>JARHVA010007107.1:600000-687500 GCA_037957365.1 Torreya grandis | reverse complement strand
GCTCTAAGTTATGGAAAGAAGACATCTTCAATATGTTTGGGAATCAACTCAAGGATTTAACTTGTATGGAAAAACCCTCTAAGGAATATCTCCTAGTAGTTTATGCTATATTTTGTGTTAATATTGATCTCTCAAATCCACTCGCCCTAATAATTAGACTTAAATCAAAATCAAGGGAATGTATTTAAGAATTAGATTATGAAAATGTGTCCTTCATATGCCACAACTATCACTCTCATGATCATTTTGTTTGGGATTATCATATTTAATAACATTAGGATGGGAAAATTGATGAGGGTTTGAATGTGTAAATAAAAGAAATAGATAATCCAAAAATAAGGAAAAAATGGTGCCATTGGCTCAATCTATCTTTGATATGTTGGTTTTGAAAAAAAATTCTCCTATTCAAGTGGTTAAAGTAGATATGGATGCTTTGAGTTGTTTATAGGTTTATGACTCTACCATAGAGAAAGACTCATCTCTTACTCTCTCTAGCATTCAAGGACCTGAATAGATTGGAGAAGGTAAAATTACCTCTAGATTCCCTCTTGTATAATCCCCTCCAAGATTTAAAGATCATAAAATTTAAGGTTTTGATGAAGACTTGGAGGAGGATAAGCATGTTTTGGAAGGAGTGGAAAATATTTCTTAGTCACAATTAAAGCATCTTCTTGATAATCCAACTATGCTCAATGTCTCTTATCTTTCTACAAAATAAACCCAAAGTGGAAAAAATGATGAAAGTAATCCCACTCTTTATAATTCCATAAATATTGAGTCTCAAAAAAATATTGGAAAATAAATTCAAAAAAAAAAAATTTAAATGCTTGTAAAGGAAAATCATAATTGAATTTGTTTGAAGAGGAAGAAAAAGGAAAAAAAAATTGTCTCCAAATTGGTTAAAAATCATGTTTTCTCTTTTATATGGGATAAACCCCACACAAAAAATAGTAGTGGGAAAAACATGTTCTAAATTATCATCATCTACTGAAATTTCAATGGGTTTAACACTCTTCATAAGGGAAGACTCTTCAATTAGCTCATCTCTTCAAAAAATCTAGACTTTATTCTTATCCTAGAAATAAAAATGGATGAAAATATTCATTATGAAGTATTCAAATTAATTTGGATAAATTGATATAGTTTTTACAAAAAATTCTTTGGTTCTTATAGTTGTCTTATCATGGCTTGGAACCCCTTAACTTCCTTTGTCACTCTTTTGGACATCTATGCTCATTGGTAAGTGGCAAGATTCAAGATTCTTGTATTTAACCAATATTTAATTTATGCAAACATTTATGGGCCAAATTATTTTTTAGGGAAGATATCTTTGATGGATGTACCTCAAAAACATAAAATCATAACACTCTAATGAAAATTGGATTCTTGAAGGATATCTCAAGACTATCTCCTCCCCTTTGGAGAAAATTAGATGGTATGGTTCCCTCTCCCCCTTAGCTCATATTTTGACTAATTTTTATTGAAGACATATTTGTTTTTTAGATCAGACCTAAAAATAGATCATACACTTGGTATAATATAAGAATAGGTGATGCTTTTATAGTGAAAACCTTTCTCATCTCTGATTTGATTCAAAAATATTTCTCTCTTGAATTTGAAATTATATTATAATTAGGTTTGAAACACTAGCCTATTATTTTATTTAATTTATAAATCTTTCCCTCCTAAAATTAAACCCTTCAAGTTTAATCTTATATATATTAAATAACAATACTTCAAGGACAAAAGCGTATCCTAGTGGGATCCTTTAGTTTTTGGTTGTAGCCAATTCAAACTTCTTCAAAATATTAAAATTGTTAATCTCTAACTCAAATCTTGGAATAAACTCTCCTTCATCTCTATCTAATAAAAAAAAATTGATGCAAACTCTTCGATTTGGTAAAGATCATTGTTCTCTCTAACCTAACTGATAAGCTTAAAGTTAAAGACACAAAAAATTTAGATGATTGGAAAAAATTTATCCTTCAAGAATAAATCCACTAGAACTAAAAATCTCAAGTTAAATGTCTCAAAGGAGATATAAAAAAAGTTTTCTTCATAAAACTCCTATCATGAGAAAAAATTATAACAAAATTTTAAATTTTATTACCCCTCAAGGGGTCATTATTTTTAAAAATTATCAAATACAAAATGAAGCTAAGAGATACTTTAAAATATCCTCTCTGAGTCTGAGTTAGATAGATCTATTACCAAAGAATAAATCCTTGGTTCGATTCCTTCTCTAGTAACTGAGGCTACTATTGCCTCCTTGATGACACCTATAACTAAAGATGAAATAAAAAAAATTGTGTTTTATTTTATTCCTAATAAATCTTTTGATCCTAATGGTTTCCTTGGTAGTTTTTTCCAATCTTATTGGTACATTACTGGCTTAGATGTCATAGCTACAGTTAAATAATTAGGTAAATCCAATTAGCTCTCAAGCATAGGAATTCAACTTTCATTCCCCTCATTCCTAAAAAATAAGAGGCCAAGTATTTTGATTAATATAAACCCATTTCTATTTGTAACATTTGTTACAAATTCATTGCTATGGTTATGGATAATAGGCTCAAAAGTGAGCTTCCCTCCACTATTTATGAAGAAAAAGGAGATTATATTGATGGAAAACAACTTATTGATGGCATAATCATTATGCATGAGTTAATTCAATTTATTTATTCTCAAAATCAAAGAAATATGGTTATAAAATTAGATATGAATAAATCTTTTGATCAAGTCAAATGGGATTTTATCCTTTCCATCCTATAAAAAGGATTATACCAAGCTTGGAGAGATTGGATCTTAAACTATATTAACTCTCCTAAGTTCTTTATTCTTTTCAATTGTGATCCATCTAGATTTTTTTCTTCCTCTATCTTTCTTTGTTAAGGTGACCACATGTTTCCTTATTTGTTTATCATTGTTACTGAAGTTTTGAGCAAATGGATCTCTCATCTTAAAGTTACTAATGCTTTGAAATGTTTTTTGGTCATAAACAACATGCCCAATATCACCCACCTTCAATTTTTTGAGGATATTGGTCTTGATTGGTCTACTTTCATTGAAGAGGCATATTCTTTCAAAAAAACTCTCAATAGTTATGAATAACCTATTGGGAAACAAGTCAACATGGAAAAATACAAAGTTTTTTCTTTAATACAAATATTTTTTTTCAAATGGATATTTTTAGATTTCTCAACATTAATTCAAGAGTCCTCCCTTGATCTTATCTTGGAATTACCCTTTTCTCAGGTAGGAAATCCTTAGATCTCTATAAATATTTGGTTGATATAACCATGCAAAAATTGGAAGGTTAGAAAGGTAAATCTCTCTCCTTTATTGGTCACATTCAACTCATCAAGTCTTTCCTATAAGCTATGCCCATAAGCATGATGTTTTTTCTACCCATGCTAACTAAATATAAGAAATAACTCAAATATATTCAAATCATATTCCTCTAGGGAGGCACATATGAAATCAAAAATTTTCTTTTAGTCAAATGGGAAACTACTTGCCCTCCTTGTGATTGGGGAGATCTTGGCTTTAGAGTCAAGAAAAATATGAATTGGGCTTTGGGAGACAAATTGGTCTTGAGATTAAAATTATAAATATACTCCTTTTGGAGCATCATCCTCAGAAGAAAATATATTTACAACATGATTTTGAAAAGGATTTTCATTGAAATCAGTCTTCATAAAGGATCTCCTGATTGGAACCTAATGATCAAAGCCAGTCACATTATAAAATTATTGATTTGATGGAATGTCAATAAAGAAAATAAATCTAATTTATGAACAAATTGTTGGATTTGTTTACATCCCCTTATTAGCATATCTAATATCAAAAATTTCTAGAATTGGTATACAGAACTTGTGGGAGTCTTTGTTTAAGACTATCTAATAGATAAAAATATGTTTGGATCAATTTGAAGCTTTTTGAATACCTCAATATTGTCAAAACACAACTCTTATACATTCTTTGCCCATTTCAATTTTTTAAAAAAGAGGAAACACTTATTTGGAGGGGCTAAAATAATAATAAGTACATAGTGAAGTATGGTTATATAATTTATTCAGTCCAAAATAATCAAATTATTGATGACTTTTCCTTCTCTTAAATATGGTTCAAGCATGGGCTCCCCAAGGCTAATGCCTTCTTATGGACTGCTTTCTGGGATAGAATTCTCACTTTGGAAAACCTTATAAAAATGGATTCTAAGGTGCCTCTAGATGTTATCTATGCTTCTTTCAAGAGGAAAAATTAAACCATTTCCTCATCTATTATTAGTTCTCTCTAAATATATGGCAGTATTCTTTGTAACATTTCCATCTCATCCTTGATTTCATTTTCTCTCTCAAGGCAACTTGAATGAGTTGGAAGCACAAGTTTAGATCCTCTCTTATATAAATTTTTTTTGGATACTCTCCCTACCATAATTTTCTAGAATATTTCAATTGAAATAAACAAAATAATTTTAATGAATGTTGATAAAAATAAGGACTTTATCATTGCTAATATCATGAAAAATCTCATAGAATCAATGATTAGTTGGCCTCCTAAGTAACACAATATTATGATTGAAGAGCATCATCTCATTATGAATTATAGAGACACTCTTTCTTATCTCCATAATAATAGGGTTAGAAATAAATCTAAAAAAATAGAAAATCCAATTGGACCCCTCCCAAGAGTCATAGGATAAAGTTTAATTTTAATGGTGCTATGAAAGGCAATCCTAGATGTGTTTGTGCTATCAATATTTTAAGAGATTCTAAAGGAAATTTATTTATTGGATATAGTGAGGATCTTGTAAAATGTACCAATAATTTATCAAAGGATAAATATATTACAAGAGGTATTACCATTACTTTTCAAAAAACTTGGCTCAACCTTATCATTGGAGAAGGATCTCAGGTCATAGTTAAAGCCATAGATATAAGATATAATAATAATTGGAACCTAAATAATAATATAAAAGGTTACTAAAAACATTCATATAGATTAGATATTTTTTACCTAGGAAACATATATCATGAGGGTAATCAATTAATAGACTTGTCCACTAATGAAGGGGTGATACAAAACACTAATGATCTTGATTTAAATGAGGCCCTATATTTTGCAAAAATATCCAAAACATGGTATATTTTAGAGTATGATCTTCATCATTGTGAAATAAATAACACAAATCATTAATTTTGGTGGCATTAAAAGTGGGTTCTCTTTAGGATTAATTAATTTTAGTTGGTAGCTCAAGGCAATTATGAGCCAAAATATCATTTATCCAATGTGTTGATTATCATGTGTAATTTGCCTCTCCCCTCTTAATTTACTTTCAATATTATCTACTCCAGTCACAAGTAGCACTAGACTTTTGGTGGTAGTGCTCTAGGAATCATGAATCCTTCTAGTGGCCTGAGCCACAAGTACACTAGTCAAAATAAAGATAAGGAGACTATGGTTAATACTATCAAGGAAATGAATGATAATTTATCTCACAATTATTCTTTTTAGGATGTCCACACTTTTTTCTCTGGTCTTATGTGTGATTTGAAGCTACATCAACTATTAAAGAGGGGGGATTTATTAGATAATAAAATTCATTTTTATTCCAAGTAGGCCCTTGATTTATAAGAAAAGAGTCTGGTGGATGGTGTTAGAGAATAAATGTTGCTTAAATGGATGGATACTAATTTTTTTCATACTCATATTTCTATTGGACTTGGTGGTGTTTTCATAGTGGCTTTTATTGAATCGATAATCTAGGCTATTTAGGATCATGAGTAGTCAAATGTCAGTATATATACCCTCAAAGTGGCATAGTTGATTGAAATTCAAAATATTATTTTTAATTCCATTAGTTCACTATCCATCCATGAAGAGTTAATTATTTTGGTCAGCTGATGGATACTTACTTGGATCAATTCTGGGTCTATTTGAAGGCTATTATTGAGGATAATATCATATATCACTACAAGTTTAAGGCTGTTTGTGAAAGGTTGAGCATTTACCATGACAAAGATGAAAATATACTGGTAGATTCCCTAGATTCTCTCATCATCAAATATGATACTCATAATTTTGATAAAGAAGTGGTCATCTCCAACTCTGAGGAATATTATTTTTTATGTTTTCTTAGCTATTTATATGTAATGTTGCATAGTTTCTAAGCTTTTCAATATCTTTATACTAGTTCTTTTGGTTGTATTCCCCTAAATTATCATGTTTTTTGGTAAATATTTTTAATATATGATCTCAAACCCTTTTTTGATCTATCAAAAAAATTCTTAATCCTTAATTTTTCCTCTATAAGCTATGAAAATACAAGAATAGGATGTAGAATCAATTTTTTTTTTTTTTTAAAAAAAAATTTAGGAATAAATATGAAATTAAGACACAAATATCCTAATTTGAGTAAAAATAAATTTATTATTCTACTAAATTTATAATGGTTTATAAATATGAAAATATTTAGTAGGGACTCTATTTATAAAGCACACAATAATGTTCATAGATTTGGCCCATAAAAATTTAAGACCATTTTAACAATGCAACATTGTTCTATCCATTTCAAGAATGGTTTAGTTTTTACTTTTAACAATAACATTTTATTGTATGAAATAGAGAATTATTAAATCCATTTTTATACCAAAATTAATTAAAAATTAATCAAATTCATTATTAACATATTCACCTACATTATCAAATCTTAATCTCTTAATATAAAAATTAGAAGAAATTTCAACTAACGCTTTAAATTATTTGAATTTAGATAACACTTAAAATTTATTCTTAATATAATAATACCAAATCATATTAGAGTAATAATAAATTAAAATAACAAAATATAAAAAAGTATTATGAGAATAAACTTCTAGAGGTCCTTTAACATCAATATGAATAAACTCTAAGGGATGGAAGGAGTTAGCATCATGATTGTTGTGAAAGGGTTTAGTGTGTTTCTTACCATGTAATCTACCCTCACACTTTTCATGATGATAATAAATAACAATAATATTGACCACAAGATCATTATGAGACATGTCATATAATATTTTGAAATTAACATGACATAGTCTTTCATGCCACAATTGAGATTGATTTCTACTTTTAAATGAAAGACATGGAAAATTAATATAAAAAATATACAATAAATTTATTTTTATTTTATTTAAATGATAAAATAAACAAATTTATTTTTAATACGCCATTTATCCTCAAGCATATTATTATGAATTTATCATTTATAATCTAAGAATAGGATAATGTATTTTTATTCAATTTAGGAACATAGAAAAAATCAAATAATAATACATTTGGAAATTTAACTTTCATTTTTTTATTAACTTCTAACAATGAATTATCACCTAAATAAATAATTTCAAATATATATTTATTCTGAGATAAAATATTTGATATGCATGTCATGTGATATAATGTACCACTATCTAAAATTCATTGATTTATTTATTAAGTTTAAGAACATAGAAAACATCATTTAAGAATAAATTTCAAATTTAAATTTTCCTTATTTAGTAAATTCTAAAAATAAATTATCACCTAAAAAATTACTTTCAAATATATATTAGTGAGAGATAAAATATTTGATATGCATGTCATGTGATATAGTGCAATAGTGTTAGTATTATGATCTTAATTTTCATTTTGATTTTTATGTTGAATTTTATTAGAACATTTATTCCCTTTTATATCTATAGACTTTTCATTATTATATATGTTCTAATTTTTTTTGAAATATTCCCTTTTATGTCAAAATTTACCTTACAGATTACAATTTCCATTAATTTAATTTAATGATTCTTATTTCCAGATGTCTTGTTCCAATCTTTGCCATTGGCAGGTTTAGGTTTAGAATTAGATTTTTGGATTCTAGTGTTTTTAGAAATACTATTAATCATGAGAAGTGCCTAAGTGGAATTATATGTAGATTAAAATTTTGACATCACTTATTATTCTTAAATAAGAAGAGTAGATAGTGTTGTGAGGTCAAGAACATCTTGTTCTATTTGGTATTTAAAATTAAGAATAGAAATGAAATTGTGAAACTTTTCATGAATGTTAAACTTAATAATAAATTATAAAATTTGATCTTCAATAATATTAAAAAAATTCCAATTAAATTAAATAATTTTTTGTAACATTTCATGCTAGTATTAAGTATTTAAAATATAATTTTAATGATTTTTTTACTGATTAGTGCCCTCATGCATATATTAAATGAGTTTCTAGGCATCACTAGTGGTTCTTGATTGCCAATATGGAGTAGGAATTCATATGTTACACTCAAAATGATTGGCATGGCTTCTTGTGATTTATGTTGAAATGCATTAGTAAGTTTAGTCATGACATGTCTACCTGATGAATGTTTTTTAGTCCTGGAAATAATGTTAGAAAGTTTTTACACAACAAAATTGGATTTAATACAAATTTCCAAAATGTTATAATTTTACCCATTCAAAATTTATGACTTATTTAACACACAATTTGGAGAATCCATAACTTCATTCCAAAGTTTGACACTTTCTAGTTATTGTTATGTACTAAAATGACACTAAAAAGTTTTAAAACATGAAATTTTAATGTGATTTTATGCTTTATTTTTTTAAGAAATAAAAATTTTGGTATTTAAAAAACAATAATAACTTAATTTTATTAAAAAAATTACAAAAGTTTTAAGAAAATGCAAAAATTACAAAAGTCAAAAGTGTCACAATAATCAAAAATAATTTTTTATAAAGAAAAAAAAATAAAATAGACTTATAATTAATTAGTTATTAAAAAAGGAGTTTAACCAAAAAAGAAGGTTTAGATGTTTTGAACCTTTTACCTCTCATTTACAAGTGGTTTACAAAATTATAATTTACCTGTTGATGGTGAATGTGTTCCTCAATAGCTCAAACCTTAGGATGTACTATATAAAATGAATTGATGGATGGGAGGTGATACCCATATAATTCCATGAAGGGAGACATCTTGGAAAAAGTGTGAAAAGAAGTGTTATAGCACCATTCAGCAATTGGAAGCCAATAAACCCATTTATCCTATTTGTTATAAATAAAACAATGAAGATACCCTTTGATACATTTGATAACTACCTTTATTTATCTATTAGATTGAAGATAATAGGATGAGCTTTGAGTGAACTAGGTACCGAAATATGAAAATAATTTAGTCCAAAAATTTCTAGTAAATATGGGATCTTAGTCACTTAGAATGATCTTTCGAGTGCTATACAATTTTTGAATTGTATTAAGAAACATAGAATATACTATATTAGAAATAAATGGTTGTGATATGGAACAAAAATGAGCATACTTGGTGATTCGATACACAATTACCATGAAACTATTTTTACCCTTAGACCATGGTAACCCCATAATGAAATCCATGGAAACCTCCCAATGTTGGATAGGGATGGATAAAGGCTGAAAAAGACTTGGGGTCTTAATGGTTTTACCTTTATTTTATTGGCATACCATGTATTCAGCCACATATTTATGAACATCCCCTTTGAGTCCTTCTCAAAATAAATATTTATTAATTCTATGATATGTTACAAATCCCAAGTGACCTCTAAGTGGAAAGGCATGAAGTTCCAAAATAATTTTATGTTTGAGGAGAGAATTCTTATAAAGGTACACTTTATCTTTATACCATAATGCATTCCCCTTCCATGCAAATTTTTTAGAGTCATTAGAACCCTGTTGAAGATTATGAGTCAAATATTTGGTATCACTACCATTTTACCATTATTATCTTGCCTCCTCTATTCAATATACTTTCCACATGGTCATGGTGTATAAAAATGCCCCAATTGATACATCCCTCTAAGAGAGGGCATTTTACACCACATTCTCTTTTCCTTTCTTATACACTTTAAAAATCATATCCTAACACTTTAGTCACCCATTGTTATTCCTCTTTAGATAACAAGAATTATTTAAAAAAATATTTAAGGCTATCATGATCAATCTTTACCTAAAAGTGATGACCCATTTGATAACGTCTCCATTGTTTCATTACATGTAGAATAGCCATCATATCTTTCTCATATATTAGATTGAGCCTATTTTTTCCATTCATTTAGTGAATTTTAAATGTCATTGGTTTTCCTTACTTCATAAGTATATCCACCATGCCATATCCTGATGTGTCACACTCCAAAACCAAAGTTTAAAAAAAATAAGGAGTAGCCAAAACTAGAGTTGTGCACACAACCATTTTCAACTATTCAAATGCCTTGGTAGCTAACTCAGTCCACTAGAAGGAGTCTTTGTTGAGAAAATAGGTGAGTGGGGATACAATGCTACCATAATTTTTAACAAACCTACGATAGTAACTAGTTATACCTAGGAATCCATAGAGGTTTTTGAGGGTTTTAGGAACCTACCATACATCATCACTTGGATTTTGTTACAATCAACTTTCATTCCCTTATGTAAAATAATATGACCAAAGTACTCCACTTATTGGATACCAAAAGAAAATTTAGAAGGTTTGGCATAAAGTTGATGTTATTCTAAAACTGAAATCACTTATTTTACAAGCTTCAAATAGTATTCCCAATTTCTGTTGTAGATGAGGATATCATCAAAAAACACTAATACAAATTTTATCAAAAATGGCCTAAAAATAGTATTCATTAGGCTCTAAAATGTATATGGTGCATTTTTGAGGCCAATGGGCATGACCATAAATTCATAATGACATTCAAGAGTTCTAAAAGCTATTTTTGGTATTTCCTCATTATAGATGCAAATGTGATGATATGTAGAGCAAAAATCTAACTCTGTAAAATAAATATCACCATGTAATTCATTGAATAAATCATAAATTAATAGAATATGAAACTTATATTTGATGGTGTATAGGTTTCATTATCTATAGTCTAGGGATATCCTCTAACTATCATCCTTCTTTCACACCACGGCCATCAAGTAAGCATATTCACTTTGAATGGGTCAAATGATTCTTGCCTCCAATATCTCTTTTACCATATATTCAATTTCACTCTTTTGGGTATAGGGATACCTGTAGGGTCTAATATTCAGTGGTGTACTTCATAAAATGAGTTTGATGGCATAATCATGTGCATGACTTTGATAAATTTATTTTGGCATGTCACCAAAAACAATACAATGGTCATCCAACACCTTTTTCAAATCAAGATGTGTATACTCCTTGGTTGATTGAACCTCCATGGAAAAAAGTGTGCCAAAAAACATTCTACACCTTTTCTAGTAATCTTCATCATCTTATGGGAACTAGCCATATTTGGAAATTTAGCCTGTAATCCATGTATTTTAAAATTCCTTTCTTTTGAATGGAACCTCATGAATAATTCCTATAAATTCATCTCAATAGTGCCCAAAGTGATGAGCCAATACACTCCCAAAATAATTTCATCTCCTCCAATGGTAATAAAATACATAGGGGAGTCTAACAAATAGTCTCCCATAACAATCTTAATGATATGGTATCTATAATAGTTCACTATACCACCATCTATAAACATGACCTGAAAGTCTACGGCTAGGTAAATGAAAAAATTCAAATAAGTAACCAACTTAATATTAATGAAGTTATGTGTACTCTTAGATTCAATTAACATAATCATATTTTATTTCTTCAAGAACCCCATCACCTTAAGATTTTGAGTATTAATGCCTAAAAGTTCATGATAGGAAATAGTAGGTTGAGAATCTTTAGATTCATCCTCAGGTTCTTCTAACCCTACCTTTAAAGACTTTTCATCTTCTTCCTCCTCATTTGAACCATCAATATAAAATAACTTATTTTTAAAACATTGGTTCCCTTTTCTCCATTTTATATCACATCTAAAACACCAACCATTTTCATGATGTTTTTCCACTTTTTTAGGTGTCAATCTAGTAGACTGATGAAATTATGGTGTTGGGAAGGTGCATTCATGAACATTGGTGAAAGTTCTTTGTTTAATCATATATTTTTCCTTAACCATGCATGACCTTAGTATGGATTCAGATATAAAACTAGGATGGAACATGTGAACCTCTAATTGGATGCTATATTTGAGGCCACCTAAAATAGGTTAGTCAAATTTTCCTCAGTCATGCCTACCACACATAAGGAGAGATTTTGAAATTAATGAATGTAGTCCTTGATAGTCCTAGTTTGGCACAACTTGGCTAGCTAAATTAAGTAATTTTTAGAGACATTATTTAAATAGTGGATTTGAAACTCCTCACAAAATATTAACAATGAAACTGGGACACTCTTATTTTTCTTTTGAATACATAATCAATGATACCAAATGAATGGTTCGAGTTCTAAATATAGATAAGCCATAACCACTTTTTATGAACATGGATTATGATGTAGATAAAATAAATTTTCAATTTTAGTGAGCCAAGTGAGTGGATAATTACCATAAAAATTATGTAGATCCACTTTTGGTAACATCAAATTAAGGCTAGAATTGGTGTTGGCATTGTTTGGAATAAGAGAACCAAATAAAGTGGTGGAGGATTATTTTTAGTGGTTGAGAAATAAAGCTGGCTAATTATATAGATATTTTTTCTGATTAATCCTTTAATCTATCCAAGACCTGTATCAAACCTATAATGTCACCTTAAATCATATCAAAACCATATTTTTGACCATGTCCTACAACTATGACTTAAGTTGTTGAACTACCTCTGAAATAGATGGGTAAAAATATTTAAATTCCATGTCATCTTTGTGAGTATTTTTTGGAGTTTATTTCCATTTTTTTCATCTATGAGTTTTTGGATAAATCCTACATAAAATTAAGTGGTGGAGGATTACTTTGTAGTGGCTAAGTTGATAAGTTGGCCAATTTCCTAGATATTTGTTGTAATTGGTCTTTCATACTATCTAAGTCCCCTCTCAAACTTGTAATGTCACCTTGAATTTTATTGTTCTCACTTGGATTTTAATGCTTTGAGGACATGGAAAATCTCTCCTCATCCAAGTGGCATAATGGATCCATCTCTAGGCTTGTGGGTAGCCTAAAGATGAGGTGAATCTCTCGATAGGGCTAGTTCCCTTGATTTACCACTTTAGATTAAAAAATACACTTAAATATGGGGGGTAAAAATGGAGAGAGATAAATAAAATAAAACTAACCTAAGGGAGGTGATACACCAAAATATATGATGACTTCTAATCAACAATATGTTATATAAGAAATCAAGAGATAAATTGAACATACACTTCTCCAATCTTCATATTCTCACATCAACGTTACATTATGAGGTTATGGATGAATGTGAAAATAAATGAAGAATATAAAATAGGCCCATAAGGACAATAATGAATATACTAACTCAATTAATCTTTGGAATTTTCTAAAAAAATTTACATGCCCTATAAGAAAAAAATTTCTAACTGCACATAGTATACAAGAATGAGACAACATGCTAAAGAATCCATAGTATTAACTAAGGAAGATACAAAAATCAAGTAAAAAACACTAATAATATTCATGAATAGGTAAAAATCAGTGTCTTATTTATAAAATGGTTTAATTTGATAAGGGCTATGGCATACCTAGGTGGAACATCCATTATAATGCCAAAATGGCTAGTTCTTATAGACCTTGAGAGAGAGAGGAGGAGGAGAGATAAGTCCAAGGGTCACAAGGAAAATTTTAAATATAATAAAATAAATTAATTTTACATGTTAATATGGTATTTTATGAACAATTCAAGGAAAATAAGTAAAAATATCAATCCAAGTCATAAACCTCATGAAAAGTGGCATGAAAACTCCTTGACTAGCTCAAAAAAAATGCCTTCATTATTAACCCTATTTAAATGCCTCATAATTTAATAGGAAAAGGTTAAATTATTTTAAATAAGGGTAATGGTCTTATTAATTCTTCTCCATGCATTGGTTTTAGGACTGGTCCTCTAAAATCATCTAGAAAGGAGCTATCATCATCAGCTATCAAGAAAACTCTTCCTTCATGCACCCTACACACTTGGCTTCCAAAAATACATAATTTTATCATTAAATTGTGTGTAAATGATTTTATTATACATATAAATACCATACATGGCCTTATAATCATCAATGACACCTTAAAATCACTTTCACTTAAAATTTTCACACTTCTCACTAGCTTGTCGAATATGCCAGTTTTGACTTGTTGAGATGAAGCACCTAGTTTTGACATGTAGGAGTTTTTAATTGGAATTAAATGATCATATGTAGTTATAAAAAGTATAAATATTCCATATAAATTTGGTTTCATCTTAAAAATCCTATTATATCCTAAATAACATAAAAAATGGTCAAAATACCCTATTTCTCATCCCATCCATATAGGTCCATACATAAAAAAGAATTAAGAGTATATTAAGTGAGTCATATGAAACTTAAAATATTTTTAATGGTAAAAATATGCCATTATAATGCATATATAGGCCCATTTCTCCAAATTGGTCTTTATAAGGGTTTTAGACCTATTTAACCTCTTAAGGTTCATTCCTAAAAACTTGTAGTTGAATTTTCCAACAAAATCCACAAATTCATACTTAAATACTTTGATAAAAATCCCTAAAATAATTTTTCATTCATACAAACTCTCCAAAAATATGTGAGAATTTAAACCTAACCTATCGAGCTTGTTTTCTAATTTCTTGCATGTCTAAGTTATTTTAAGGTCAAAAAATGGATTAATTTTGTTTTATTTACACTATGAAAGCTTTATCACATATTATTTGACCCCATAAACATGTTTCAATAGGTTTTATGGCATATATTATTTTAGAAATGCAAATGGACTCTCATTTGGAAATTAGGCTTCACCGTGTTGAGTAAGTTTGAATACACCTTGAAGCTCAAAATGACCTTATATGGTTTTACTTATATAAAAATAGATAAAAAACATAAAATATGGTCCCAAAAAAATGTCACAATCAATTGGAAATCTCACTTAGGGCTAAAAGTGAGAATGGCCTCACACTTAGTCACTAGGCCTAAAATTGCCATATAGGCCTATCTGTAACTTTGAAGTTTTTGAGTATTATATTTGGTTTCTCCAATAATTTATTGTTTTAAAACATTTTATTATGTTTCCATAAGATTTTAAAACCATTTTTGATGATCTATTTAGCTTTTGGTTTGCTTCTTTTACCTAATCCATCAAATCTGCTAGCTTAAGCCTAAGGGAAAGTACCCTTTATCTGAGACAAAATAGAAGATACTTCCCAATTTATAAGAAAAATTGTTTTTTTAAGGGATCCTAAAATTAATATATATTATTAAAACAAAAATTTATCTCATGGTTCTATGTCTAGATCATGTAAAAGCATTTAAACCAAAAACAGACCCTGGTGAAAAGGTTTGTGTGTAAGATTCTTCCAACAGATCAGGTTATGAATGATTGGGCTCCTTTTTTTGAATTATTTTCACTAGATATATCATTATTAGGATAAAACATAACATTTATTTTTTATACCTTATTATCATTTCAACTCATTACATCACTTTAAAACTCCTTACTCGGTCAAACTAAGTTTCCACCCTTGATTGTCTTTCTTGGTTTTGACTGAGAAACCCTACCTATAGGTGTCTTGAAAATATGGTTAAAAAGTTATTGATATATTAAAATATTTATTTATCCATGTTTTTGACCCATTTTTTACTCTCATATACACTTTTAATGCTCTTACAGTCAAGACTGTGTGCAAGCCTGTTGACTGTGACTATGTTTTGTTACCACTTTTGACCCTACCTATAGGTATAAAATCATGGTTTGGATTCAATAAAAGATTCAAAAACCTCCTCTACTCTTCCTTTATATTCATATTTTATTAATTTAAGTAATTTTTTTCCATATCAAACTATGTTAATCATTATAAACATCGCCTACTTACTGCTTGCAATAGTCCTATATAGTGGTTGTAGGTGTGTTTTTCCTATTTGAACCTCTATCATGATGTAAGGATATATTCCATGAGAATTAAACCCATATATATATATATATATATATATATATATATATATATATATATATATATATATATATATATATATATATATATATATATATATATATATATATATATATATATTTATACATTTTTTTTACCTTTAATGTACTAAAACACCATGAAACCATGCCCTTTGATCACTATTAGCATACCTTGTTGTAGGTCAACATTGGCTCATTATAGGGATTGGAGGTGGGCATAGGGGTCTAAACACAAATTATCATTCCACATGATGATAATTGTAGCCATATATGTCACATAAAACAAACTTAAGTAATTCACCTTGATATCATATTAAAATATAAAGTTTGACACAAAAGTTTCTCAAACTTGAAATAATGTAGATAACATTGCTTGGAAACACTCATAAATTGGCAACTTTGAAGAGCTTAACTACTGTCTTCCCTTACTCCTCTACCCTCTATCTTTTGTAAGGTCATTATCCTATGTGAGATATATAATTTTATTTCAATATAAGTGATCAAATATTAATATTAAATTTTTATAATATCACTCCAAAAGAGCTAGGACCTATGTTTTATACTTTTGGGGAAAAGAGTCCCTGTATCAGTCTTTTGGTGTTTGAGAGTAATTCTTCACTTGTTTAGCAGTCTAGGATTTCAAATAAGGTCTTCCATGGTCTCAAAATCATTACAATAACCCAAATAAATATTCACCATTTATTTTAACACATCAAAAGGTATTCCCATGCTCTGTTAGCACCACCTGTAGGTGACCATTTAATGTGTACATGAAGTGAAGAAAAGAGTGGATAGTGAACATGCTTTCTAATCCTTCATAAGTTATTAACCAATATCAACACTCCAAAATTCACTAATCCTACATAAAATATCGTGAAACCACTTCAAATTATTCCATCATCATGATGTCATCCTCCTTCATTCTTGTAGGTGACTTTGACTGAGTTTAACATGCAGACTATGTGCACAGGCAGTGAATTAGAATTATGTATGGTGTATGAGCCTTCAATAATCATTGTAAATAATAATAAATTTTTCATATAAAACCATTTAAACCAACTTAAAAATATTCTTCTCAATGTTGAAACTTCCTTCAAATCACTTGTAGGTGCACTTCCATGGTAGATAATGAGAAGGTGTTATATATCACTATTATAGTGCCCTTTTTACATTCATTGGAAAGTATAACCTAAAACATAATTCTTATAAAATTTACACCAACCCTTTAAAACTTAATTATATCTCTTTAGACATGTTATGTAGGTTGCATTCATGTAATTCACCATGATTGCATGTAGAATTGGATAAAGAGTTGACTGTGAATGCCAATGGATTGCAAAACACAATATTGTTCACGTTGGATATTGAAACCTTAAAGGAAGGATGTTAAAATTACCATTTATTTGATTTAAAATCCTTGATACATAATGGAAAATCCTTTTAGATAAAGATGACTTTTCTAAATTATGTAATTTGACTACAAGTTTAGTATCAACACCGTCTTGCAAGGTGAGTTGTTTGAGATATAAAATAAACCTAAAAAATTAAAAAAGCATAAAGGAAATTTGAGGAGGAATATATCATCATCTGGTATGAAAATAACCAATAGGATCATATATATTTTCCCAAAATGAATTAAAGCTTATAGGGTACAGAGATTAGTAGGCAAATTTGAAAGGTCAACTTCTTAAGAATGGTTTATAAAGCTCAGATCACCATTCCTCTACAACCAAACATAAAATATAAGATTAATGATATTATAATACACCCCAAGATCATTTTTCCTAAAACCTCTTATGTTAACTGTACCAATTACAAATCTATAGGTCACTTTTATTTGCTAAAAAGGGTGAAAACAGAGAATAATGGTTTTAAATCATAAATGACACTTCCAATGAATTAAAAATATATAAATTAACATGAGTAAGGTGAAGAGTCACATTAATACATTTTTACACATGGAAAACTTACCAATGAGGCCCTACAAGTGCTAAACTCTTCTTTTTCTTCAAGAAAACTACCCTTTTTTAGGGATCTACCACTTTTCAGTTACAAATAGTTGGTTAATACCTAATATGGCACATGTGGCATTAAATCACCCTTTATAATAATAATTCTTCCCAATAAATTTATATAACTCATAAATATTCCTTTTTTAACCTAAAAATGATGTAAGGACTAAAATATCTAAAGACCAAGGCTAGTATAACATTAAATGACATCAATTAGCCCATAAAACACCTTGTGACGTAATTTTAGACCCATAAAACACCTAAATACTAATGTTTTACCTAGGGGTGACCCAATTTGACCTAAAAGTCCAATTTGGTCAACACATTAGTGACTCATAGGGGTAGTATACCTGCTATACTAACTAGACTGATAGCCTTATCAGTCAATTGGGCTTAGGAGTCATCTAAATTATAAGACAAACAAGGAAAACTTTGACCATTTACCATTAAGACAAGACCACTAATTACCTCAATCACTCAAATCATGGACATATATAAAACAAGATAACAAACAAACAAGACACACACATACATGTGTTCAAGGCACTTAGGGGAATCTAAAAAATAACTATTATGCAAAAATTGGAATTAATCATACCTCCTTTTTGGGATAAATATTAAATTTTCTCTAATATCCTTCTTCATGAGAAGAATTATAGTGCCAAGAATGCTTCTCCTTTAAATGAATACTTTGTAGATCAGACCTATTATTTGGTACTTCACTTGATCTACCCTCAAGTATATCACCTTAAAATATGTCTTCAATGTAGATATAATCATCTTTAATATATTCACATACTTCATAATGAAGGTCAATTTGTATCTCTTTGGTAGGCATGGATTCAAGAGGATAAGTTTCATGTTCTTTGGAAGATTGAGGCCAATAGGAGCTTGTTCCATCCTTCAAGAACTGATGTGTTTCTATAAAATGATTGAGAAGATGATATCCCATCTTGATTATTTTAAACATATCATCATCAAATGCATATTATTCTTGAAAGGATATATTTGAAATGATGCTTTTACTTTGCATACTTACTTGAGTGACAAAGATGCCTTCTCTATCTTTGACCAACTCATAGCCTCTTTAAAGAGGAGTATAGCCTACTCCAATGATTTCAAACAAGTCATCCAAATTCTGATTGTGAACTTGTTCTTGTTCATCTATGGTATCTTTCAAAGTGATGGATGAGTTAATGATATTTTCTTCCTCTTTGGAAAAAAGAAGACATTCTTTTTCATCAACCCATAAAAAATTTCCACACAATACATCACCTATTCCTCATCATTCAAAATATATTGAGGGTTCTCAAGTTTTATCTCAACCTATATAATAGTAATTTGATTACCAAAGGCTGAAATATCTTCCATCTCTTTCTCCTTCTTTGTGACTCCAAGACTAGGCATTTTGGAGTCATGTGACTTACTTTAATGAGGTTGCCAAGGAACTAGGATTTCTTCAAGCAAGAGTTATGATTTTTTATCAACCAACTACTCCTCTTTAGGTTCCCATACCATAGGTCCATCAAATAAAATAGTGATGGGGTGAGGACATGATTAATTAGTTTTTGGAGGTGGCACATAGAACTCAAAGTCAGATTGAAAGTGAAGTGTAGGGGATTCTTTTGAAAGATCTTGAGAAATGTGAGGTAGACCTTGGGCTAGAACAACTTGGTTTTATTCATTACACTTAATAAACACTTCATTAACATATTATTTATCTTTATAAAACTCTTAAGGATGGGTATATTAAGTGTGTGTAGGAATAGGATATTCTATTTTGTCTAAACCTTTTACCACACATTGACTCAACAATCTCATCTTTGACTCTAACTCTTCAATTTACTTGGCTAGGTTCTCTTGGAAAATTCTCTTGAAGTTCATAGGAATCATCACGAGCATAATTAATAAATTAGGGATAATATGAAACACAAGAATCTTCTTGAGTAAGGGTGTGAGGGACTTGCGAAGGATCAACTTCATTCTCAACTTCACACTCCTTAACTATGCATCTATATTCGTTCTTCCCCATGAATCCACTATCTTATTCCAGCATAGAATTTTAGGATTAAAAGTCTTATTTTGAGGTGGTTGGGATGAAATTTTATATGTAAAATTAGGGAATTAAATCCAATTCCTTTTTTGCAAACATGGACTAATTCATATGCATATTATCCAACTCAATTTGTCTATCAAGATTATCTTGAAAAATAACGTTTCTCCTTTCAACTCTCTCTTCCAACTAATTGGGAGAAGGATGACATTGATATCCTTGATTGGTATCATGATTAGGGATAAAATATGGCTGATAGTAAACTTTGGGAAGTGGATATGAAGTTTGATAGGTTTGGTGAGGTTGCCTTTGATGAACTCCTACCCTATCCTTTAAGGAATAAACTAGGCCACTCACATCAAGTATCTCACTAGTGAGCCTTTTCTAATTGGATATTTAAAAAGGTACCCATTATATTTTGACCAAATCTAATAATATTCATAGGAACATCTTGACTACATACTCTTATATTATCGAGCTCCAACATGTACCTCTCATAGCCCAAAAATGTTTGTTTAAAGGTGGAAATAGATGGACTTGAGAACTAACTAGGTTGAATAGGAGGAACAAGACATTGAGAAGCTTATATATATGCCTGATGTACCTTATTACAAGGGTTTAATTTATAATATTAGGTTTTATAATAACCATATTGAGTCTGGTACACTTCCTAAAAGCATTGATTAATAACTTGTTCTTGTTGATATGGAACGGCACAAAATTAAAATGTCTCACCAACTTGTGTAAAATTATACTCAACACAAAAATCAACCATGAAACCTAATTAAAATAAATAATAAAAAGTATAATGTTACGAAAAATATTAAAATGATAACTTGGGCTACTTGACACACTGATATAGCTTCAAAGTCACCATTGATGCTTGGATAGATGCCTCTAAATGTTGATTATTGAGAGACCACCAAAAATATCTCAACTTTTTGGACCAAGAGTCCCACCAAGAATTCCAAAAACTATTTTCAGTTGTATTTTAACCCTTTTATGATATATAAAATATCTACTCATCCAAGCGGCACACTAGAAACACCTCTAGGCTTGTGCGCAACCTAAGGATGAGGCGAATCTTTGGATAGGGATAGATCCCTTATGTACCACTTTGGATCATAACTAAAGTTAAATTTTGGGCATGAAAATGGAGAGAGTTAATTTAAATAAAACTAACATAATGTAGGTGATATACCAAAATATATGATGACTTCCAACCAACAACATGTTACACAAGAAATCAAGAGATAAACTGAACATACACTTATCCAATCTTCATCTTCTCACATCAATGTTACATTGTGAGGTTATGGATTAATGTGTAAATATAGGAGGAATATAAAATGGTAATATTAGGGAAATACCTAATATAATAACTCACTTAATCTATAATATTTCCTAAAACACTTTACATGCCCTATAATAAAAAGTTTTCCAACTACACATAGGATGCAAGAATGAGACAACATGCTAAGGAATCCATAGTATTCACTAAGAAAGATCCAAAATTTAAGTAAAACACACTAATAATAGTAATTAAGAGATAAAAATCATTATTATCATTTATAAAATGGTATTCATTTGATCAGGGCTTCACCATACTCATGTGGAGCATCCATTACAATGGCAAAATGGCCAGTTCTTATAAAACTTGAGAGAGGATAAGAGAGAAGTCCAAGGATCACAAGGACACTTTTAAAGATAATATAATAAGTTAATTTTTCATGCGAATAGGATATTTTATTAATCATTTAATACCAATAATTAAAAATGTCAATCCAAGTCATAAACCTCATGAAACATGGCATGAAAACTCCTTGATTGGCTCAAAAAACTGCCTTCATGTTTAACCCTATTTGAATGCCTCATAAAAAAAAAGTACATGATAAAATTATTGTAAATAATGTAAATTTTAAAATTAATTCCTATCCATTAATTTTTTTCTATCCTAGTCCTCTAAAATCATCTAGAAAGGAGCTATCAGCATCTATTGTCAAGAAAACTCTTCTTTCATGTACCCTACACATTTGGATTACAAAAAGGCATTATTTACTAGTGAAAATACATTTGAGAGAGTGGATTAAAATTTTAATACCCTCCATGGACTTATAATAATCAAGGAGGCATTAAAATAAATTTCACATAGAGTTTTCACACTTCTTAGTAGCTTGTCCAATATGCTAGTTTTGATTGGCTAAGATGAATCACCTAATTTGGACACTTAGGATTTTTTACTTGGAATTAAATTATCATATGGAGTTATAAAAAGTATAAATATTCCCTCAAAATTTTGTTTCATACTTAGAATCCTCTTGTAGTCTACACATTAGAAAAAATGGTCTAAAATACCTTGTTACTCATCCTATCCATATAGGTCCATACAGAAAAAATCATTGGGAGTATCTTTAGTGAGTAATTTCAATTTACAATATGTTTCATGGTAAAACTATTTTGTTATAATGCATCTCCAACTCCATTTCTCTAAATTGGTCCTTGCAAGGGTTTTGAAGGATTTTAGACCTATTTGACCTCTTAAGGTTCATTCATAAAAAAATGATGTTGAAAAAAAAATTACAAAAATTCATGGGCTAATACCTTCATAAATATAATTTAACTCTTATAGCCTCCATGAAAACCCTCCAAAAAGATGTGAGCATTTGAACCTGACCTATCCAGCTTATTTTCTCCTTTCCTACATGTCTGAGTTGTTTTAAGGTCCAAAAATGGCTTCCTTTGGTTTTATTTACACTCTAAAATATTTAACACATATTATTTTCCCCAATAAATTTTTTTCATTAGGTTGGATTTCACATCTTATGTTATAAATTTAAATGGCCTCTCATTTGGAAATTAAGCTTCACCATGTCTAACAAGTTTGACTACACCTTAGAGCTAAAAATTACCTTCTATGGTTTTCCTTGTCTCAAAATAGCTCAAAAAACTATAATATGGACCCATATACATGTCATAATCAATTGGAAATCTCACTTAGGGATAAAATTGAAAATGGACTCACACTTGGTCACTAGGCCTAAAACTACCATATACGTTTATCTATAACTTTAAAGGTTTTAAGAATTTTATTTGGTTTATCCCCTCCTTTATTAGTTTAAAATATTTTATTTGGTGTCCCTCAAATAAAAAAATGCTTTTGGAGGATCTCCTTAGTTTTTGGTTTTCTCCTTTTACCCAATCCACCAAATCTACTAGTTTGACCTAAGGGAAAGTACCTTCTGTCTAAGATAAAATAAAGGATACTTCCCATATTTATCTATGAAAACTTGTTATTTTAAGGGATCATAAAATTCATTTAATTTATTCATGCAAAAATTTATCTCTTGGTTTTATTGCTAGATCTTCCCAAATAATTCAAACCCAAAACATACCTTGGTGAAAAGGATTATGTGTAAGATTCTTCCAATAGACTGTGTTTTGCATGCTTGGGATCCTTTATTTAAATGATTTTCATTATATATATAATTATTAGGATGAAAACATCACATTTTGTGTGTTTTATACCTACTTATCATTTCACCTCACCAAATCCCCTTAATACTCCTTACTCAGTCAAATTGAGTTTCCACCCTTTACTATATTTCTTGTTTTTGACTAAGAAACCTTGCATGTAGGTGTCTCCCTACCTATATGTGTCTTTAAAATAGTGTTAATTAGTTATTTATATATTAAAATAATTATTTATCCATCTTTTATACCCATTTTTTACTCCCATATACATTTTCAATACTCTTATAGCCAAGACTGTGTGTACGTTTGTTGATTGTGACTGTGTTTTGCTACCACTTTTGACCCTCCCTATAGGTATAAAATAATAGTTCAGATTAGAGGATAGTTTCCACCACTTATTATACTCTATCTTTAAATTAATATTTTATTTTTTTAAGTCCATTTGTTCCATATTTAATCATTATAAACAACATCTCCTTTATAGGGGTTATAGGTGTGTTTTTCCTATTTGAACATCTGTCATGATTTATCAAGACATTACTTGAGAATGAAATCCATATATAGTTTAAATATACATTGGTTTTACCTTGTATGTAATAAAAACACTAGACACCTACCCTAGTATCACTGTTAACATATCATGTTGTAGATCAACATTGGCTCAATGTATAGATTGGAGGTAGGCATAGGGGTCTATACACAAATTATCATTCCAACTCATGATCATTATGTACATATATGTCACCTAAAACACAAGAAACTAATTAACCTTGATATCATGGACAAATACCAATTTTGACACAAAAGTTGATCAAGCTTAAAATCATGTAGATAACACTGCCCTGGAAATAGTCATCAATTGGCAACTTGGAAGAGTTTAACTACTATCTTCCCTTCTCTACCCTCCATGTTTTTCAAGGTAATTGTAATATGTGAGAGATATAAGTTTATTACACTATAAGTTATCATTATATATTACATTGTTATAAAATCACTCTAAAAGAGCTAGGAGATCTATTTTATACTTTTACAGATAAGAGTCCCTTTGTATGTCTTTTTGTGTTTCGAGTAATTATTCACTTGTTTAGCAATATAGGATTTAAAATAAGGTCTACCATGGTCTCAAAATAATAATAAGACCCTTGATAAATATTCACCACATGTTTTAACAACTCAAAATCTATTCTCATGATCTATTAACACCACCTGTAGGTGACCATTCAATGTGTACGTGTAGTGAAGAAAAGAGTGGATAATGAATATGATTTTTAATATTTCATAAGTTATGAACCAATATAAAAACTCATAACTACACTCTTCCTACCTATAAGAGTTTCAAACCACTAAAAATGATTCCATCATAGCATGATATCATCCTCCTTCATTCCTGTAGGTGACTTGGACTGAGTTTAGCATGCAAACTATGTACACAGGTAGTGAATTGGAACTATGTATGGTGTATGAGCCTTGAAAAACCATTGTACCTCCTAATACATATTTAATATCATATAATTGAAACAAGCTTTATAAACTTCTTATTAATGTGAAAACTTCCTTCAAAGCACCTCTAGGTGCACTTCCATGGCATATAGTGAGAAGATGTTATATATTACTATTATAGTGCCATTTTTACATTAATTTTAAGGTCTAACCTAACACACCATACTTATAAAAGGTAAACCAACCCTTTAAATTTTCATTACATCTCTTTAGACATGCTATATAGGTCCCATTCATGTACTTCACCATGACTATAGGTAGTATTGGATAAAGAGCTGACTGTGCATGCCAATGGATTGCAAAACTCAATATTTTTCACATTGGATATTGATACCTTGAAAGAAGGGTGTTAGAATTACCATTTAGTTTAGTGAAACATCATGCCAAATAATGTCAAATCCCTTATAGACAAAGAGTAATTTTACAAATGGTGTAATTTGAATGCAAGTTCAGTATCAACAACCTCCTACAAGGTGAGTTGTTTGAGGTATAAAATCAAATTAAAACATGAAAAAAATAATAAAGGAAATTTAAGGAAGAATATTAAATCTTCTAGTATTATCATAACCAATTGGATTATATGTATTTTCCTAAAATGAAGCAAAACCTATAGGGTACACATATAAGCAGATAGACAACTTCTTAGGATTGGTTCCTAAAACTTAGAATACCATTACTCCAAAACCAAACATCAAATGGAATCTAACTGAGTGTATAATACACCCTAAATAATATTTTTCTTGAAACTTCTTATGTTGACAATACCAAGTACAAACTAATAGGTCACTTATGTTTGCCAAGAAGGGTAAAAAAGGAGTAAAACAATTTTAGCTCAAAAATGACACTCACAATGTATTAAAAATGTATAAATTAACATGAGGAAGGTGAAGAGTAACATTAAAACCTTTTTCCATGTGGTACACTTCCCAAAGAGGCTGTACAAGTGCCAAACTCTTCTTTTTCTTTAATAAAACTACTCTTTTTTTGAGGGATCTACCAATTTTTAATTAAAAACAGTTGGTTAAGACTGAAGATGACACATAGGGCATGACATCACCCTATGGAATATTCAAACTTTGCAAGAAGTTTGGAAAACTAATTAAATGCTCCTTTTTTGACCTCAAAATGACCCAAAATGATATAAAGACTAAAATAATTAAGCACCAAGGCTAGTATAACATTGAATGACACAAATTTGCCTATAAAACACCTTGTGATATAATGTTAAACCCATTGAAACACCTAAATACCATGTATTAACCTATGGGTGCCCTAATTTGACCTAAAAGTCAAATTTGGTCAACACATCAAAATCATCTTTTTCACCATGCCCTATAACTCTGACTTAAGTTACTGAACTAATTCTAAAATATATGGATTAGAATTTTCAAATTTCATGTGATATTTATGAGGAGTTTTTATATTTTCTTTCCATTTCTCACATCTATGAGTGTTTGGACCATTCATGCACAATTCTAAGAGGGTTTTGGCCTCAAAAAAATGTACTAGTTGAATACACCATTATGATTATCTTACTGAGATGAATCCAACTACTTCTATTATGCACAAGGGTGAAATTTTTTGACTACCAGTAGAATATAATGTTGTGATAATCTCACATAGATTAATCTAATGTTTGCTAATTTGCACAAGGTAAAAAAAATTCTATACTTTTTTTCTTTTTTCTTTACCCAATATTTTTTTTCTTTTTTTTTTAAAAATCCCTCATGAACAAAATTGTGATGATGAAAAAATTCAATTCCTCCCAAATCATAAGTTATGTTTTTTGGCCTTCTGGTGCTCAGGATGCTAGATCTAAAAAAAACTATGTTCCAAAAGCTTGGCTAAATCGATGCTCTAATACCACTTGTAAGGAAATTACTTAGATGATTCACAATAATAGAATTTTATATGGTAAGATTAAGAATAGAATATATATATCCATAAAAAAATTATTTAAAGAGTATAATAATTTAATATTATGACTGAGCCACTTTAAGGGGCACCTCCACAACAATGTAATAAGAAAAAAATTCATAATATGATGATAAATGACTAACCACTACCTCCTATATATACTCTAATCATCCATGGTTATTCCATAAGATGACCATACTAAGAACATCAAGAAATGCAAAAAGCTAATATGAAGGTGTGTAAGCCACAAGTTGGACACACATATCCATAGATTCACTATAGGTTAAGTGAATAATAAATGGAATAATTTAGAACAAAATATTTATATGATTATATTGGCAATTCTCATGGTTTTGTTTTAGTTTTTTTTAATATTGGCCTTGAAATTAAAAAAAATTGATTAAGTTTTTCCATGTTGAAATTCTCTTGCTTTGTAAAAAAATTTATTTTAAATTTGATTTCCAAATGACCATCATTTTATACTAAAAATAACATAGTTTGATAACCATTTGGATGCCAATTTTAACCTAGAATATAAATGTACTAAAATGGCCATTTTTAAACAAACAAAGGTTGTTATGATTTGATATCCATTTCATCTTTCATACTCTGTAGTCCATTTTTCAATGTTTAGAAGGTGTTAGGATAAACAACTCATGTTGAACATGGGTATGGAATATAATAGAGACAAATTAGTAGTTGTTTGTGCTCAAAATCAAGATGAGGAATAGTCCAACAATTGTAAACTTCCAAAAAACCCTAAAAATTATTTCACATGTTATTTAAATTATTTTGTAATTAATAATAATAAAATAATATGTTTAACTATTCATAAAGGTTATTTATAAGTTTGCATCTATTGACTGATCAAATTCAATCAATTATTACTCAATGTTTTTCACTTATTTGAGAGATTGGGTTATTATTATAGTTATAATTGTAGTGCTGAATTTGTTAGGATTAAATAATCTCAACCTATTTCTCTTTAAATTAAAGTGGAAATCATAATCTTTGAGACCTAATCATTGAAGTTTATGTGGGGGTGATATTATGTGTTTTCCATTTATGTAGATTTAAAGCACAAATTATATAATTAATTCTATTTTTTTTAATTTGATAAGGTAAACCCAATATTTATAGGGACCTAAAACCACAAAAAATGAGATAAATAATTATAAGCAAGCCCCAAATGATCGAATGAGCAAAAAAGAGAGTCTAAATAGTAAAAACTAGAATAAACAAAAAACACATTAATTAGGGGGACCCTCTTAGGTGTCCTCCACATTATAATTATCCTTTATTGAGATGTTGGACTTATCTTTCAAGGCATTTGCTTTGGTATAATTCTTAGGACCCTCAACTTGTTCAATGGGGAAAATCATCCTCTAGCACTTCCTACCTTTCATCTATAGGAAGGGATGTTTTGAGGGGACCCAAAGCATGGATTTAGGAATCTTAGGGGATTAGACTAGGGTAAGGGGATGTGGTTGGGTAGACTACACCAACATTTCAACTGTGGCCTCCATTGCCTGGTAGATCTTGTTCCAATCTTGAATTGATTTAGCCAAACCAAAACCCACATGTTAAACCTTTGTATTTAAATTTTCTACCATTTATTTACTTTTATCATGCTCCAATATTACAATGGCCTTGCCATTTTTATTAGATGTGGAAGGAGTACTTAAAATAATGGGTTTGGGTTTAGGGATGAATAACATTTTGAGGGGAAGGTCATTAGGAGGGGATTTAGACAAACTATTATGAGGGGAGTGTTGAGGGGTGTGTGGGGACTACATATAAGGATCCTCCTCTGAGGGGACCTCTAGGGATTCCTCCTCAAATGAATATCCCTCTGGGGGACTTCTTAACTGACTAAGGTTTAGCCATGTTTCATAAGTAAAAGGATGAGGCCTTAGTGTAGGACCGGGTTAGCATCATATACCAGGTGAAGGAGGACTATTATTTCCATAGATATTAGGATAAAATATGGAAGGTTGATCTTAAAACTAATGAAGTGATTGAGTAAAATTAAATGGTGTGTGAAAATCTAAGTGTACTTACCTTCTAGGGTCATGTACCTCATAACCTATAAGTAGACTTCAGTCCAATACTTGGGTAGGTTAGCATGGGGAAATCCCTTCTTTTCATTTTGTATGAATTCATTAGTTTGAAAGAAGTAATGTAAGGATCCATTCTTCTTGGCTTGATCCTTGTATTCATTATTTCTAGTACATGGCATGCCTGTGGCATCTCCTATAAACTCCTCATAAACATTTATGGAAATACCCCTCATAGAAACCTTCCTTTTTATCTAAGCAATGAAAAAGTCTCTAAAAACCAAAGGATTGTGTTCAATATTATGATTCATTTACTTAGTTAATCCTCCATTTTTAATCTTTTTCCTCACCTTTTTTTACTCATGAACACCTTTATAGGTTGTTGGCTCTAGTCGATCTTTGTCATCACCCATATTATCTAGAGTTACAGGGTTGGAGGGAGTGAGTTGAGGGTTTGGGATGTTGGTTAAATATATAGGGCTTGTGTTATGAAGAATTCCTACCAAATCCTCATTGTCATAATATCATCCCATTGCCTTGGAATGAATTTATGTTTGAAAGGTCATGATTAGGCCCTTTGAGATGAAATGTTGCACGTGTGATGACATGATGGAATTAAGTGACATGTGTACCTTTCCCTTGGATGACACTAATCATGGATTCTACCTTCATTATAACTAATTATATTTTTATTATAACATACCAAAATGATTTATTTTTCATATCCTATCCTTTAATATGATAAATTTGGAGATTGAATTATACAATAAATTATTTTGTTTTGGTTATTTTGATTGACATAATGGTTGATAATTTTGTTTCAAATATGATATGTGTAGAAAATATACTAAGAAATTTAACATTCATGATAAAATAATTATAAACACATAATCACATAGATATGATCATTTGATTTGATTAATTTACACATCGACTTGTAGTAGTGATTAAATGAGTTGTTTTTATAGTCAAGTTGGACCTCCCCCACCCCTTGTCAAACATGTTATATTGTTCACTTTGTTTAAATCATCCTCAAGAATTTTAAAATTTAGCACCTTAATTTTTAAATATTTAATTTGGATTAATGATGGTTTAGTAACCACATTTATTGACTTAAATATAACTCATGATGACTTATGTTAATCACTTGTTAAAGGGTAGTTCATTATTAAAGAGTAATTAAATAATTTTAAAACTTATTTAATAATCCAAGGAGATCTAATTAAGTAGAGGAAGTCATGCATATGTACCTATAAGATCTAAATTTTAGTTTCATGGTGTATTTATTTTTTGTCACAAATATTTAAAATAGGGTATGACTTTAAGGAAGACTAAACAATGCATTCACTAAAGGTGAAGTTATTTTTATCGGTACATCAAGTATGTCCATGTTTATTTCTTTTTTATAATATGATAAGTTGAAAACATTTAGGATTTTAATCATTTGGTGACTGTAAAATAACTCATTCATATAAATGGAGTAAAATTTATCTTCACCTTAATAATGAAGATTCTCAAGTTTTACAAAGTTGTAAAATAATTTTTATCATGTTTTTTAATTATTAATGAAACACTATTTCAATTTCTCAATAACTCTATGCTTTCTATTCAACTTTATTCACTTTATGTTTTCTTTATTTAGTTATTATTTAGTTTAATTTTATTTCTTGCCTTTTTAGTTAGTTTTTTTTCCTAGTATCTAAATTTATTCTAATTTAGTTATTACTCGCTTAGTCTTTTCACATCTCATAGTTTAATGATTTATAAATTTTCTATAATATTTAATATGTATAACATAACCATTTATAGTCTTAGTTCTATTTCATTTGTTAATTTTTATTGCATTTTATTTCTTTTATTTTCATTCATGTATGAGTGGAAGATCAAACATATATAAAATATCCTAATATTAAGCAATATCAATTACAATCTAGAATATTATTTATTTAAATATTTTACCTTTTTATATAGGTTTTACTCTTTTAGATAGGATATATAACATTTATGAATTTTATTTGGAATACATTTATTCAAAAATATTTATAAATCAATAAAATAAAATAATTTTTTATTTAAATGACTAAGTTTGTGTCAATTAATTATTAAACATATCAATTATAAAAACTATAAAACACCATTTAATTCCCTAAGGATTGGTTATTAAATTATATGTCCCTAGCATTAAGTTGGTACAACACCACCTTAACCTTCACAATAAATGAATATTTTGATCCTTGACATAATAATTTTCACCATCCAAAAATTTGGTGACTCCATTAGGGATGATGATAAATAAATTTAATTATTTTCAATCCTATTACTTTTCAAATCATATTTTCTTCAAAATTGATTTTTTTCCTTAAAACTTTAACTTTAGGTCATTTCTAATTAGATTTGTCTATTCTAATTTTTCCTCAATATTATTCTATAAAACAAGGATAACTTTCCTAGATAATGACATATTATTACTAGTATGGTCAATAATAACATAAATTATAGTTTGGCTACTTGTCTTAATACCTAACCTTATGAAGATGAATCATTCGTATAATTTTTGGAAAGGTACTTATCTAACCATGTTGAAATTTTACCTTTGTATAGGTCAAGTACAAATGTTTAATTTTTATGGTGGTTGTATTGTATACATAAAGTATATAAAGAAGTTGATTTTAAGTATTTTTAAATGACTGATAGATTTTTATTTCTTTACAAATAAAAAACCGTGCAAAATTTGGTCTCTTGATCATAATATTTTGCAAATGGCGAATTCAATAAAATAATGTCAAATTTTGAACATGATTCTAAAAATTAATTCTTTATTTATGTAGCCTATGACATTTTGAAACCATTATTATTTTCAAAACTTACAACTTTTAAAAATTACAATTGCCTATTCTTTCAAGTAGATTATCAGATTCTTCATGTAAATAATTTTAGGAAACTAATTATTTGGTCCCAATTCTAAAAATTAATCATAATTATCTATCAAGTGAGACTAATTTTACATTTTTATATTTATAAATATATGATAGTAAATTATAAAATTATGCTTTAGAGTGAAATTTAGATAATTCACAATCAGTTTTTGACATATTCACTAGTTGAACATTGTTCACATAGTTCAAATGATTTTATCCAAACTATTTTTCTACTTGAATTATGTTATTATAACTCTTGTTATGAATATGAAATTTTTGTTTATTTTAAAAATTATTTCTCAAATAATTTAAAATAGGTTCCATCTACATTATTTCAATGTAAATGTAATTCTTAAATTTGAATTTTATAAATATAATGATTTTGATAATCCTCTTTTTTTTCAAATATTCAAATCATTTTGAAAATGAAACAAATCATAAATTACTATATTTAAAAAAAGAAAGATCATAATCATTTGAAAATAATGAAATAGATTAATTAATATTGAATCAAAAGAAATAAACAATCTAATTTATTTTTAACCTAAACCAACTTATTATAAATTTAATAATCCTAATAATTTCTATAATTTTGACTGTGTTAACTATTTATATTTTTATCTCATATCCCAATGCAAATAATTCATTCTTTATTCAATATAAAATAATTGAGGATGAAAATATGTCCAACATCATAAAATTTTCAAATCATTTTGATTTTATAAAAATAATTGTCTCAAATATCCTCTATTCCTTTATCCAAATATATAACATTTGTGAAATAATATAATGCTAGAGAAACTATCATTTTTTTTAAAATAATTATGAAAATGGCTCATTATTATATATTTATTTTTAGCTTATTCTATGTTAATATGCCATACATTATAATTATCTTATTTTAGAAATATGTTATATTATTCTTTGTAGTGAAGTAGTAATATTTTTATTTTAGTTATTAGTTTTTATTTTTTCTTTCTCCTTTGTATTCTTTCAATTATGTTTCTCTTTCTTATTTTGTGTTTATTTTGTCATTTTTTTCCATTATTTCTTTGACTAACTAATCTAAATTAAAAATATGTAGTACTCATTATTTAGGATAAATCAAATGATCTCACATAAGATTGTAAGTTATTATATTTATCAAATGTTAAATATATTATTTTATTTAATTGATTAGTATATAATGTAGTAATATTAAAAACTGTCATATTCTAAAATGTCACTTACTTTCAAAATTTATGTTATAGATTACTAAAATAATACTCACTCAACCTGAACTCCCTTGTCAAAATTTTCCTATTCTTCATTCCACACTAATATAAAAATCCATAAATTTTTATAAAAAAAAGTCATTAAATGGATTCAAGCTTAACTACTTAGGAAATAATTTACTTAGATTGTACTCCTAGGTTTTCAAATTTTCACAAATTTATTATTGTAACCAAATTTTGAATACGAAATTAGAAAAAAAAGGTCATTAATATTATTATGATTTTTTCACCCTACCAAAACCTAAAAACTATACAAAAAATATGATATACCTTGTTAGTTTCACCATGTGTGGTAGGGATCAATTTGTCTTGCAACACTTTTTTGTCATTTTAATTGTTGATTGTGTGTTCAGATTGAATCTTAATCATTTATATTATGTAAATTTTTTGAATTATACATAATTAATCTATGAATACTTAAACACCAACATTTTATCATTTTGATCTCACATGCTCAATTTTGAATAATAATAGTGATAATGATGCTAATTTTTGGAAAGATGTGGATGATGTTGCATTTGATATTATTTTTGTAAAGTAACTTTATCCTTCATATGAATGTGTAATTTAATTTAAAAATTTTATATTTTAAATTTATTTTAGTTGGTAAATTTTAATATCAAACAAATTAATATCAACTTTAAATTTTAATCTTGAATGTATTGAGAGTTGGATTCTCATCAAAATTCACTATTGGATCATAATGTTCTAAATACACATTGGAATATATTTAAAATATTATTAAAAATATTAGTTTTATATTTAAATATTATTAAAATAAATATGATATTATATAATTCCATAATCATATTAAATTAAATACTTTTTGAAATCACTTGGTAGGATTTGTTGATTTGTTTTGATTGGTTCAAAATTTTATAACTAGCTTGATAATTTATGAAATTTTAATAAAGGTATCCATTTATATAATAGTTGATTGGTTAAATAATTAAAATATTAATGATACTAAATTTAATTTTAATCCTTTAGTAACCATTTTTATCAAATTTGAGGGAAAAATAAATGCTTAGATCCTAATTATGATAATTTTTTTCATAAAATTAGACTAATAAAAATATGAAATAAATGGCACAAACTAATTTCAAACTTAGTAAATTTATAAATATGATAAAAGGGGAAAATAAAAAAGAAATATAATTTAGCTAAGAATAATATATGAAGTACTATAAGTGTAACAATAAAATTGACTATGTGATAATGTAATAACATTATTGTAATTTTTATTGAAGAATATATGTAAAATATGTCACAATATGTTTTATAAAAAATGGAATGAGTGGATAGGAGTGATGAGTAGGAAGAAAAATTGAAAAAGGATCCTGAGTGGGAAAAGGGATATGGATATGTTAATGAGGGCCCACTACATAATCTCAACTAGGGATTGGGTCCTTTAGTCATGATCAAAAGAACACCTATTTTGCTCAGTCTCAATACAGTCAACGATGCTTCACCTTTTAGATAAAGAGGATAGGAAAGAGATAAGGGACCATTTCCTAATAGGTCATGGGAAAAAAACATAAAGGTAAGATTGTAGAGTAATATTAGATTCATAAAAATCAATCATTACCTATTTCAAAAGATGTCAAAGGATTTAATATTGAAGTCTCTAATCCATAGTGCTTCATCTAGAATGGTAGGTGTTTTAGTTGAATATAGATGTGTTTAGATAGTGGGTGGTTATAAATTGGTTACCTAAGGGACATATGGAAATATAATCCATGTTGAATGGTTTATTTTTTATTTGGTTCAAAAATTAAGAAGTTTATGCATGTGTTTTGGTTGGGGGACCTTAGTTTTTAGGGAAATTGAGCTTATTTTTAAGAAAAAAGAAGATAAGTTTTAACCATAATAGTTAATAAATTAATATAATGTTCATATGGATTAGACTACCAGGGTTTCCCCTTGAGTTTTGGGAATATGATATGATGATATGTGTAGTAAATACCTTTAGTTACCTTATTACATTTGATGTAACATTAAAAACTCAAACTAGGTTAATCCATACAAGGTTCTATGTGAATTCATTTATCAATCATGAGTTTCCCACCTTAGTTTTTATTATATATTCTTAGGGAGAATGGATAAACCAAATATAATATGAATATTTATGTTAAAATTTAACAAATATTTTAAACATTGGCACTAATCTAGTTTTTATCCTTCTACAAAGCTAAATTTTAATATTGGTAGAAATAATAATCTAAATTTGTTTTAAAAAAAGACCTAAAAAATAAAAGTGAGGAGTCATTAAATTCCAATTTGGTAGTGGAATAAAATAGAGATATGGTAAGGAAACAAGATGAGTATTCAAAATTAGACTATATTTGACACTGAAGAAGTCAAGGAGAGGGGACTTTTATCTTTAGATAAGTAGGATTGAGTCCTAAAACTAATAAGGAGTCAAATTATGGTGGAAGGATCATCTAAAAACAACCCTCTCATGAATGATTGAAATACGTAAGAACTGGGATGGATCTAGGACTATAAAAAATCTTAGATCAAGAGATTCAACCTTTATACAAAAAAGATACTTTAGTAGAAAATATGTTTTAGTCTCCTTTGAATAATCTCATTATTGATTATCTAAATGTTACTCTTAAAAAGTATAGATACCTAATTAATTTTATTCAATTTTAGGACTCTTTGGGATTGAAAAAAATTAGGGAATCCATTAGTGAAAATTTACTAGTGGGATAGACCACTAGTGGTAATTTTATCTTTAAAATGGATTCATGGAGAAATTCATAATCTGGTTGCCTATCAAATAATAATGATGGAGATATTAATATCTTATCAAAAACCAAAGAGAAATAAATGGTGCCTTATTTAATGTATTATTTATTTTAAAGGGTAGTTTCTCTATAGGTAATGAAATGATAGGAAATAAAATCCTTTTAAAATGTGACCACTAGATTTGGCAGTAAAGTAGTTGATGTTGGAGAGAGAGTAAAAGGACTTCTTGGAAATAAAATAATAATAATAAAATTGAGGATTATATTTCATATGGTCTAAAAATTATTTTATTATACAAAAAGGTTTTTATTTAAAAAAATCAATGAATATTATTAGTTGGAACATCAGAGGTTTGAATAATAGAAATAAGCATATAGGTCTTAGAGATTTAAGAAATAATAGTCAAAAAATTTTGGTTAATATACAAGATGATTTTTTATATAATATAAAATTATTCTTTATAAATAAGATTATGTTCCTAATGTTAGTTCCTTTGGAACCTTGAGGGATCTTGTCACATTTTGGTTAGATAAAGACATAAAGGGAGAGGTTATTTTCAAAATTAATTCTCATTTGGCCATGATATTATTTAACAAGGAATATGGTACCATGTGGATTATATATAATATATACAATCCAAATTATCATATTGGTTGTAGAAAGATGTGGTAGTATCTAAATTTGTTTAGATAAAAAAACTATGTCAACCTGATTAGATGATAGCTAGTGATTTTCAAATGCCTCTCTCCCTTCTTGAAAATAAAGGGGTAGATATGCATTCATAGATAACATGGAAGAATTTTCTAATTTTATTACTTCTCATAGGTTTTTGGATGTTGAGATTATATTATCCCATTTCACTTAGTTTAATATAAGAATTAGGAAAATTCTAATCTAGGATAGACTAGATATAATTTTTATTTCTTGTAATTGGATTTCTTACCAAGATTTATACCTCTCTTCATTTCTAAGGATAGGATTAAACCATAACACATTGATGCTCAACATATAACTTCAATCCCAAAAGGAAAGGAGTACATTTAGGTTTGACCATATGTGTTTTCAACCTCTGGGTTTCCTTAGTATAATTAAATATTGGTGGAATGATAACTATCAAGGTTATGTTATGTTTAGACTATATAAGAGGCTAAATAATCTCAAGAATAATGTAAGAATATGGAATAAAATATTTTTTGGTAATAGTTTTTAGGAAAATAATAATGTAGGAGGAAAATTAACCTAGCTAGAAGAATATATTGTTGTGCATGGTCTCGATTAAAAGTCCATTTATTTGGAAAATTACCTTCAATGTGAGTATCCTTACATAGTCACCAAAGAGGAATCCTTTTTTATATTTAAATCAAGGGACATCTAGCTTAATGAAGGAGTTTGTAATACCAAATTATTGCACTTAAAAACTCTTATGCATATGATTCATCATTTTTTTTTTGAATTTTATTTCAAAGGTGGGGGAAAGAGTTATGACATGTTGGTTATAAAATGGTAGTATTTGCAATACTTCAATAATATATTTAATGAAAATAATGTTTTTAATGAGAATATTATGAAAATGTTTCTAGGAAACATCCTGCATTTTATTTCACATGAGGATAAAATGAAAGTCCTTAAACTTATCTCTATGGATGATGTTGAAAGTGTTATTTATCTAATTGACAAAGATAAGGTTTCAAGTCCATATGGGTTCCCAACTACCTTCTTTCAAAAAAATTGTGACATCATCAAAATAAATGTGATGACAACAATGAATGAATTATTTTTTAGCTAAAATTATGAGAGTATTTAATAATATTTTTATTGTTTTGATACCCAAGATAATAGGATCTTATGAGTGAAAATATTTTAATTTTATTGTCCTCTATAACATGGTGTATTAAATATTCAAAAAATCCTAGCCCTAAGATTTCAACCTTTGAAGTAAATATCATATATCACCTTTAAGCATCAAGTAGGATTTTTAATGGGTATACAAATACAATATGGTATTATTTTTAACCACAAGACCCTAAATTATATGGATAAAGGTAATACATATGGTATGGACATCAAACTTGACATGAATCAGGCCTCTAAAAGGTTGGATTAAGGTTCTTTAGATAGGGTGTTACTTCACTTTGGATTTCATCCTCATATAATAAAATTGATCCATACTTGCATCTCTATGACTATGTTCTTAGTGATTTTTAATGGTGTCCCTCAAGGTAACTTTAAAATTAAGAGTGGTATTAAATAGGGTGATCCCTTCTCCCATTTCATTTTCATTATCTGGGCTAAAACTTTGAGTAGATCCCTCTTTACTAAGGTGTGCCAAAGTAGGATTAAGGGTTTCAAACCTACCTCTAGAGTGGATCCTTATTCATATCAAAATTTTGTTGAAGACATGGTTTTTTTATGAATACCTTCGTTAGGGAATCTAGGTTAATTAAATATTTATTAAATGATTATGAAGAAACATCTAAGCAAATTATGAACTAAGATAAGATCTACATATTTTTATTCAGTACTCCTTTAGTGAGATAGCATAAGATTGATATAATTTTGGGTTGTCAGATCAAATATATTCCTTATTATTTGGGGATTCCACTCTTTAGTGGTTTGATTTATATTCATGATTGGAACCCTCTTATTGTTATAATTTAAAATAAATTGGCTAGTTGGAAGGGAGAGATCCTCTCTCAAGCAAGAAAAAATATTGTTATCAAAATTAATCTTTAGATCCTTCTTTCATACCTTATATCAATGTTAAATATTACTAAAACCATGATTTTTTAGATATAAAATATTCATGCGGTCTATAATGGAGGAAAAAAATAGATTACACCTAGTTGTCTGGGATAAGGTATGTCTCTTAAGACATTTTAGAAGCTTGGACATAGGAAATATGAAACACATGAATCAAGATTTGGTGTAAAAAATTGGGTGGAGATTCAATAATAAATTAAACCAATGAACTATAATTTTAAAATCCAAATATCTTGATGTGAGAGAGAATGTCATGTTGCATATATAAAATCAACTATTCAAAGGTTCTTCCTTTTGGAATTATCTAGTGAGATGTAGATAAATTATTGGTAAAATAATTAAATAGAATATTGAAAATGGAGAAAGGATAATTTTTTAAAATGAACCTTAGTTTATATCTTTTAATATATTTACAACCATGTCATAAAATTAGTTTACTAGTTTAAAATCAATATAGCTCTAAAGTAGTTGCCTACATTTAGGTCTCTGATAGAGGTAAAGATTTGGTGCAACTATAACTGGAAAACTTGAACCCCAAAGATAATGTGATTAATAATGACCGAAATTTTAATTTCATAGGTTATTTAGTTTTAAACCTCTCCAAATAATATCAATGTGTTTAGGCTAATTTTACTAATGGGAGTTAAAGTTTAAAATTAGGATATGGTTCGTTGTAAGATGGACCCTATAATGGTTTCCTCGGGGAAGCCTATGCTTCAAGGATTTAATCCATTAAGTGAAAATTATATTATGTTTATTTTTCAAAAAATAATAATCAAAATGGAGAACTTTAAAAAATTGGGATTGACTATTGTCAATATATGCCCTTTGTGTGAAGTGGAGGAGGAATTAGTATTTAATTTAGTGTTAGATTGATCTTTTGATTTTAAGGTCTAGGGTTTCATTCTTGAGAATTTTTAGATGTATTAGGTTTAACCCTCCTCCTTATTATTAATATGACACTATTATAAATCTCCCTTAAAAATTCTACATTGAAGAAGCTATGGATTTGGGATCTTGTCCATATCTTGTGGGGAACCTAGAAGGAAATAAATTATAGTGTGTTCAGAAATTTTAAGAGCTCTAGTTTGAGAGTGGGCATCAAAACAAAAAACTTGATTTAAGATAATTTTAAGAGTTTAAAATATGATTAAAAATATTATTTTTATGGAATGAGACCATTATTATTAAAAATTTATTATGAATTGTTCTAGTTTGTCCTTAGTTGACCCAAGAGTTGAGATGAGAAAGTTTACTATTTAGAAAGTTACCTCTCCCAATTAGGTCAAGTTAAATTTGATATGGATTCTAAGGGAAATACCATGTCTAGATGAAGAGTCATTGTAATGAAATCAAAGGGTGAAGTTATTATTTCCTATATTAGGAGTTTGGTAGTCCAAACCAACCATTAAGCCAAGACTAGAGCCACACTGCGGGGAGTACAATTATCTAAGGAGATAGGTGTGAGAAAATTTATATTGGAGGGAGACTCAATATAGTATAATTAATTTTAAATAATTATTTTTCAAGTTTTAGCATTAACAACATGATAAAATAATCCTTTTGTATTATTAACTCTTTTTATAAGGTTTGTATTCAACATATCTATAGTAAGTGAAAATAATTAGTTGATAGGTTTACAATTAAAGGATTTATCTCTAATTTCTTTAATAAGTGTCTTTCCATAGAATAGTTATTTAGTGAAATCAACTAAAATATCATAAAAATACTCTATTTACCTATCTAAGAATTAAGTTTGATATAGGTAAAGCCTTTAAATTTAATATTCCTCTTTCTCTTTATTCCATGAATGTTGTTTTTCCAATCCTTTAGATTAACTTGATATCCTTTCCTATGAAAAAAGTGGTGTGTTTTAGTGATTTAAATAGAAGAGGTTTTAAGATGATGGTATTAATATTTATTTTATTAACTATCCATATCTAATCCTCATTACTTGGGGTCTAAGGTGTTGCAGCCTTCATGATAGTCAATATGACCATAGTAATGTCTATGTGAAGTGGGATATCATTATTTTTGGGACCATGATTAGGAATCCTATGTGGTAGATCATTCATTTTATACAATTTGGGAGTTTCATGATTACCTATAATAATTCTCTATACATTGTTTGTTCCAATTATTTTTTGTATTTTAAAATTTACGCTCATTTATTTGAAATTAGAATGGAAGGAGACATCTGACATGTAGAACCTTCTTCTATGGGAACTTTATATAATGAATTTAAAATATAGTGAATCCTTCAGGCAAGTGGTTTCAATAATTTTATTAATAAATTTGAGGGATATGATCCTCATATTTCTAGGGCTTTCATCAAAAGAGATAAGGATAGATTTGTGCCATTTAAAGGCATTGATATTTAGATAACTGAGGAGATTATTTCTCATGTTATATAATTAAAGATGGAAGGTCAAAAAATTTACATAACTAATAGGGATAATAAATATGAAATCAAGAAATTTCTTGTTAATGGTGAAAAAATGATTCCATTTCAACATGGTTACCTCAGAGTCTTAATTCCTTAACCCTACAATGAGGTAACTAAGCATGCCATGAATTTTATAAATTTATAAGGGAGGTACAATTTTATACTCACTTTTCATTTTGTTTTTCTCAACTTATTTAGGGATAATTACTTGGTAAGTATACCCATTTATATTTTGAATTCTATGGAAAGATTTATTTTAGAAGTAAAAAAAGGAAAGTGTTGGTTTTCTATGCATCAATATTTGATCCTCTTATTATATAAATATACTATCATTGAGAAGATGGGACTGTTCATGTCAAATTTTAGTGAGATAATATTGACAACAAGTAGAATGGGAATCTCATTAAGAATTCTTATATATCATTGAGGAATAAAATTCCTCCTATAAAAGATGTGAATGACATAGATAGGGAACCTGTTGTGAAGGATTTGAGCTCTAGGGATGACAATACAAGCCTTGAAGAAGAGATAATTGTTTAGGTTGATAAGGTGTTGAAATTCCTAAATTCCTAGGGATCCTACAATAATAATAAACTAAGAAACAATGAGAATGGCAAAAGGAAAGTTGGTGAAGAATTTGATGAGGTGTCTTTTGTCATCAAGGAGCATGAAAAATTTAATAAATTACTAGAGGATATCTATTTCATAGATCTTTCCTTGGATGGTTTATAAAGATTAATAACTTGATCAAGGAGTTCATTAAGAGTCAAATTTTGGGGAAATATGTATCAAGCAACAAATATGACATTCAAAATATGTTCATACACACTAAAAGACTCAAGGAGAGAGTATATGGGGTGGAAAAATAAAATAGATCACTAAAAATTAATGTGGATGCTTTGGTGGGTTACATCAAAGCCATGGTCAAAAATTATTTATCTAGTATGGACGTTCTTATTCAAATCATAAAAATGTGGCCTAATGGTGAAGGCCCAAGAAAGATTTCCAAAAAGGTTAAAGGTAATATCAAAGAGAGAAAATAAAATCCTAATTCTCTTAATATGGACTATATGGAATAAATGTTGAAGGAAATTTTGGCTAATTGGGATGAAGCCCTAGAAGGGCAAAGAGACTAGTGCTCAATTGTTTTTTGATGTATTCTTGTTGTTGGTAGCTATTGCTTTTATTTTGAGGTAGTTATGTGTTAGATATTTTTTGGAATTTTGATCTTGTTTATAAACTTGTTTTTTTGTTTAAAGTTATTGACACCTTATCTATGGTTCATTTTTAAGAGGGTAGAATCCCTTTAATAAAAACACCACTTTACCCATAGTAAAAATAATCATCGTGAATCAGGAAGATGGTCTCCATTTGATTTTGGAAAATTCCATTAGAATAATAATGAGGTGTCCACCACTATTTTCCTTAGTACATATCGATGTCTTATGAGGGTTTTTTATTTATGATTGAACTTACAAGTTTGCTTATGCCCATATGTCATGTTTGACTATACGGGAGATCTTGATCTAGTGTGAAATCTAATCTTCATCTTCCTCTTCACTTTTAACCATAGATAATTAGACTAGGAATGATAAATGAAGTGAAATTAAAAAAGGGTTATAGTTTAAAATTTTGTTAGAGATAAACACTCATGTGTTTAGTGTTAAATACATACCAACATTCAAAATATAGATCAAGCTTCATGCATTTATCCCATGATATTATGGTGTATGTTAAAGATTGGTGAAAAATGATAAATGTTGGTGTGATTAAGTTATTCAATATTTAATCATGACCTTATGGGTGTATTTAGACTTAGCTTTGGGATACTATGTCTTCAATTATAAAATTGTAAAAATAGGTTCTTTTCCCTCAATATGCAATTATATATTCTTATATTCTTATACTCTTGGCCTCTTATGATCTATATTCTTTGAGGTAGGATTGATTTATAGACATGATACATTTTTTATTGCATATGGAAGGATACAATCCTCCTTAAGGAATACTTTTATAGATAGAATATAAAGAAAGATTTCAAGATAGAAAGGTCATCTACATACCCAAACTAAAAAACATTAACTTCTTAAAAGTTTTATCTAATATTGGTTTTTTCATGTCTTGGTTATAGATACCAAGTAAGGTATTTGACAAAATGGAGTATCTCTCTAATGAAAATTTATCTTGATATGGGTTGAATATAAGTTTATATTCCCTTTGGTAGCCTAGGATAAAGTTTTCCTCCCCAAAGCTAATAGAGGATTGGGGATAAGAAACATTTGTATTATGAACTATGTCATCATTATTAACCAATGATGAAAGGTAATTAATATGGATAATCTATAGATTAGAATCATAAAAGCTAAGTATTTATAATAAAGGTATGAGGATATTCTATTGTGGGAGGAAGGACCCGAGGATGGTTTTGCCTTATGAAAATCAATTTTAAATAGTAGTTTTATCTTGAGAAAACGTTGTAAATTAATGGTTGGTAATGTGAAAAAGGTTTGTTTATGGGATTGCCCTGGTATTTTGTGCTTACTTTGGTCGCAAAATATCCCTAGTGTAAGGTTTATTTCAATTACACTAATAATATATGGTTAAAATTCAAAGACTATTGGGAGGGGGTAAAGGTTTGAAGAAGTGGAATAATTTATAGGTTTTTCATGCTAGTAACATATCATTCCTGGTTATTAAAGACATGAATCCTATCCTCTAATTTATCAACATTGTTATCCATCCAACTGAGGTTTGCCTCTTTTGGATGAAAAAAGATAATGGTAACTATTCTATGAAATCAAGTTACTTAGTGGATTTGAGCAAGGAGGATGACTATAACTCTTGGATGCCTTTATGGATTAAAAATTTCACTTCCAAGATCAACATCTTATTCTAGATGATATCTTAGGCCAAGATCCTAACCACTAACAAATTACCCAAAAGAGGTATCACCATCCCAAATAAGTGTGTCTCATGTAAATACAATGAGAAAATAATGTCTCACCCACTAATAGACTGAAATTTTGTTTTTAATTTATGGGAGATCCTCCTGGTTAAATTTAATATAGATTAGATCAAAACAAAATCCCCATTAGACTTGTGTTTTTAGTGGAAAGCACCCTATAAGTTGGAATCTCTATCTTTCTTGTGGTACCTCTCCCTCCCCCACTATACTGAGAAGTCTATAAACCTAGGAATGACTAAAGTTTTTCTAATAGAAGAGCCCATCCTAATTGGTGATTTTTCATAGGATTTGCTTGGTGATTTTATGAAATTTCTAGTATTTTCCCCTCAAATACAATATTATATCTTATAATACTAAAATTTCTATCCTTATGCAATGGAATATCAAAGTAGAGACCATAATATAGTATCCTAAGATGGATAAAACCAAGGTGAAATGTTCTAGACCTTAGTCAGGTTGGCATAATTCAAACATCAATGGGGTGGATAAGGGAAAATTAGGTTTGGCTAGTGGGGGGGGGTTATTTGAAATTTGGTAGGGGAATTATTGTTATGCATGTAATGTCTATAAGATCTCAAACTAATCATGTGGTTGAGGCAAGAATGACTCTCTAGGTAGTTACATTGGTGATGTATCTTGGTATTGAAAATTTTATGGTTAAAAGGAACTCCATAGACATTCTCAATTCCCTCTCTAATAAATATTCACCCTCTTGGTCTATTAAAAAATAAATTAAATATGATTGTAAGCTACTAAAAATATATAAATAATTCACCATAGGCCATGTGTATAGGGAGGGTAACAAGGTAGCTGATGGAATGGCTAGTTTATGGTTCCTTATAAAACATTTTGAGGCATGGAATAAGGCTAACAATATTCTAGCATAGATTATGAACATAATTAATAATGATATTTTTAAAATCATAATGACCAAGGAGAGGGTATCTTTTCATAGTGTATAAGTATTAATGATTAGATTAGTAATGATGATTATAGATTAAAAAATCCCAATACATCATTGTGAATTGATGAAGAAGTGTGGGATTAAGGCATACATAATTTTACTTATTAATTTCATAACATAGATGACCTGAATGAAGAAGGTGAAGACATTGGTTATGGTTGATTGAATTTGAAGCATGAACATGAAGAAGAAAATGGTGATGGGTGGGGATAGGGATAAATTTGATCTTATATCCTATACTAAATTAAAGGACAAAAAAGTTTGGAATAATTTGGTAAAGGGTGGTATATCCAAATTCATGACCAAAATTATAGGTTATGATGAAGAAGCATTTAAGGATTTCACCCTACATTGGCATCATAGGAAGGTGTGAATGAGGGAGATAGTGATGAAAATATCTAAAGAACTGATTCAGGAGGTTACCAGTATGATTTAAAAGGGGACCAAAACTTTCAAATATAAATTTAATAAACATGAAGTTTTAAAAAAATTATTCAACTCAAACATGAATATCGTCATTGATAATAAGGGCTTGCCTAAGATGAACTTTTAAAAGTATTAGCTAGATGTATGCCTGAAGGTTTAAAAATATATAATGCTATAAGATAAATTCCATGTCATCTTTTCTCAACATTTTATGATTTATAATCACTTAAAAGGAGATAAAATTACTCTTCCCTATTTTTTGTTTAAATATCTTGAAATAATGGTTACTAGAGTTAAAGTAAATCCCACTAGTAACCGTATCCACCAAAGCTTAATCTTCCCCATTTCAAAGAGAGGGAATGTTATGAGTGGGAAGTGTAACTTGGGGAAATTGAGATGTTGTATGAATATAATGATGACCCTAAAATTCTAAGAATTTTTTGTATGAATATCATGAATCTAATGAAAATTCCTAGAATAAGGACCAGTCATAGAGCTCCCACTCAGTTGAGATTATACCTGAGAGAAAATATAGTAAATAAAAATCCCAAGTCCTAAAGATCTCAAATGAGAAGAGGGTTAAGAACATGGAGGAAGATATGAGGAATAATTATTAGTATCCCTTAAAGGACTCGAGGGATAAAAATGAGAGGAAAGACACCTTAACCTTTAACTTAAAAGTAATAGAGCTTGAGGATAATTTGGATAACTAGGGAAGGATTAAAATAAAAACTATGGAATAATGGAGTTATTTCAAGGGAGAGGTGGATAAATATAAAAAGGAGTGGGAAACTAACATGATAGGGGGTTTGGCACTTAAATTGATGAGGTAAAATTAAGATCTCCCATGAAGGAAAAGGGAGTGATGGGAAAATGTATGCCTACCATTACACCTAATGAGATCTCTAGGAAAATAGAAAGTGGATTAATTAGAATGAATTGTAATAGATACATAATTCCCTAGTTTTATGTTGCCAAACCCTCACCCAAACTCACAAGAAGAAAGAAGAAAGAGTGGGACAATAAATAAGTCATGATAAAGTGAACTTGTAGATAAATAAAGACAAAACAAAGGAATATAATGATATTATTTTAATAGACACATTGGTGAAATATTTAGACTTTGATGAGTATTCTACTTGAACTTTATCCCTATCTATTTTATATTCTGGCTATTTCTTTAAAGATTTTTGGCATAATGTTTTAGGTGTTTTGGCGGAATATTTATGGAAGACTCTCTATTTCACTGGCAAGTCAGGAATATTGGCTTACTTTTTATTTATTTTTTTGTGCTGACTTGTTTATTTATTTATTAAAATCGGTTACATGATCCTTATAAAACATGTAATTTTTACCCAATCAAATAAAATAAAAAATCCTCTTAGAAAAGGCTTACTCACATCAACCTATTTAATGGAAGGGAGATATATGATATTGCCTTCCAATAGAATTTTTAGTACCTTAAATGACACTTCTTGTAGATTGGTAAATAGTATCCTCGGAGGATATAATAATACAATGTGTGGAGTATGTTTTGAAACTATATTCACTATTTCATTTTGATCATTCTTATTATCATGTAACCTTAGCTTGTATGGCATCTTACCTAGATTATTTTTGTTTTAATCTATATTAGTTGAATGCTTGAGTTTATTCATTTACAATAATTTGAATTATCTTTGTTTAAATTTATGACATAAATATTTGAATGATAAAATTTTATTGGACATAATGGATTCATGTAGTGGTGGAAATAAGCTCTATTTGAATATATCTTGGATTTGTTTCTCTACCATAGGACTTGTCATATTATATATCATTGTATTGTACTTTAATTATATTTTTCAATAGACTCATTATATTTTTATTTGAGTTATTAAATATAATATTATGAAATATTCTCACTAATATTGATTTAGAAATTTTCTAGAAACATATCAGCTAAGGGAGTGAATGCATACACTGATTGATGTGGTAAGTCATAAAAACATTGTAAAGTATATTAATTTAGGCTTATTTTAAACAATTTAGACAATAATATGTCATTAGACACATAGTCAAAACATGTTTCATGAAATAATTTTGAATGATGTTGAGGTCAGCCTTTCCATCATACAACATAATATTGGGTGCCATAAACTATATTGGTAAAGGACGTGTTGATATGTTTCATGTGAATGGAGTGTGTAATAATTTTATAATTAAGAATATAATTATATTTTAAATTAATTTAATACAAATGTAACACTTTAATTTTTAGAGATATAATCTCATTCATAAGGGATTACATCAGGAGAAGAAGAATGGGTGCTAACTAAAGGTAATGTTCCCAATGATGAAGTAGGGATTGACATATTAATTTTTAGATTTTATTGGGTTATCACCATATTTTATGGTGGTATAAAATTGGTATCTAATGGTTCCAATAAAGGTAAAGAACCCATAGGATTGGAATCCAAAGGATTGGGCTTCATACACTTTCTTGATTTCCTCTATAACAATTTTTAATAACACATCTTTCAATTATTTATTCTTTGAAATAAATATTTATAACTAAATTTTGTACATGTAATCAAATGTATTAAGTGGTTTTACCATTATGGATTTACCAAATAGAATATGAAAATGTTGAATTTTATTAAAACTTAGTATATTAATTCATTTAAGATAGGTAGAAGTAATTTTATTAAATTGAGAAAAATATGAAATCAGAACTTGGAAGATTAAGGAAAATAAAGAATTTATTAGATCTAAAAATCCTAAAACAAAAATTGGAAATAAAAAAATTAAGGACATAATCCCTAAAAACATTTATAGTTAGGTTTTTTCAATATTCAATGAATAGATAAGTTTATAATATGTTCTATGAATTTTGGGTAAATAAATTTATTCTTAAATATTAATTATGAAAAACTTCTACATAAAATTATACTACTACATACATGGAATAAATGAAACAAAATATTTATAACTTACTAGATTTATAAATAAGCTAAAAGGGTAAATCACCAAAGAAATATAACCTATCTAGAAATTAATATGTAGGACATAAGTGTAACTTTAAAATCAAATGTTTGACAGTGTAATGAAATTTTAAGTTAGGAATAGGGATTAAATTAGATCTAGGATAAGGTTATTAGAATCAAATATGGTGACCTATGTTGGTGTCCCTAGGGAAAATGAAGATCTTATGAGGGTTTGATCTATATGACTGATATGATAGGTTCACTTCTACATGTATGTCCTATTTGACTATGTGGGATATTTCAATCTAATGTGGAAGCCACTAAGTACCTTGTTATTCAATTTTAACCCTATTTCAATAGACCAAAAAAGAAAAATAGAGTAAAATAGAAAAATGGGTTATAATTTTAAGTTGTGATAGACCTCTATATCACATGTGTTGAGTTATACCTATATATAGATACTATAAAGAGGGATAAAATTCCATGTATTTATCCCATGGTAAAGTGGTGTGTACTGAAATATTAGTGAAAAATGATTTTTTGGGGGTGTAATACTAGTGTGATTAAGTAATTCAATAATGACCTATGACCTTAGGTGTGTATGTAAACTTAACTCAAGGAAAATAAGGTTGAATGGACTCTAAATTGGGGAAAATAGGTTATTCACATTGAATGTGCAGTTAGATATTATGGTTTTTTTCAATCATATGAGTATATAATGGATAATGGATAAAAAATATGGATTTATAATGATAATTTTAGAATTAATTTATATGGGACTTTATAAACATGAGGGATGACCCATTTTTTGAATTTAAATTTGAGAAACTAGACATTATTTAGAGTGACGATGTGACTGGCAGTAATTGATAGTATAAGGAAGTGTGATATTCTAAAAGGAGTAGCCTTGTTTTAAGAGCATATATAGATAAATTGAAACTATATATCAATCTATAATTGAGTTTAAGATATTTATGATATTGTATAGGGGTATTTAGAAGAAATTTTTTCTTTGAGAAAAAGGTTATTTGGATAAGAGTTATGGAAGGGATGCCAAAATTATGTGGAATTGGCCTAAGCTAAGTGTGTTTGAAAATATGGTCAAAAGTAATTTTTTTTAGTGATAAATTTTAATTTTTTTGTCTACATAACCCATGATAAATTTGGTAAATAATTATGGAGACAAATATTATAAAATACCTTAACAAACAACATCATTATACTTTTACATAATGTGTTATAGTAGTTAATATTTCATCCATTTGCTATTTTATGTGGCTGAATCATTTAAGTTGAAAACAATTGGAATTTTTACTAAATTTGATGAGGATTGTAATTTTAATGGAAAGTATTAAGATTAAATTTGTTACTATTTTGATGATAATAAAAAAGGATTCTAAAATACTTGGAAACATGATAAGTTTGGTGAATAATTAAAATAAAATAGATTGGTCATTTCAATAGGTAAATGACATTTTTGGACGTGTTGTACACTTAATGTATTAAATTTTTATAACAACTTTAGTGTGTCATGAATGTACTATGGGGACATGGAATTCAACCATTACTATTTATTTGGTCATGACACCATCCAATTACTAAAAGTCTATGTCAAAACAATAGTTATATTGTTTTTAAATCCATTAAAATATCATATACAATTCATTCTCCCTTGGATAGAAGAAATTTCCAGGGTTGTATAATTTAGTTTCTAAAGATAATGAAGTCAAGTAGGTTGCATTTTTATGTGATGATATTATGTAGTTTGAGAAACACATAGTTGTAAAAGTTTCAAAGACTAAACCAAAGGTATGAGTTTATTTGGTTTTCAAAAGCTAATGTTGATTCTCTGAGTTAAACATATGATTATATTACTACCAACACATATTTTTAAGATCATCTCCAAATAAATTTGTGATAGCTACATTATATAAGTTATTCTTGAAAATATTATCAATAATTTTATGTAACTAATTTTTTTTACTCACATCACATTTTAAAGTATTATGAAACTTTCATTTATTTGAGATTTAGATGACTAAAGATGTCTTCTCAAGTAATCAAGGTGTTGTAATTTTTCATGCATTTCATTATGGGTTTATTTAATATTTATTTAAAGTTATTACCTACTCTTAAACTTAGATGCAAATATTTATAATCCATTATTTACAAGTTTCATTTTATCTCATCTTAGAGCAAGTGGAATGAATTATAAAAACATATTTGTATGGTTTTATTCACAATTGTCAAGGCTTTGTTGTGGTTTGGTTTTTTTTTCTAATATTGGAGTTAAAACAACAAAAACATGGTTAATTTTTTCCATGTTGAAATTATATTATTTTTCCAAAAAATCATTTGACCACCTATAGAAAAATGTTATTTTAATTTTTATGTCCAAATGACTGTAATTGTAAACCAACTATAACATAATTTGATGACAATTTTGATGTTAGTTTTAACTTTGAATATAAATGTAAAAAAATGGACATCTTAAAAAATATGAATGTTATTTTCTTTTGATATTGGTCTCATATTTCATATTATTTAGTCAAAATATCTTTTTGATGAATTTGTTAGGTTGAATAATTCATGTTTAACATAGGTATGGCCATGTGATAAATGTAGTTTATCTAGTTTTTTTTTTCAAACCAGGATGAAGAATATTCCAAAAAAAATTAAATCCCAAAAAACCTTGAAATGTATTTAACATATTATTTCAATTGATTTGTAATTCAAGACAATAGAATAATAATTATGCTTAAGTATTCCTAACATTTATCTCTAAGCTTGCATCTATTATTTGATCAAATTCAATTGTGTATTGCTCAAGGGTTTTAAATTGTTTTATATGTTGGATTATTTTTAAAGTTATAAATGCAATGATAATTTTTTTATGATTATAGAAGCTTAGTGTGTTTCTCTTTAAATTAATGTTCAAATTATAATCTTTGATACCTAATCAAAAATGTTTATGCAGAGGTAATATTCTTGTCTTTTCTATTTCTACATACTTTGAACATAGATTATGTTATATACCATTTTTGTTTGACTCAAACATACCAATAGTATTTGTTTCTCATATGTTATCCTTTAAAATCTTAAAATTGGAGATTAAATTCTAAGGTAAATTATTATTTTTTGGTTATTTTTATGGAGAGAATGGTCAAATTTTTTGTTTTAGATTAGATTTGTGTACAACATATATTGATTAGTTTGACAATCATGATAGATCAATTTGATCGGATAATCAAATTGATTTTAATAAAATTAATTAATTTTTTCTATATTAATGGAATAATATATCACATAATTAAGAGAATAATAATCATTTCCACAATAATAATTGAGAAAAGAGTAGAATACTTGATGATTATGATTAAATCACTTCAATGGGGTAACCTCCACAATAATAAAATAAGAGATGAATTCATAATATGATGATATAATAATAACCACTACATCATATATGTGTGTGTGTGTGTGTGTGTGTGTGTGTGTGTGTGTGTGTGTGTGTGTGTGTGTGTGTGTGTGTGTGTGTGTGTGTGTGTGTGTGTGTGTGTGTGTGTGTGTGTGTGTGTGTGTGTGTGTGTGTGTATATATGTATATATATATATATGTATATATATATATATATATATGTATATATATATATATGTATATATGTATATATAGATGTATATATGTATATATATGTATATGTATATATATATGTGTGTGTGTGTATATATATATATATATATATATATGCTACTTATCCATGGTTATTTAATATGGTGACCATACTAATAACATAGATAAATGCAAAAATATAATATGAAATGTATGTAAGCCACAATCAGACACACATATCCCTATATGAACTAAATATTTAGTGCATATCATGCCCCGCACAATCAAAACAACATTTACCTCAATATTTAATCAACTCTTGATTTTTTTTTAGGAAATATTTATCCTCCTATGTTGTATATTTATAATTTATACTCCACTTGATCAAATACTCCTTAATCTCTCTCATTCCTAGACATTTTGTGCATGTGTGATAGATCCCTTTAGGTTCCAAAATGAATCTACCTTTCTCATATAATTTGGGTAAATCACTATGGGTAAAAAATATCTATCCAATGACCTTATTTATGAAATATATATGAAATAAAATATGTATGTGAGTGAATTGGGCTAGATCCAAGTTGTATTCCAGACTACCAAGTTTCTATAGGATTTAATAAGGGCCATAATAGTTAAGATAAAGTTTGTTATAATGTTTTTATTTGTTCAAATACATATTATTATATGGTTAAAGTACACAAATAACCAATCACTAATATTAAAATTCCTCTTAGTGTGGTGTTGATCAACTTGGTACTTCATTTTATTATCTATCATTCCTAAATTATCCTTTAAACTAGCTAGTAACTCTTGTTGATGTTGAACATGTTCCTCAATAGATTTAACCTTGGGTTTCACCTTAAAATATGAAATGATAGATTGGTGATAATAAAAATAGAGTGACACAAAGGGGGAAATTTTACAAAAGGCATGGAAGAAAGTGTTGTACCACCATTCTACTAGTGGTAATTGATGGACCCAACATTCTTATTTATCTAATACAAAATAATGGGGATACCCTTTTGTGATTTTATTGATAAACTATGTTTTCCCATTATATTATTATATGACAAGATATGATCCAAATTAGTACCCAAACATGAAAATAAATATATGAAAATTTTATTGGTGAAGATAGGATCATGATCAATTACAATTATTTTTGGAGTACCATGAAACATTTGAAATGTATTAATAAAAACAAATATGTTATACCAAATACAAATGGATATGATAAGGACTAAAAATGGGAATATTTTATAATCCTATCCATAAATACAATGACCAAATTTTTTCCTACAAAAATTTTAAATCCTATAATGAAATCCAATCAAAAATCCTCCCACCTATAGATAGTTATGGACAACGGATATAAAATACATGGTGTATTAACTATGTATTATTTATTCTATTGACAAACCATTCATTATACCACAAATTTATATATATCCTCCTTGAGCCTTTCCAGAAAATAATAGTTCTTTATTCAATCATGTCTTCAAAAATATTATGTGCCACCTATTGGATACATATTAATCTAATAAATGATCTTATGTTTGAGGACATAATGTTTAAATAGGTATAATCTATATTTATACCATGATGTGTTCCCTTTACACTCAAATTTTTCACAAAAACCTAACCCATGCTAAAAATTATGAATCAAGACATGCATATCCCTTTCATTCTCCCATTCTAATCTTACTTCTTCTAACCAATCTAATTTTCAAATGTTCATTGAACATAATAATGCCTCAATTGATTCTTCCCTCATTAAAAGTGAATTTTATACCAAATTATATTTTCCATTATTATAGACTATGTCAAATTTATATATTAACATTTTAGTCACCCATTTTTGTTGTTATTATAATGAAAACCAATGTTCTAATAAGTATTTTAGACTATCATGATTAGTCCTTACTTGAAAGTGTTTACCCATCAAATAAGATCTACATTTATTACTTGCATGAAGGATATTCATCATCTACTTCTCATATATTGACTTGAGCCTATTTTTTCTCCTTGATTTTATCACTCTTGAATGTAATGGGTATTCCGTAGTTCATGAGTGTTGACCACATACCATATCATAATGCATCAAATTCAATTACAATTTTTTTAATAAATTAGGGGTTACCAAAACTAGAGCGGTACATAGCCTCTTTTAGCTTCTCAAATGCCTTGGTAGCTAGTTCAATCTAATGGAAGGAATATTTCTTCAACAAGGTTTTGAATTAACTTATTATAGTTCCAAATTTTTTTATAAATTTTATATAGTAACATATTAGACCTAAACATTCATCAAGGTTCTTGAGGGTATTTATAACTTCCCACTGCATCATAGTTTTGATCTTTTTAGGGTTAATTTTGAATTTGTCATGTGAAATAATATGACCTAATTGTAAACACATAATATTTTAAAACTTTTATTGAATATTAACATTTTGTATCTTGTCTCAATCTCTATAAGTGCATGCCTTAAGGGGTGCATTGAGAAAGGGGTGGGTAGACCATCAGTGCTTTGTAAGATTGTTATCCTTTTTTCCACTTACCATATACACACTCATCTCTTAAACCCATTAATCCTAAGATTATTTTTATGAATCCTACCCATTCTAGTAATTTTTCTATTTTCATCATACATTTCTTGCCTTAATTCCCTTTTTAATGTCAGTTGTGCTAAGTTGATCATGGTTGACCCTATATAACAGACATTTTTGGGAGGATTTAGGGAAATATATACCTATATATATAATTTATTTTATAGCCATTTGTAAAAATAGAAGAGAAAAAGAATAAGTATGAATGAACATCTACTTATTAACAATTATAATTGAGGAATAAAGCTTAGTGTTCCATACTTTCTTTGGAGATACAGATCTTGTCTTGTGGAGAAGTCTTTTAGATGAATAGATAGGTTGTGTAGACTAGAGATGATTTTTATTTGTTATCCTTAAATACCATAACAATCTCTTATGAATCACCTTGGCCTAGGAAGATATTAAGGATTGGTGGGTTCATCTTCAAGGTAAGTATTCCTAACTTTATTTCTCCTTTGTAAGAGTAGATATATAATATAATTGTGATTATCTCTTTCATACATTAGGATTCCATATACATTGACATGAGTATATGTATTCTATGCAAGTTTAATATAGTTTTTTTTTTCTAACCCCCACTTTGTGCCACAAGCTTTGGTGAGAATTAGATTAGATTTAATTTCTTATGTATTAGTCTAAGTGAAATATCAATCCTTATGACTCTTTTAGGGTTGTTACATGATTGTGCTAGACTATATGCTTTGGAACCCTACCTTAAATGGTGTATTATGAAAAGTGATCTTGTAATTAGGTCTAATGGATCCCCATATTGGTCATCTCCCATTTAACAAATGTATTCTAAATTAGAAGTGTAGGTATGCTCCATCTTCTTTGATCCATGATTGATTTATATACATGATGCATTTATAATTACATATTTTCTGGTGAACCCAATGTGAAACTAATCCTTGAAGGATTTATTTCACTTTATTTCATTCTTTTTTATTTATTTTTATCATATATCTTTCATATTGGATTGACTCTATCACACCAGTTTTAATCTTTGTATGCAAGTTCTCAAGAATAGGAAACTAGATCAACTTAGGTGACCTAATACAAGTTTCCAAATTTCTAGACTTCCAATTTAGATTACTAGGTTGACCTAGTCAACCCTATACACTTCTATTCATCTAGTTCAACATACTAGGTCAACCATAATTGACCTTATACATTTTTAGGCTTCTACAATAGGCCTTGCACATCTTGATCGATCCATTCAACCCAGCTAGCAAGTTTTGCCAGCATTCTTCAAGTTTCTTAATAAAAAATCTTCCTCTTTTGCATCTTTTATTCACTAGGGTTCCTTTCTATCTCTTTGTCTCTTTATTTTTACTATCTTTCCTTTCAAAATTTGTAGTCTTTAAAATTGACCCTACACAGTCAACTAGATCGACCCTATTGACCCAGTTCTATGTTCTATGTGCTCTCTAAAATAACTAGGTTAACCTTGTCTAAACCTATTCATTTTAAAACCTTATTTTTATAGTACAATTTTTACCCTATCAACCCTAATTTGTATATTGTACATATAGTTTTAGCATTATACCTTGTTTCAAGTTGGAATTAATCTCTATATGATAGTACTTAGTTCACACCATTCTTTTCTTATTTTTTGCATGCTTAGAATAGTTCAGATAGTCTAATTAAGATATTTTTAATTAATCATTTGGTTTCATTATTTATATTTTATGTACATATTACCAAATCACATAATCTAAACAAGCACTCAAAAATTTGTCTGCCCAAGGCCAACCTACTTATATTTCATTTCCAAGGGGGAAACTAAATTGATACTCCGGTCAAGTATAAATCATTATTAATGGTATATTCTAGCTAAGAACCCAACACCCTTATCACTTCAGTGCGTGAAGTGAGGGGGTAGACCCCAATACCAATCCTGTATCATTTCCACTATAGTGCATCTCATTTTTTTATTCTCATTGTCTAAACTTTTTCATTAACTTAGCTCAAGGTTATAGTGGGCACCTTGATCTCATTGGTAACATTCATCCTAATATCTTAGATTCTAACAATGATGAGACCAATGAGATTAACCTAAATATAAAAACTTTTGATCTATCACCTCATCTCATCTCGAAGCTTCCTACTTCCTTGTAACCTCATTATCACAAACCTCCTTATGATGACATTCTTGTAGTATTGACCAAGACTAGGAATTCTATTCACCATGTTTCATTAGATGATAAGGTTATCCTTACTTGAATTATTGACCTTCACACCCTAGATTATAATGATGGTCATTCCTTCAATGATCCATTGTTAGGTGGTTCTATATAGGCCCATGATGTCGAGATTATGCATTATCAATCTTATATACTTGAGTCTTTTCATGCATCTCATTGTTTTCCTTCACTTATAGTTCTTAATTCTTGTATGTTTCCCTTTTATCATAGGGTAAATATAAAACTGACACCTCTATTTTTTTAGGATACACATAGGACTATGCTCATGGATCATGCTATGATTAGGCCTTATCATTTTTATAGGTACCCTGACCCTTGTAGCTAGTTTACCCCTAAGGTTAGTGAAAATCTCCTTCGACCTTTTGTAGATCCCAATCCTCCCTCATTAGATCCTGTTATAGTTGAGCCTCTTCCCACTCTTACTATAGTTGATCCTTTTTCCACCCCTACTATTATTGAGCCTACCCCTATTTCTAATTCTATTTTTCCTTCTGTTGACTATACTTCCATTCCTCCCTCATCATCAACCTCCCTTGGTGATGGTTTGTTTGATTTTCTAAAGATGGATCCTCTACCCACTAAATGGGCTAATGAGTGTTCTTTGAATTATTCCACTCCTATTATAACTCTTTCTATGAGTACTACAACCACTAAAAAGTGTATCTATTACTTTTATGGGATAGATAACCATTATTCTACCCATTATCACAAATTATGACAAAATATTGATACCTTAAATCCTTCTTCCCCATTATCAGACAAAGTTATACCTCCCTCAAAGGTAATTCTTGAATATCTACCCAAGTATGGTAAGGTATATCATCTATGGCATCTATGTGGCACCCATCATATTGATTATTTTTTCATCCTTCAACAGCATCTTAATGATTACCTTATAGTCAATCCCAGACCTTCTACCACTCCTCCCATAGGTTATCCCCACAAGAAAGCTCCTCCTTCTCTCATGTATTCACCTCCTATGGTTCCATCACCTCCTATGGTCACTCCACCACTTATGTACTTCCACCCATTATTCTTTCACCTATGGACCTTCTCTCATTTATGGATCCCTCTCCATATGTGATTCCCTCACCCATGAATCATTTTCCACTAGTGATTCCTATATTTCCCATAGATCCTAATCCTATGCATTCTCTTAACCATCCATTACCTAATTTCCCTTCTCAACATGATATTTTGTGAATTTCTACTTTTTTGTGGAGGATATTAGAAAATAAGTATTTGTCCAATGTTCATTAAAGATTGACAAGACATTAATAGCAATTCATCTCTAGCTTCATAGAGATTTATCCAATATCTTGGATAATGTGTGTGGATAGAATTATCAATATTTATGAGCTCATACATGGTGCTTTCACATTTAGATTTAGGTTGGACATGTTCTCTAATATTATATTTATCTATCTACTATATCATTTGACATAGTGTCAAATCTCTCTTTATCATATATGGTGTGTTCTTGTTTTTTAGACTATATCTTTTTTATTTTATCATTCACGTTTCACATATGTTTGTATTTATTTATCTTTTATTTCTCTCTCTTAATTTATTTTTTTCTCAAAACTCTTTTCTTTCCTCTTCATGATTGTTTGCATTCTTATCCTACTTTTTCATGGTTAATTATTATTTTGACTTGGTTATAAAAACCATGTTCCCTTTGGTCATTGTATCCCTTTTACCATGTGATAAATTAGCAAACAACCTTACTCTTTACTATCTCCTTATAGTAGTACACTTTTTGATCTCCTTTTTCCCTTCTTTTTTTTTCTATAGATTAAACATATATATAAATAATTAAGACTTGAGATCACATGCTAGTTCATTGTCAAGCCTAAGTGTCCTAGTTAGTCTTTATCTTTTGTTACTTAGCTTCTTTTAGCCTTAGCCTACAACTCATTCATGTGTATCACTTCATCTCTAATTATTGGTCATTCCAAGTCCATATGGTGGATGAATCTTAAAAATGCATAAAATTTTAAAATCCAAATCATTTAAACAAAAGGTAATGATATCAAAAGGAAAAAATATTCTTAAAAGTCAAATCAAACTAAAAGACATGATTCAAAGCACATCTCCTTCTTCTCTTCAAATATCAAACTCAAAATTTGGCCTCACAATAGAACCAAGGTCCTTTGGGGTGTGGTAATCTAGTATATTATAAGAGGAAAATAAAAAAATCTTATAGTACTACATACTTTCTCATGTAAGTACCCAATCTTTGTAATAGACTTATGACTTTGTAAGAGGTCCTAAAAATGGTGAAAACATCATGGGAAGGAAGGTCCATTTTAATTTTTATTTTACCAATAAACCTTCATGGGTTGATCTTAGTAGAATACCTATTTTCCTACAAAGCTTTGTGTCTATATTGAACAAGTTTCCTTTGTACATAGATGACCACTAGTCACTTAGTATCTTATCATGTCCTTGGTATGCCTCCTATCTCCTAAGGTCTTCTCATAAGATGCCTAAGACTTGATTTTTACACTCTCTTTTTCATTCCCTATATCCCTCATATTTTCTCTTGAGAAATATTTTTTTTTCTACTAATTACTCCCCTTGTGATTTCATTTGTGAGTTGAATTATAAGACCGTGGATAGGACTTGAACATCCTCACAAATTACCATCTTTTCCTTCCTATTACCAACATCCTTAATTACCTAATTTTTCCTATTTATTCCACCCTAGTGGTGTTTTATTTGTGATTTGAAGTATAAGACCATGGATATCACTAAGAATTCCTCATAAAATTTTCTAATACCTAAGTCACAATCTAAAATTACATGTGTCAAATATAAGATAAGATTTGTTTGATTATGAAGTTATACATCATTGACATGCTTCCAATATTGATTTAGTGTGTTTTATGCTTAATTCATTTTTTTATCTTCTTATTTTTTGAATGCATGTAAGAATACAACCATTTCTTGATTTTTTTCATACTTCTTAGCTTGAATTGGTGTGATGAATTTAAGACCAATTTTTTTGCCAATTTTTTTTCTCTTATACTTCCCAGAAGATATAGTATAATTGATTGAATTAATTCATTTTTTTTAATACCAATTTGTGCCCTTTTACATACCTTCCATTTTTTTACATTTGTTTTCATACATCCCAATGTGAATTAGTATGATTTTACCTATTTTAATTTGGTGCAAAAAACTTTTAATTTGGTTTAAAAACACATCCTTTTTTACCATCTTGTTTTTCCATTTCTTGGTTCTTTATACTTAGTCATTTCTTGTTATTACACATTTCCCAACTTGAAATAGTGTGTAATACATTTTCTTTATTGATTATATTTTTCCAAGTCTTTTTTTCATATTTATTTTTAACCATTCATGTGTTTTTCATAATGCTAAAAAAGAAACCAAATCTCATATATTTCCAATAACATATATAAAAAATCTAAATACATGTGCTAAAAATAAATATATCTTAAGCATCCACAACCAAAACCATAATGGATAACCATAATAAGCCATAATGATGACATAGACAACCTACACCAAATATACCAAAATGGTTTATATATGCATCTCATGATTTTGATACAACAAATAAAACCATATACAATGCTCTAGCTCTATGGTTGGGTCCCATCCTATCTATCTCATGGCCTAACCATATTGCCTACTGAAGCCTTGATCTTAATTCTCCAAATAGTATTCTATAAAGAATCCATATGAGATTTTAGTCCCTCTACCTATCCCTATAGGTTCACTACTTGAACTTGTGACTATATTAACTAAGTTCAAATCTCTATCATCTACACCACTATGGACACATGTGCATCTCTCTCCTTAGTTAGGGCCTACCATGCATGCATCTCACCTGCACCCATATCTACTAATGGATACATCCTCTCTATATGCTTGTAGTTATCTCCCTACCTCCCCATCTAGTCTAAACTAGCTCACATAAGCTAGGGAAGATGGTACACTAGGGTCCTCTAATGTAGTAGGGTCATATGGCTACAGAGTCACATCTAGGATGTCATGGAGTGCTCCCCTCACCAAGGACCCCCATATTTCCTTTACATCCTTATCTACACCTAAAAAATCACACTAGATAGATATTAGATCATTGTTATATCTCATATTATCTAATCTCTAATTCCAAATAAAAATTTAAAGTAATAATTTGACCACCTTTTATTACCTATTTATGTCTTTTCTACTATGATCTCACCATTTACATGACCACATAAAATAGTATCTCCATCTCCATGGCCTCATAGTACCTCCTCTATAGGCCACCTCATTAGCTAAAATCCCTCTATCATAGCTCAAATCCATCTCAACCTACACCTCAGTGGTCTCTCTATCATCTATCCCTCCTCTGGATCTTTTGCTAACCCATCAAGCATGACATAAATATTTGTTATCTCCTACTACCTCTATCACCATTATGTCCTTGGTGGTCGTATCTCCTCCTACTATGAAATTAGTAGTGGTAAATTTGGTATCTCTACCTCCACCTCCCTATCCTCTTTCTCTACTCCTTATCATGCTTGACCAGTTCATGGCCACTCATAACATGGTCTGAGTGTCAGTTTCACTATTTATGGTCCTATGCCTCTCCTCCCTTGTATCTCCCTCACATGTCAAGATAACTATTCAAGCATCAATATCAATATTGATGGATGAATCAAGCCCATATATCTTGGTACCCATTCCACTAGATGTGGCTCTCTCCACTATGTGTAGTGTTTAATAACCTCTATCCTAGTTATCACTAGTGTAACTATGTGTCAACTCACCCATGTAGTTATTATGTCTCCATATGGCTACCATACTATGTTTGTATATCTAATTGACTATAGTGCTATCATGTAGGGAATAACCCATGCTACCTAGTCTTCTCTCCATCTTTGTACTTAAGGAAACCTATCATCAATTGCATATGACAACCTAGCTGACTGATACATGGAAAACCTCTTATATAACCAAGCTATCAGCAATATGATCGATATGATGGTATTCTACCCTCTAAAAAACATCTCATATAGATCATGTATGAATTGGACCTAGATGATAGATCCTAGATCATATAGAACTCACTCCTCTAACATCATCTTGCTTAAGGCTAATGTGAATAATGGTACATTATCATTTAACTTGTGACATAGGACCTACTATATCATAAGTCCTATTATAAATTTATAGATATCTATAATATATGATGTATATACATCATCCATACTAACTCTTCATCTACCCAAAATTATCTTTGATCCTATAACCCAGATGGCTAAGGCTTTCCTCTCTTATATGTTATCTGGTATCCTTGTGGTCATTGATGTTCCTATTATGGGTATCCCAAGGATGGCATGGCCATCCTCTAGTGTGATGTCCACCTCTATCACATCCACATCCACCTCCCATTTGAAGGTATTAGTCAGTCATTCCCAAAAACCAAGGAACATGACTAATAGATCTAAACTTATAGGGATCCTACACATATCAACTATGCCTCCTAGACCTATGGATACTAGTGTAGCCCTATCTCCATCTGATAATCACTCTAATAACACTAATAACTAGGTAACATCAACCAATATCTAGAACCTCTACCATCTCTTTAACCAATAAATAAAAAAATATGTATGAGTTCATCCATGTAATGTATAGTCACCATACATTCTTTTTACATTTTTACATAAAAAACAAGCCTAATTATTTTCATTCATATTTATTTTATTCATCTTGTCCTATTTTTATCCTACTTGATCCTTCTTATCCTCTTTTGGTCATTTCAAACCATTTTGTCCCTCTTTTATCTTCTATAAACTTTTATGTGCTTATTTTGGTTCTTTGGTCAAATTAATTTGACTAAAATATCCCTATTTTTTCCTTGGTTGACTCCAAAATCTTAGTCAATATTCTTATTTTTCCCATTCCTAGTGTTACATTGTCATTCTGGACCTTAAAAACCAGTAGGAAAACTACATTAGGGTGATATCCTATAGAATTTATAGGGTCAACCCATACTTACTAGGTCAACACTGGATTCTACTTAATTTTAGCCTATTAGGTTCACTAGGTTGACCTAGTTCATTTTGCTTGCTGACCCCTTGCATTTTCCTAAAAAGGTGCATTTTTCTAGGTTTCTTCATAATTCTCTAAACCCATTTCTTGTCTTACTATTTTATACCCCTAAAATCTAATTTTTCCTCATTCTAAAATATATAGATACTTAAAATTCAAGATTACTAAAAATTCCCTTAATTTAATACAAATTTCAAAAATTGGTTTGAGATTCATAGTTGCATACCTTTAGTGTACCCGCTATTGCCTCTGGAGCCTCTTCCTATCTAGCCTATCATTTCCTTACCATCATAGCTCATTTGGTCTCTAGAGCTCTTTTTTCTCTCCTTCACAAGTCAAAATAATAAATGACTTGTCTTTTCCCTTATTTAAAAACATTTTTCAAAATTCTAATTCTTTAATTATTGTCTTATAGATTCCTTGTTCTGCCTATATCTTTGTTTTTACTCATCCATTTTCAAAACCATAAAATGAATTAGATTTGTGATGACTTATAGATTATATTACACTATCATATGCTAATCTTCCAAAAGAAAATATTTTTGTCTATTTTTTGCACTAACTTCTATAGGTTCACCTAGTGTTCTTCACATTGAATGCCTTCACTTTTTCTTATAGTCTAGTTATTTATCTAAAACACTAAGGTAAGTAAAGGTATGTATTTTTCAATTCTATCCTTTATTTTATCTTATTTAATACTTACTACACTTTACTTAGCATCAGTGTTGTGTGTTATCTTGTTCTATTTATTAAATCACCATCCCATGTTGCACTTACATGACACATGATGAGATTTGAGTGAGGAATATGTATACACATAATATTTTTATAATTATTGATTACTAACACTTTGTATCTTGTAAGAACTTGTCATGTCTCAATCTCTCTAAGTGCATGCCTTAAGGGGTGTACCAAGAAAGGGGTGGGTAGACCATCAATGCTTTGTAAGATTGTTGTCCCTTTTACCACTTGCCATTTACACACTCATATCCTAAACCATTAACCGTAATCTTATTATTATCAGTCATAACCATTCTAATCATGTTCCTATTTTCATTATCTTTTTCTTCCTTTAATTCCCTTTTGGACTATTGGTTTTACTAGGTCGACCATGGTTGACCCCATATATTTTAGGGTATTTTTCACTTTTATGTTTGTTAGCCTTTCAACTGACCTAGCTTAGACCTAGTGGATTATCTCAAAAAACACACTGGATCAACCATGAACGACCTTATATAGTTGATGTTTTATAGAGGATTTAGGGCAAGATCTACTTATAAATACAAGTTTATTTCTAACCATTTTTAAAAAGAGAAGTGAAGAATAAGAAGTATGAATGAACATCAGTTTATTGACCATTCTACTTGAGGAATAAATCTTAGGGTTCCATACTTTTTTTGGAGATATAGATCTCCTCTTATGGAGTATTATTTTGGATACATAGATAGGTTATATAGCCTATATCTGATTTGTCTTTGTCAACCTTACATACCACAATAATCTCTTATGAAACACCTTGGCCAAGGGAGAGATTGAGGCTCGGTGGGTTTGTCTTCAAGGTAAGTATTCCTAACTTTATTTCTCCTTTGTAAGAGTAGATAAATAATGCAATTTTTCTTCTCTCTTCTATGTATTAAGACTCTATATATATTGATGCGAGTATATGTATTTTATGCATGTTTAGTCTAGTTTTTATTTTATTTCTAACCCCCACTTTATGCCACAAGATTTGGTGAGCATTAGATTAGATTTTCTTTCTTTTTTATTAGCTTAAGTTAAATATCAAACCTTAGGACTCTTTTAGAGTTGTTGCATGATTATGTTAGACTATAAGATTTAGAACACTACCGCACATGGTGTATTATTAGAATTGATCCCCCAATTAGGTCTACTTGATCCCCATATTTGTCATGCTCCCACTTAACAAATGTATTCCAAATTATAAGTGTAGTTATGCTCTATCCTCTTCGATCTAGGATTGATTTATAGACATGATGCATTTATGATTGCATGCATTAAGTACTCAACCTTATGGACTCAAAAATTACATTTGAAAGGTTTTCCATAAAGTTGATGTTGTTATGGAACTAATAATATATATTTCAAATGTTCTTCCCAAATTTTATTTTACATTAGGATACCATCAAAAAACACCAACATAAACTTCCTTTTAAAAAGTCCTAAAAATAATATTCATCAAAATCTGAAATGTGGATGGTGTATTTAAGTGACCAAAAGGAATTACCATAAAATCATAATGGCATTCATGAGTTATAAAATAAGTTTTTTGGATATATTCATCTCTGATCCTATTTTGATGATACCCAAATAGAATATATAGTTTGGTAAAATAAACAACACCATGTAATTCATGTAAAAAATCATCAATTACTAGAATAAGGAACATATCTTTAATGATGTACTTGTTGAGTTCTCTATAATAGTGGAATATACTCCAAGTTTCATCCCTATTATGTACCATGATCACTAGGGATGCATATTCACTTTGGATATGTTAGATAATACCTACCTTCAACATCTCCTATAACATATTTTCAATTTCACCTTTGTAGGCAAATGGATACATGTATGGTATGATGTTTGGTGTTGTACTACCTATAATTAGTCTTATGGAATTATAATTTTCTCTTCTTGGTGGTATTACTTTTGGAATTGTACCAAAAAATATTAGGTGTTCATCAATAATCAATTTTAAATTTGGATGTGTACACACATTTTTTGGCCAAACTTCTATGTAAAATAATCAAGTTACAATCCTTTAGCCTAGTTTTCAATAAACTTTGTCATCTCATGTGAACTAATCATTGGGTTAATTTTCCCTTAAATCCATAAATAAATTTTCCTACCTTTATAATTAAATCAAATGAACAAAAAATGAAAATTCATATTTAATGTGCCAAAGTCATCAGTCAATTTACTCCTAAATAATATTAGCCCCGCCCATGGGAATAGAAACATGGGAGAATTAAGTAGTTAGTACCCCATGGAAATATTAATACTATGAAAATTCATTGTGATACCATTTGAAATAATGAATTGAAACTATAGAGGTAGATAAACAAAATAATTCAAACAAGTAACCAACTTATTATTGATGAAATTATGTGTACTTCTTGAGTTAATCAACACTATCACATTATATTTCTTGAGGAAGCCCACCACATTAAGATTTTGAGGGGTAATAATAACTAAAAGGGCTTGAAAATAGATATTAGGGTGAGTATAAATATATTACTCCATTGGATCTTGCATACCCTCACCTAAGGCCTCATCATCTTATTAATATGCATTGGCTCCTTCAATGTAGGAATATTTTTTTTTGGAAAATTTATGTCCTTTTTGGCACTCACTCTCACATCCAAAAAATTAACCTTTGGCATGCTTATCTTCACATTGTTGAGTGTTCAATATTATAGGTTGCATAAATGATGGTGTGATGAAATTGTGTTTATGTCCATGAATGAAATATTTGTTTTACATAAATAATTTTTATTTGAATGGTGTTTGAATGGTATGGCTTCATAAATGAACACTGGATTAAACATGTAAACCTTGAGATGGATGATATCCTTGAGCACCCCCACTTAAGAAAAGGTCAATCATACTATTTTCATTTATGTCATCCATTAATAATGATAATATCTAGAATTGTTGAATATAATCCTTACTAAAACCTATTTGTCATAACTTTGTTAAGTGATTGAACTAGTTTTTAATGGATTTTTTTCAATAGTGCATCTATAGCTCCTTAGTTAAAATCAACCAAGTAACAAAAGTGTCCTTATTTTTATTTCAAGAAATAAACCACCTATACCAAATGAAATTATTAGATTATAGATATCAAGATGTCATGGTCACCTTCTATGTACATAAGGTATAATGTAGGTCAAATAACTTTTCTATTTTATATATCTAAGTGAGTGGATCCTTACTATCAAATTTTCACACTTCCAATTTTGGCAACATGTGATTCAAACCAATAATGGAGTTGTGATTATTCACATTGAGATAATATACATGGAGTAGTGAATGCTTATTTTGTGAAATATGAGATTTAATATTGGTTAATTAAGAACATAGATTTTAAAACTTATTATTCATTTAATCTATTTCCTATTTTACTACATCAATATTATCCTTACTCACCATTGTTTGTATATCTGACTAAATTTGTTGAATTGTCTACAAACCTGATAGATTTAATGATTTAGACTCCATATTATCCTTGTGATGAGTTTTTGGAGTGTCTTGACCTTTCTCATGTCTATGAGTGTTAGGAAAAACCATCCACAAACCTTAGGATGGAAGTTTTAAATCCCAAAAAAGTGTTATCATGTTATTGAGGCTTTAAACAATACTATAGTGGTAAAAAAATTAAAACTTTCCTATATGGAAAGTAATGTTTTGTTTATCCTTTAGTTCTCATTATTTCCACAATACCAAATCTAAAAAACAATTCCATATAAACTTTCCCAAATCAATGATTTGATACCACTTTTAATGAAATTACTTAAATGTTTCAAATTATTTGAATTATATATCACATAATTAAGATCAGAATAATCAAATCCATATGATTAATTGATAAAAAACATAATACTTGATAATTATTAATAAACCACTTCAAGGATGAAACCACCACAATAATATAATAAGATTAAAATACTAAATATAATGATAAAATACTAACCACTACTTCATATTTATTCTCTACTTAGCCATGGTTATTCCATAGGTTGACCATACTAAAAACATATATAAATACAATAAGATAATGTGAATATATGTATGTAACAAGTTGGCCACACAAATCCATATATTCACTAAAGTTAAAGGGTTTAAAATAGATATTATCATTTGCTTTTATTAATTTTTGGGACCCCCCCATGAACCCACTTGTCAAAAATGTTATGTTATTCACTTTATTTAAATCATCCCTAGGAATTTAAAATTTATGTAATGTAACTTATTTTTTAAATACTTAATTTGGCTTAATGATGGTATAATAACCAATTTTTTTCAATTTATTAACTTAAATATAAGTCACACTAGAAAAACTTAAGCTAATCATTTTGAATGTGTATTTACATCTTAAAAAGTAACTAACTCATTCCAAAGCCTATTTAAGACCCTTAAGATATCACATTAACCAAAATAACACATATGTAGGTACTTGGAAATTATAAATTTTAGTTTCGTAATGTGTTTTATTTTCTATCATGAATGTTTAAGATATCATATGACTTACAAGATGACTGAACAACATACTCACTGACAATGAAGTTGTTTTCCTTAGTACATCAGGTGTATCCAAGTTTATTGCTTATTTATAAACTAATTATTTGAAAGAGACCAATATTTTAATCATTTAGTGACTGTAAAATAAATCAATCATATGAATTGAATCTAATTTGGCTTTGATTAAATAGTAATGAATGCTTCATACTCAGTATGATATATTTTCAAGTCTTATAAAGATGCAACATTATTTTTCTCAGATTTTTTAATCAGTCATTAAACACTCTTTTGGTTTATCAATAAATTATAATTTTTATATATGAATTAAATCAATTTATGTTTGTGATTTTTAGTTATTAGTTAGTTTCATATTCTTTATTGTCTTGTTAGTTAGTTTAAGATTTTATTTTTCTTTGTTGGTTTTATTTCAACAATTTTCTTCATTTGTTTAGTATCTAACTTTTTAATAATTTATTTAGTATTTTATTAGTATATTCACATATCATAGTCTAATTATTTATTCAATTTATCCAATATTTAATTTTTACGCTATAATAATTTCTAATCTTAGTTTAATTTATTTTTGTTCCTTTTACTTGTGTTCACTTTCTTTTTTGTCTTTCATTTGTGATGTGGAAGGGAAAAACATAGAAGATATCCATTATAAAATAAAATATTATTTCCTTCATTATATTTACTTTTTACATAATATCTACTCTATTATATATGATTTAAAATATATATGAATATTTATTTGTGTATTGATTTTGAAATATTTATAAATTGACAAAAAAATATAATTGTATTTTTAAATGATTAAGTTTGATGTTGATTAATTATTGAACTTATCAATTCCCATAACCATAAAAGTTAATTTTCATGCCTTAAGACTAGTTACCAGATTATATGTCCCTAAAATTAAACTGGTATGATTCTAGTTTAACCATCATAATAGGTGAATAGGTTGATTCATTGACATTAAAAATTCATCGTCTAGAATTTTTTATTAAAGTTTAGAGTTATTTTAGGTGATATATAGATAAGTGATAAATGGGAATATTTTTATGCTTGATATGTTTATATATCTAGATATTTTGATAATTTCCTCCAAATCGATGTGTGAACATACATGATGAGCCATATGGATATTTTGATTTTAAGAAATTAATTGTTAAAGGGTGCATAGATAGATATGGACCATATGGATAGATATAAAATGTGGAATTATCTAAGGAGACATGAATTTTTATATAAAATAGGAATAGTGATATAAGATCAAGAGGCTTCTAAAAATAATATTATGTTGTTGAAGGAGAGAATAGGAAAACCTTGTGTAATAATAATGGAAATTTGGAAATGTTAGGCTTGTATATGGATGATTGGATAAAGAATAATGTGAAAAAGAGTCATGTAGGTAGGCATAAGTTGACAACATTAAATATTTTGAAATATGAAAATTTCAAGTGTTTAATAAAAAAATATGAATGTATAAATTCCCCCCCACACCACCCACCCCCCCCCCCCCCCATTTTATTTTAGTAATGGAATTTATGGAGTAAAAGGGTAGAAGTTGACACTTAAGGATAACCACGATGGGTCTGTAAATCTAGGTATTAAGTATTTTAAATTTATCCATGAAAACCTATAGTGAAATGCATAGAAATTAATTTTTATATATGATATCAAATATTAAAGTAACATTGAACATATGTGAGATGAAATGTTTAAGGAATGACTACACATGTATGTAAGTGAGCTAAGATATCTTCAAGAGACTTGTATTATGAATACGATGGGTAATGCAGTGATTAGGCCCCTTAAAAATTCTAATGTTAAACAATGGGTTATTTCTAATATGCCCCAACCCTAATGAAAAATTAAATAGTGCATAGAATGTAAGTCACAAAAAACTTCATCCCCATAGAGCTCACTATATATATGAAATGGAATCCAGTATGGGTTACAATAAATTTGAAAAATGATTAAGTATATATGTAAAGTTTATAAATCATCCACTACACATGGATTAGATGATTTAATATTAATGATTCCTAATTAATTCCTTTGTAATTATTGAGTGTACTTTTCTTATAATGTGTCACATATGCCCTACATATTTTCTCAATAAAATAACTAGTATAATAACATATGTATAAGTATAGTGTTATATGTGAATCATGGAACATATTACTCCAATATTCCCTTGATATGGTGATTTTTTTAATCTAATTCATATAATATGTCAAATAATTTCATAGGATATATGAAATGCCACTCATAATCTTGTAAAATCATGACATATGATTTACACATGCCCCCAATGATATGCCAAAATTGTAATAATATAATTGAAAATGTAATAATATATGTAAACATGTACCATTATAAATTATTATGTACCATTTGTCATGAATCTAGAACAATAAACTACTCTGATACCACTTGTCAGGATCTAGGAAGCATAATTGATTACCATGTACAAACAACTAAATGTGGAATTCAACCAGAAGTAACAAGTAACTAGAATTCAGAAATAACACAGAATATGAGAGACAATACCCAATTGTATTAATACTCTTCCAAAAGGAAATACAATAAATAAGATGCCACAGTCTTCTTCCTTGCACACCTCTAGGCCTCCCACACCTCTAGGGCATAAACAGTAAATCTCTTCAAGAGTTATCTCTCTTGTAATATCAATTACAAACACAACTCAACACACAGAGATGTCAACCAGTCAGTTATAAAACTATCAATACAATTAGTACACACCACACTCCAAGTACACAATCATACTTCAAGTAGATCTCCCTGATCACACCTACCGACCAAGATCAAACACACATGAAGAACCCTTCTGATTCTCCAAACCTGCACCCCTGTGGATCTTCTACCAGAACTTGCACAACCTGCAGCTCTCCCTAATCATACACACTCGACACCCCTATGGAACTAAGAGGAACACACCTTGCTCTCTTCACTCTAAAGGAGTTAACCTTGCTCTTACTCAACTAGCACACTTTACAATATAGCCCATGAGTCTCTTAAATAGATCTCATGTAAACAATTATTAGACATCCAATTACAATAATTAGATCCACAGCTCAAGACTAAACTTAGCCTTTAACATGAAAACAACTAGTTTGTTAACAAACTATTCATGAAACTCACAGTTTAAAACTGCACAAGCAACTGACATCAGTCCCTATCTAGCTAGAGATGACCGACATTGGCTGATACTGATCGATGTTAGCAGCCCTATGCTCTGAATATGACCAACATCAGTTCGCCTAACCGACTCTAGTTTCTCTGCACCTCAGCAACCTCTCAATAACCTCCTCCATGTTTGCATCAGTGAACTTTTTAGCTCCACAACCTAACAATCTCCCACTTGGAGATAAATAGCTACACTATAACTGTACCTGTACACCATCTAATTTGTTTCTTAGCTTGTATCCCTCTTCAAGATCAATCCTGAAGACCAACCAACACACATCCTATGGTGCAATACCTGTCATCCAAGTAACCTACCATATCCGCATCTATAAACCCATGTAGAAAAGAACCTAACCTTGCATAGCATGTTAACCTACTATTGGTCCCTCTCAAATACTTGAGAACCCACTGAACCACTTTCCAGTGCTTCTTTCCCAGATTGGCCACAAACTTGCTGACAACTCCCATTGTTGGGGCAATATCAGGGAGTACACATGTACTCAACCTTATCATGTGATTGGGGACCCTATTCTGTGAATTGTCCATCCATAGGTGTGCTTGTCATTCTGCATCCTGCACTACCTTCACACAATCATCCTGTGATAACATTAACTTTTGATCTTCCCTATCTCTAGGATTACTCATGCCAAAGAATTTCACTGCTCCCAAATTCTTCATGACATACCACTGAACTAACTTTACCTTTAGTTCAGCAAATCCCTATATGTATGCACCTAAAATAAGCACGTCATCCACATACAGTAATAATATAATGTAGTGACCATTACCCAACCTGGTAAAGAAACCACAGTGGTTACAATTACATTGACTAAAGCCCTACTTTGTCATACACCCATCAAACATGTACCACTATCCTGTAGCTTCCTCAAGACCATATACCCTAGCCTTCCATCTCATGTGTCCATTCTCTCTATTCTTTGACCAAGGAATCCATTTGTCTCTCAGTGCTTTTATCTCGACTGGCAACTCTACCAAATCTCCCATTTGGTTCTTCTCCAAAAAATTCATGCCATGCTCAACTATTTCCTAGATCTTTCCTACTTTGTAGTGAGCAATAAGTAGTATAAAGAAGAAGAATAATGAAATTGAGGCTTACTTACCCTTTCAATCCTCCATATGGGCATTTGAGACTCCTTAACAGCTTGTTATCTGCCCAAAATCCATTCCAGTGACCGACCTTGGTCACCACATAGTCTGCATTCGACTGACGTCATTTCCATACGACTGTCCTGGTTGCTAATGCCGATTATCTTATCGATGTTGTTCGCCACTTGCTCAACACCATCGACTTTGCCTGCCTACACATGACCAACATCAGTGTCTGTCTATTTGATGCTAGTTTCCCATAACCGATGTCGGTACCTTTGTTTTCCTATGAGTGATGACTTTTTACCCACGAGCTCTCTTTGGATCAAAACCCTGTCCAAACTACCCTGCTTAAAGATATCCAGTCCCATCCATTGATCTCTATCCATCATCTCCTCCAAGAACACCAAGGCTTTCTAGTACTTAAGTCTATCAAAAACATCTAACTTCCACTTAAGAACATGCATCTCCTTCTTGCTCATGTGACCAAGCCTACAAAGCCACATCTTCACAATAAAAGAAGAATCAGTAATACAAGCAAGTAGATAAAGAGTACCTAATTTCTTACCACTAGATAATTCAAGTGCATCCACTATGAGATTTCCTGTGCATCTCTCATCACCCAACTTTCCTAAAGAAATTAGCCACATCTTCAAAACTAGGACCTGCATGACCTCCTTCAACACCCATGTGTTGGCCATCTGCAATTTTAGCAACACTTCCCCTTTGCCAATACTTTGACAAGGCTCACCAACCCCTCTATATGGGGTTGCATGGAAAGTGGCAATAGAATCTTTAAAACAAGATTCTACTTTATCCAAGGAACATCCCAGAGCATCTTGTGCAACGACACCTGAAACATCTGCTTCTTTAGTTCCTTCATGTTGATCTTCTACAAACCAACAATATTTCTTTACCTACTCTTTCTTTCCATAACATCGTAATTGACCATTCGTGCTTTTCAATTCCTCCATTCTTAGTGTACTTTCTTCTGCCATTGCTATATTCCCACTCAATCAGAAACCCCTGAGAGTGACCTGTAACCAAACACAAACCTACTCCCTGCAACCTTAACTTTGATACCACTTTGTCAGGAATCTAGAACAATAAACTACTTTGATACCACTTGTCAGGATCTAGGAAGCACAATTGATTACCATGTACAAGAAACTATATGCAAAATTCAACCAGAAGTAACAAGTAACTAGAATTCAAAAATAACATAGAATATGAGAGACAATACCCAATTATATTAATACTCTTCCAGAAGGAAATACAATAAACAAGATGCCACAGTCTTGTTTTGTACACACTTCTAGGGCTCCCACACCTCTAGGGCATAAATAGTAAATCTCTTCAAGAGTTATCTCTCTTGTAATATCAATTACAAACACAACTCAACACACAGAGTTGTCAACCAGTTAGTAACAAAACTGCCAGTACACTAAGTACACACTGTACTCCAAGTACATAATCGTACTTCAAGTAGATCTCCCTAATCTTGCACCTTGCTGTGTTGCCCATCACCTTTGACCTTGCTATCCTGCAGATCCACCTTAGACCTTGCACACACAAACACCTACAAATCAATGATCTTACTTACCATGTAGATCTCCAAACCTAGCCTTGCACACCTACCGACCAAGATCATACACACATGAAGAACCCTTCTGATTCTCCAAACTAGCACCCTTGTGGATCTTCTACCAGAACTTACACAACCTGCAACTCTCCCTGATCATATACACTCGGCACCCCTATGGAAGTAGGAGGAACACACCTTGCTCTCTTCACTCTAAAGGAGCTAACCTTGCTCTTACTCAACTAACACACTTTATAATACAGCCCATGAGTCTCTTAAATAGATCTCACACAAACAATAATTAGACATCCAATTACAATAGTTAGATCCACAGCTCAAGACTAAAATTAGCCTTTAACATGCAAACAACTAGTTTGTTAACAAATTATTCATGAAACTTGTAGTTCAAAACTGTACAGGCAACTGACATTGGGCTGTGTCTGGCTGGAGATGACCAACATCAAATGATACTGACTGATGTCGGCATCCTTGTGCTTTGAATATGACCAACATCAGCTGGCCTAACCGACATTGGTTTCTCTATACCTCAGCAACCTCTCAACAACCTCCTCCATGTTTGCATCGGTGAAGCTTTTAGCTCCACAACCTAACACCATTTTTAATTAATATTATCACAAAATATATAATTTTTTAATGTGAAGGCAGTCTCGAAGATAAGCCATTATGTATGCCCCCTTTTGAGGTGAGGTATGTAGCCTACAAATTACTCATCTCAAAAGAATGAGCTATAAAAATAATTTTATATGTAAAAAAATACAAGTGTAAATAATGTCATAGCATGTGGATATTGTGTCCTCATAATAAGAATATATCATCTAATCATATACAAAACATGCATCTTGAGGCATATAAGTGACATGTCAAGATAGAAAAAGCAATGAGAAGTATAATGAATAATAGATATATCAATGAAAATCCATAAAATAATTAATAAATATGTCCAAGGTGCATGCTATAAATAATGTAATCAAAGACAAGAAAAGGAGCATGTGATATGGATCATAGTATAAAAATGCTCAACACACAATCCTATATTTACACATACATAGAAAATAAATTCAAACATATTGTCATGGCTATGACACACAATAAATAAAATTAATCTCATAGAAGGAAAAATACACACAAAAAATAAAATTAAATGTCACACAAGAAAATATCCACACATAATGGATAATCAAATTTCACTTAAGGAAAGAGCCACACATAATGGACAATCAAATGTTGCACAAGGTAAAATCCACACACAGTGGAAAATCAAAGGTCACATATGTAAATAACCACACAAATAGAAAATAAACATCACCCAAAATCAGAGTCAATTAGAAATAAAATTAAGAGTTACATAATATTATAAACAAGTAAACATCACACCATGTAACAGAATGAAAACATAAAATATGCACAAAACATGTAAGGCTAATCTACATAATAAATATATGTCATCATTGTATATAAAAATATATAGTATCTAGTGAAAAAGATATCTAGGTAGTATTTATCCTACATGTAATTTACAACTAGTGAAAATTATCTTGACATAATTAATGGATATAATCATAAAAAGATAAAATATTTGTATGATGGAAATATTAAACCAATGGAAACATGCAACAAATGTAGGAAGGTATCTCATGTGTAATGTGAAAGACATGTATATATAGTCTTCCATAAATGATAAATAAAAAATGATGTCTTAGATGTTTATTTTTAACGATTTTAATATTGTTTATTATTTTTAGAAATGAAATTTAGAGGCCAAAAATATTATTCAATGAATGAGAGAATATATCTAGAGTCTTGAGTAATAAGGTGCTCATGTCCAACTATTTTAAGTCATCATATGAGCCTAGGATATATTCATAGTATTATGAACCATAAATTTACGATTTTAATTTTGTGCATGTCCAAATATGATGGATACTTATGACATGTTATTAAATTGTGTATGATTGGTCATGTGTTGTATTAGGATACATTTTTTTTATAATCATTAATGATACATGGCCATTTTGATTATCATTGTCACCATCATATTGAATATTTATTTATTTTTTTCCATATAAAAATATGGTGTATCTATTTTGTATATATACATTAGTACACATTTGTTATAACTAATAATGTCCAAATGTATCATCCAATTTATTACCATTTCCCATCACCCATGTGATTGCTTCAAACACCTCTAGACCATAAACAACTAGTATCATAATATGTCTAATTGATCCTTTGAAATGCATAATGCATTAATATCCTATATTTTATAAGAATGAAACATTCTATGCATTTGGGTAGTTTTATTCATCAATTAAAATGTGTTTCATGTTATCACTCTCAGTGTATAATATAATACTCATTGGCATTTCTGATTTAACTTTTTTATGTTTTATAAATATATTGGCTTATTAAGAGATATAATTGGTGACTCTTTTTGAATATGAGTGATCTCAATAATACCTTCATTTTTTAAATAATTTTTTTTTTTTTTTTTTAATAATATTACACAAGTATGTGTTTAATTCCTTGTTATTATATGATAATAATCAAATGACTTTACTTCTAGAGTTAACTATCTACCATTATATTTATGCAAGTCACGGGTAGAATTATCAAATTCCTATCAAGAAACATTTGTAATATAGTACTTGATTTATATTTTGTGTTCTAATATATAAACTAATATATGCTATAGATATTTGAATTTTATTTTGTTTATTGAATCTATAATAAAATTTTGTTTTGAATTTATGATGCATTATTTAATTTGTTGGGAATATTTATCTCTAATGATGTTATATTTTATATATAAAAATATCCTTAGTGCGATACATATTATTAAAGTACATTGTTGTAGACTTATATTTCAATAATTTTTCTCACTTTAATTCTTAAGCATGTCAAGAAGAGATGATTTCCCTTTATCCAACTTAATTTTAGTTACCATTTTTGAATTCTATCAATAATCCCCTAAACCAATAGGTGTAAAATTGAGACCACATAAATATTCAATTATGTTAATTAGAACATGATTCTGATTTTCATAAATATAATACTTTTCATGATTATTTGATCTATATTATCTAAGTTTAATTCTAAAGTAATATTTGGTATATTATCTTTTTCTTTTTCTTTTATGATTTATTGTTGGTGTAATACACATTTAGTTTACTCTTTTTCATTAATATTATTTGAATATCCAATTCCATATGTAAGTATACATTGTAATGGTATGGCCTATGATGGAGGTATTTTAGTAGACCAAAAATAATTTAATTATGGATATAATCCATTATTTAGATATGTTATTTTATAATATTAAAATGATTTATTATTTATATGACATGTATACAAATTCACACCATGTATAAACTTCACACACCAATGTAAAATATATGATATTTCCTATATTACACCCACACACACACACACACACACACACACACACACACACACACACACACACACACACACACACATGTTATACCTAAGATAAGGTTATAATTCAACACATGTTATACCTAAGAGAAGGTTATAATTCAAGTTCATTTATTTTATATTTATTAGACTATATAGAGTTATACATCCCATGTTGACATCAAATTAATGGAAAGTAGATCTTTGTGAGGAACATTTTCAATTCCTCCAATTTAATGTAAAAAAATTCTATATATTCCATATTTAAACCCAATGTTTCAAATAAAATTGATGTTACATATATCCAATTTTGATCCATTATCTATAAAAAATATCTTGACTCCTTTATGTTATATTTTAATTTTTATAAAAAAAATAGGAGATGTTGATATAAAATATGATAAGTAGTAAATTCATCTATTTAAAATTATATCATGTCTTTAATATTATATAATTTATTGACAATAGACACAAATTAAGATTGGTCTTCATCTTCTGGTAAAGATGTGTCATGAAAAGCTAACTTATAATGAATCTATAGACATGTGACCTTTTGAATAGTTATAACATAGAAATTTTAGTTTTATAATTTTTGAGCTGATCAATGACATCATAACCTCTAGTTGGATTATTTTCTATTGTGGGAGTTGTAGGGGGATGAGGAGAGACATATTAATTTAAAAAAATTCACATTAATGGGTGTCATACCTATTCTAGTTATAATTACATTAACCATAGAATCTGAATAAGTCTTGGGTAATTAATAGAAGCATGGTGCTAGGTATGACCTTGAGGTATATGGAGAATATGAAAAAAAATATTCATTTGTGCTCTTTCACATCTAGTAGTGAAAAAATAGATTTTAAATTTAGTATGTAAACAATATGAATTACTAATAAATATGAAATATTTTACATCATTAATTTTAGCCTCGCTATTATACACATATTTGCTATTGGATTTTCATTTTAAATGAAAATAAAATGTGATGATCAAATCATAACATGAATTAGAAAATAAAAAAAAATGAATAGATAAATTATAGCCATGATTTAATAAGGTGGAATATAAAATTACTTATGAAAATAAATATGCATACAAAGATATGAAACCTTATCAAAATAAAAGGAAAATATAATGAATCTAGCCTATTATGCTTAGGATAAATAATGGCTTCACCAATATATTTTAAATTATTTTTTATTAATCAAAATTAATAGGATAAAACTTTATAACATTCAAATTACATAATATTAAAAATTTAAATACAAATATGAGTGTAACTAATATAGTTTTATTGATTTATTTAAGCTCACTATATATTAAACATTAAAGGAATGGGGTACTTAGATTTTTTCTTGAATTTTTAGGCTCGTGATAGGGTATATTCATCAAAATAGATAAATAAGGTTCTTTTGAATTCTTATATCTAAAAACATAGTTTGTGTACCTATTGGGATAGGGCCATGATTCTTGAATTCTTTTGGAAGTGTGAAATCATCTGCTAATGTGTGAAACCATCTGTGTGCATGAAGATATTTATATGACTATTTTATTTATTTTACCTATGATTTTGAGTAATTATTTTATATTTATATATATATTTGATCTAGTGGGGATAATGTTTTTGCACTTCTCCTTGATTTGAAACCCTAGATCTTTGCAGTGTAATATGAAATCATTAAAAATGGGAAAATAGGTGAAAGGGATGGGTTGAGTTAACTTAAACCACCTTAATGGATAATATTTACCTGTGTATCTAATGATTTTGATAAGGAAGTCAAACTAAACATAATTCTCTAACCTAGTTAATTAGGTGCAGTTAATATAATACTAAAATAAAATGCAATCATGAATATAACTCTTTAGCACTTAAAAACCTATGATTTCATATTATATAAGAATTTATAATTAACTTATAGATTTATCTTTTAAGGGGTATAATATTTTTAAACACTAGGATAGCTTATCTCAATGTTTAGAGTGATTTCTCCTAGTAGATAAATAAGTGCTAGATAAGAATAGGCTTAGGCTTGATATGTTTATATAAGTGAATCTTGGTGTAATTTAATCTAAAATAACATGTGAAATGTATGGATTGACCCATATAAATATTTTAAATTTTTATAAATGATCATTAAATTGGAATGGATAGATCTATCCCATGAGGACAAATCTATAGTGTGACACTATTTGAGGAGGCACAAACCTATCTATAACATTGCCTAGACATTGCCTAGATAAGAACAACCTAAAGAATAAAGTAATATTATCAATGGAAGACTAGTTTTTTTTTAAATATATATTTCATGGGATAATATTTTACTAATGGAAGACTAAAATTTTTATTTTATAATTTTTTTTAATGGTTTGAAAATAATAAGAACAAATACTAAAGTAACATATACTCATAAATGGAAAAGGATAAAATTATAAAATAAATAAAGTAACTTATTATTATTTACTTTTTAATGTTTTTATGATTTCTTAGACAAACTAACTACTTTGAATATGACAAATTGAATATATATTTTTATGTTATTAAATGAACAATGCATAAAAGTCATAAGTTAATTGAATATTGATTTCCTTTTTATCCTTTCATATTTATGAGTGGAAGGGAAACAAAATATAAGATGGGGGTAATTCAATATAAATTTATCCTTGTAATTTTATGGTATAAAATTTGTGATGTAAATTAGAGATTAAAACTATCTAAATGTTTTCCTTGATTTATGTTTTCAAATATGGTTGTACACAAAGATAAGATTGAATGAATTAAATATTTACTATTTTATATTTTTGAAACTAAAAATGCATTATTTTTGTCATGATAATGGGTCCAATGATCTATTTACTATACTAAAAATACTCTTGGATTAAACACTCACCCACAGAAACACCTCAAGCACACTACTCTTAGACTTGACACATTTAAACACATGATTTTTATTAAATCCATCAAACTATTGATTAAAAATGAATGCGCACTCATTAAATATCACACACAAACTTGCCTTTAAATCATTATTAAAATTAATGGCTATGATTTGATCCAACACATAGTCCCTCCTAGATTGAAATAAACTTTATTTTTTGTTGGAGAATAAGCTCCCAAACCCTCTCTTTTATTCCCCCTTCTTAAAGTTAATTATTTTTTATGACTCTCCTTGGATATTTAACATGATAATTAAAATATTATATGACATAATATACCTTCTCAAGTGTCTCTTCACCTTACTTGGTGTCTTATAAAAGCTTATGATTCAACCATTTTTCATTTTGAGCCATTATTTTGTTTTCACATTACACATGATCAAAACTATCACTTTAATGATTTTGGTTGTTTACCACATCATTTGAAAAACTGAAACTATATATAATGGTGGATTATATATAATAAATGATTATTTTTAAATTGTTACTTAGTACAAACCAAGTGTTTCATCCCTATGGAAAGTGTACTAAATTCTAAAATCCATAACTTTTTCATATCGACTCAAAATGAGATGATTTTTCTTGAAATTGCATAAATTTTCAATGGGAATAAAAATATGTCATATATTTTAGGTTTAAATAATTCATTATTTTATTTCTCCATTTTCCGTACAATATATATTTTCTAACCCTTCAACACATGAAATCACTTGTTTAATTATATTGATGGTTAAGAAACTCAACCAACTCACATGGAACCATGTAGATTTTTAAAATTGATCCTTATTTAATTTAATTCAATTAAATTAAGTGTTGAATTATATATTCATCCCAATAAATAATCTTCACCATTATAAAACAATAAAAAAAACTAAAAAGAATACCCAGACACACATCTACTAGTTTTGGTGCATGACACATTGCATGTCCACCTTGGATGCTCCTACATAATAAACACAAGGTAATTACAATGTGATATCCTACTAAAATTGATGGAATAAGTGGAAAAAAAAATTCTATCCATTAAGATTAATAACCATGGCATCCCATTCTAACAAACCAAATATCTCATTTGATTTTATATTTTTATTTTCCACTTCTAGCTTCTTTTTGGCTTCAAGTATGTCCTCTATTGATTATAATTTCTCACTCTTTATTATTTTTTAGGATTAATCACACCATATCTCTTCTACATATGCCAAATGTTGGTCTTATTTTTAGCCACTATTTTTAAATCTTTCATCTACCTACACTACATTTTTCTCTCCTTCCTTTTTCATCTTATTGAGGAATGAAACACACATTCATCCAATCACCTCCACTAAAACTCTCATTATTTAATCTCACATTGTCTTGTGTGATATTACTCACTATCACCCAACCACATCTAATTATATATCTTTCTCTTCATCCATTCTCTTATATTTTTTTCCATCTCTATCCATCCACCACCACCAAATGTCATCACCACCATTATTTATCCATCCTTTATTGGATTATATCAAACCATATCCATCAAATCTCAACTCGTCTCTTATATATAATATCATGTGTCTAGAATCATGTGAATAATACTATACTTTCTCCTTCCCAAATTCAATTTTTAAAGAGATCAACATACTTTTGGGAATCCAAATCATCACCCTTTCTCTCCAATTATATATTTAAGATAGTAATAATATATTATTCTCTTGATGTCCTCATTTATATGTAAAAAAAATCTACTACCTTTTATAAAACACCTTATTCTTCTCTAATTTGAATCTTCAATATGTCTTAAAAAATAACATCAATATTATTTTTGAAAAATAACCCAACTAGGCTCTCATCATCTATTTCATTGTCTCTACCATGTGTTTCTATTGATTTTATAAACATATATTCAATTTCTTCATATTCCAATTATTTCACACTAAAACCTCATCCATGTTTTATTACATTATCATCCTCCTTACATCATATATAGGTTTATTATTATCTTCTTTATTCATCTCATTTGACATCATATCCATGCCTTATTAAATTAAATTTATACTTTCCATCATTCATATGAGAATAATACATACATTGACTAATAATGTTATCTTTTCCAATATTTATATGGGATGCTTTGACATATGTAATACAACTCTCATCTTGCATTACTCTTGGTAAACACACACACACACACACACACACACACACACACACACACACACACACACACACACACACACACACACACACACACACACACACACACACACATTTGATCATAAGATTGATCAAATTAACACACCACTTTATTGGATTATCGTATATTGGTGGTGATACCTAAGGTAGTGAAACATGTCTCACTACCTATTAGCATCATCAATGTGAAATATAATATATATAACTTAGTATATAATTCAAAACTCATGCATAATATATATTCCATAAAATAATATCACATCACAAGCTAAACAAGGAGAAAGCAATGTATACTTTTATTCCAACCATACATGAATGAAACATTTAACATTATTTCATATAGGAAAATAAAGTCTATAGTTCATACTAACTGAGTAAATTTCACATTCATAATAAAATGTAGACTCAAAATTACTACAAAATTCCCAAGAAACAATCTCCATGATAACCCATTTTCATAGGCTAGGATTATAAGTCACAACTACTAGTTTTCTTAATTAGTTACACTAAGTAGACATATAAACATGGAAGCATACACTCATTTTCAATAAATCTTAAATATAAAAAACAAGCCATATAATACATATAATTTTGTATTTACATTATCAAGATTGTATGCATACATAGATGATATCTTTATAAATGATATAACACATGTTATTCAAGTAATAACTAATGTGTGTGTGTGTGTGTGTGTGTGTGTGTATCTATATATATAATCAATCTCACACACAAACATAGAGAATATTTGTCTCTATTTCACATGAGTGGCATTATTCACATTTTAAATATCTTATAATATATATATATTTTAAAGTTTTATATCTCACCTAAAAATGGTATAAATGAATCCCCTATCATTCTACTTCTTCACTTTATTTCTCATATATATGAGCTTACTTAATATAAGTACATGTTTTCCTCCCATATTATCCATTATTAGACCTATAGATTGATCAAATGCATTAATATAATCAAGAGTTACATAAAACATATATTAAAACTCTTATTCGTTCCTCATAGACATGTTTTCCAAATATTGTCCATTTCTTTCATTCTTATCACAGCGTGTGCTCACATGATAGACTAGAAAAGGACAATTGTTTACAACCTCCATGGTTGTCATATACTCACTATTCACTTGATTCAATACCTCTTCCTCATATATATGGTATTAAACCACACTCTCCTCATATTAATTCACGTTTCCTTCATCCAACTCTATTTTTTATTTCATAGAAACTTGAATTTTTTCTTGGTTATCCTCTTCATTCACCTATATTTTTTCCTTTAAATAAACATGTAAATTTCCTTGATTTCACTCAAATCTTATTGCTTATAAAATATAAAATAAAAATGTATCCCTCTTCTCTAATTATATTTATACCTATTCAAACTTATTTGATACCAAAAAATATTTCCCATAATCTTATAATGGTTCTACTTATTCTATTTCACAATCTATCATCTCCAGATCTTTTTTCATGAGGATTTATTCATCTATGGATTGTTCACATATTTATATCTCCATTCTATTTTGTTAACAAACTTTTGCTTATAAAATGAAATTTTCACTCTTTTATTGTATTTCAAGTCAATATTCTTATTTTCTCTCTCAAACCTTAATAAATGAAGCTTCTCTAACCATTATACTTAAATTTATAAGTGTAAGACATAACCCATAAAATTTAAATCCCTATGTTCCAAACTTATCACATTATTCTTTATTTTTTATTGTATCTTCTCTTGTATAAATCTTAAATACTCAATAGCAACTCCATATAATATCTTTTTTGAACCTTTACCCACATGGGGTTTTCATTATCATCCTTTTAAAAAATAACTTCTAATTCCACTATCCATTTCATGTTCTCATTTAGAATATCTTTACCATATAAAAAAAGTATATTATTGGTGGTGATTAACTCTTTCCTTCACCTTCACCTCTGATGGTCTATTTTATATACTAGTTGATACTCTCCTGAATACATCAAACCTTACTTGTATGGATATCAACATATCAAAAAATTATTATTCTTAATATTTAATCATATCTAAAAGATGTTTTTTACTTTGGGAATCCTCCATAATATCTAATCTAACTTATAATTTATTGAACGTATCTACCATCTCTTCTACTTTTATTACTCTTCTAGTTTTGCTGGAAATATATCATCCACAAATAAGGTTATATTTCACAAAATGAAATAAAATAAAATAATATACTCTCACATTCTCTATACACTTTCATGAATTATCTCACAACTATAAAAAAACTCACGTTTATTAAAATGTATCTAAAGACACTTTCTACCCAGAACCTTTTATCCACTAGAAGATGTCATATCTTGTTTTATACCCAAAATAATATGGAAACACATTCTCTACATGATTTTACCCTTACTCAATACTAATTAGTGTAGTCCTAATAAGGGGTTCCAATGAAGGACTACCTTTAATATCATGCTTCTTATATTAAATAGTCACCCATGGACACACCTCAATCATTATAAGATTTGACACATTTCAACACATGTTATTCATTGAATTTATAAAAGTATTATAAATAATTAAATGCATACCCACTCACTCTCACACAAAAAATTACCTTTTAAGGATTATTATAATTCATTGAGATGACTTGATTATACATAGATATCCTCTTAGATTGAAACATGATCTCTATTTTTGTATGGAAAGCAAGCTCCCAAACTCTCTCTTTTATTACTTATTCTTAGAGATAACTCTTATGTATGACTATCCTTAGCTCTGTCACTTACTAATTCAAACATTATATAACACCTTATACCTTTTTGGTGTATATGTTTGAGAGTTACCAATGATGTATTGGTGATGTCATATAGGTGTTTTAGTGAGTGTATGACATGCTTTGATAGCCTCAATAATAATGAAAAAGTGTGTAATGTGCTTGTCCTAGTGTGCTTGAAGTATGTTTGGTTTATCTACATATTTTTACTGGTTAGTGATGTTTAAGGATGAGTATGGTGATTAGATCATGTGAAATAGTTACCTAAGATGTTATCTATGCTTTGAGAGTTTATGTACATAAGTGGAATTCATATAGTAGTCCATGGTTTTCATTTACATAGTTTGGGTCTAGTGGCAACAAATCTAAGTAGGTAGTTTGATGACATCACCATTACCATGTGAGAATGAGTCAAGGGGATTGGATCATATGGTTGTTATAAATTTATCACCTAGTTTTTATTATCAATATCTCAATTCATGCATAGAAGTGTGGTCAAATATATGAGTTTACAAAATTGGCTTTTTGGTCAAAATTCATTATTTTCCCATAGCCAATTTTAAAATGTGGGAAAAAAAGTCGAGTGAGAATTTTGATGGTGAAATATCTTACATGTGTGAAGGTTCCAAGAAAAACTAATAATATGGGTTTATAATTTTTTATCATAGATGATTAATGATAAATTTGAGATAATGTTCTAAAGCACGACAAAAGTTATGCAGGAGGACAGTTGGTCTCCAGATAAATTCTAATCATGGTTAGCTTTATGATAGATGATTTTGAGAAGGAATTTTAATGGAATTATATCTCACACACATAAGGTTCCAATAGTAGTGTCTCATATAGTTGTATTATCCTATTATAGGATATCATTTAGTCCAAATTTGATATCATGCAACAAAACATAATTTTTTTATTAAGGATCAAAAATGGCTACTGATGCATATTGAAAGGGTCCCCATAGTCATTTTTGAAAGAGTTAAAGCTCGAGAAAGATCAATGATGAACATCGATGCAAAAATTTAAGAATAAACAAGATTAGGATAGGTGCACAATATTTAATAACTAAGTAAAGGTATAGGATAATGATCCAATAGTGAGCAGGCATTTATACAAATTGATTAAATGGTAAGAATTGATCATTAAATAATTGATCCATAAAAAATGATGGAGCACATTGAGTCAACATTTCTAGATTTCATGAGATGAGGTCAACATGATTGAGGTTTAACATTTGGCATTGGTGGACTATGTGTTAAAGATCTAACAAGATAGATAGTGCCTATTTGAACTGAGCTGAGAGGATATAAGATTTGAGCATATTTTTTGAATGTTAATTATGACCATTTAAATTCAAATATTTTAATTTAACATAAAAAACACTAGATATATATATATTTTTCCATATATTTAGATAAAAGAAAAATTTGCTCATGTTGTAAAAATCAAAGATGAAGAGGAATCTATGGTACATCTAATGAACCTAATTTGATGATCTATAAGTGTGTGTAAACAAAGATATTGAGATTCAAATTTGATGATCATTTTGTGCTTATTTTTCAAGTGACCCGAGAAGAGTAATTGAGCTTGTGTTGATATTGTTTTGATGTCTTATGATGAGTTATCTATTGGAGAATGGTGTAGAATCCATGAGTATGCTCTTTGTATATTTTAGAGGTGTGTTAAATCTATCTTGATTATAAATATTCTTAAGAATTTGACTATTTTTTTGTTAATGGTGTTCTTATATATAAGGATCACTATATGCACATTTATTTTGATTTTCTATAATTATTGGAAATCTACAAGATATATAATATTTCCTAGAGCAAGGGATGTTTCATATACACTATATATAAAGGGAAACAAATTAATTGATGACACAATCCATTCCATTTAGCATTACTAATTTTTTTTTGTATAAAATGGGTAAGGATGGAGTACTACGTAGATTAGTTATCAAACATGAACAACTATAACTATATAAATAATCACATAAAATAATCATAGGAAAACATTTCATAAGATAATAAATTATGATAAAG
>JARHVA010007107.1:585000-595000 GCA_037957365.1 Torreya grandis | reverse complement strand
TAATTGAGTATATATTTTTGATGAAACATTGAGGCATATACAAAGCTAAGTTTAATATACAAAGTGAGTTTTGTTTTAATAAAGCAGAGCTCAAATTTGAAATTTCATGCCAAAGTATAAGATGCCTATGTATATCTAAAAATGCCATTGTGTATACCTAAAATGCTAAACCAAATGATTGGGTATTTAATTTAGTCGCTAATGTGATAAAATCTAAAACTGAGTCTTACCTTGGAAGGATGAGTCCTATGCAATTGTTTATTAAATTAAATGGCTAAGCATTTAATATGTTGAGACATATAGTAATACATTGGCCATGCTTTTAGGTATGAATATATTTTGTAAAACACTAAGTTTACAATTAAATAATAATAATTATTGGATATAGTGAATTTAACCAAGATGAAATAAAGAAATTACATTTTACTCCTTATACAAGATTGAAAGTTGGGTGCAACTTTATTGTTGCCTCAAATTTTTGTATTGTGGTTTGAGAATGATTAACATGGAAATAAGAATGAATTATGAAACTGGTTAAGTTGAAAAATAGGGATAATATTAATAATTAAATATATTTTGGGGGTTTAGTATAAAATCTTGAGTTATTAGATAACAAATTCAAAATCATAATTGTGTTAGCCAAATTACTAGGCTTTTTGGGATGATATTGATTATTGTATGAGTATGAAGAAAATAAATTTCCCAGATGGCATATTTATTCTAAGTCATGCCCAAGTCTCCATGAAAGTGTGATATGGCAATGATGGTTGATCAAACCATGATAAGACTTTGGTTGAAATTTAGTTAAAAGATGAATTTACTATCTATTTAGTATGTACCTTTGAGAACAACTAGGTGTATAAGGGTTTTCTTATAACCATATGTTTCATAAGTAAATTAGATACTATGCTTATATATAAACTAATAGTTTGGTGGAAAGATTTAATGAAGTAGGAACTTTAACCATATAAATACTAAGTTATTTTCATACAAGATACAACTTGACCTACCATTATCTGAGACTATGATATGATTTCTAGTAGAGGTAAATAGTTATTTGTAGTTTAGTGGTATTATGCAGTATGTCGATAAGGTCAATTTAGTAGTGTCAAGATAGGATAGAATATTGTGAGTAGTAATATTTCATGAGTAAGTCATTAAACTTTCTAGAAAAAGTAATTCATTGTATTGTTTGTATATAGATGGTGTTTTCATTTGATTATATACTAGATGGTATAATCTAGTAATTGATGGTTAATAAAATTATGTGTAAGACTATGTGTTCATGTTAGGAAACTCATGCAAAAAAATATATTATGTTACAGAATGTCATAGAGTTCTATAGTGTGAAATATACCTAGATGGTACATATTGTATCCAACTCACACCTAAATAAACATATATGTATTAGTTGTTACTTGAATAACATGTGTTGTAGCATTTTAAAGGATATTATCTAGGTGTGCATACAATCTTGATAATGTAAATGAATGTAAAGTTAGAATTATATATATTTTATGGCTTGTTTATTATAGTTAAGCTTGTTTGAAAATGACTACATGCTTCCATGTTTATATGTCTACATAGTGTAAATGATTGAGAAAACTAGTAGTTTTAACTTAGAGTCCTAGACTATGATAAATGAGTTGTCATGGAGAATCTTGATTGGGAATTTTTGTAGTAATTTTGAATTTGTAGTTTTTTATGAATGTGAAATATACTCAGGTAGTATGAACTATAGACTTTATTTTCATGTATGAGTTAATATTAAATGTTTCATTCATGCATGGTTGGAAGAAAAGTATACTTTGTTTTCTCCTTGTTTAGCTTGTGATGTGATATTATTTCATGGAAGATGTAATCTGCATGAGTTTTGAATTATATACTATGTTATATATATTAGAATTCACATTCATGATGATAATAGGTAGTGAGATGGGTTCAACTAGCCTAGGTAGTAGTACCAATATAGGATAATCCGATCAAGTGGTATGTGTGAAATTGATCAATCTAGTGATTGAATATTATTTCAAAACTTGGGCCTAAGTATTTCATATGTTTAATTTTCATGTTGTAGGATATCATGTTATAATGTATTTTCTTTATGGTATAGTGCATGTTTTTATAAAAATTACAAGAACATGGGGTAATAGCATGCCTCACTAAATTATTGTACCATTTTATCTATCCATGAAGGGAGGGCCATTTAATAATAGGGTTTTATGAAAGGGATCATTATCCCATGGTTGGTGTGTTAAATCACTCGAATGATTCTCTCCCTCCACTACAGTACTAGCTAGAGATGACACTTGAGATTATCAACGATACATGAGTCAGTTCAGCTCAAGTTATAGAGAGCTTGATATCTATCATTGTATTAGGCCATATGCTTAAATTAATCTAATTATATTACATATATGTGATTAGTATATGTTTTATTGTCAGACTAGATATAGTTATGTCCTATTATACTTGGCTTTATGTGGAGTTGTATAAGATTTATATTATATATAGTTATTGAATTTGAAGTATTATTGTTCTTGTTATGGTTATGGTATACTATATTAATTTTTTTGGAATGAATGTTAATTTTTATTGGTAAAAAAATATACTACATTTTCTATGCACAAAGTGAGGGGTTGTTACATTTTAGCATTAGAGTTGTGGCTCAAACTCTAGGACCTAATGAGTCCATTAGCATTTTTATATCCTCTTGCTTATTAAAAAGGAGAATTGGGAATGTATGTATGGTATATTGAGTGTGTACCTTAGAGCATTTATACCACCTTAAGATTTGTTGAAGGGTTACTTTACTAAGTGTCTCATTGGTAATGGTTGTTTTCAGTGTTGGGTAGGAGAGTGCATAGCCTAGTTCTTAAATTGTGAACAAAAGTTTCCTGCCATATTATTATTATTTTAGATCAAACACCTCGAGTGTGGTTACCTTTCTTGAATCACCTTCATTATTTGTGTTTTTACTTTTTGAGCGTTTTATAATCATGAAGTGCTTCTCACTTAAGTATTTATGCATTATTTTGTGTCTTATATAGATCTTAGGAATGGAAATATTGTAATACCATTCTAGAGTGACACCACAGAGTGTAGTGGAAATTTTCTTGTAGTTGAGTGTAGAAGTCTTGATTTTGTAGTCTTTTGTGTTAGGAGTTTGTTATGTGGATTAGTATCCTTATATAGAGTTTTGAAGAGGAGTAATTTCTATTATCTAGGTTAGAGGTGAGTTGTTATGTTTTAACACTCCTTTTACATCATTTTTAGCTAACGAGAAGATTCATATTTTTAGGATGTTGATATAAAGTTTCCTTTAGTAGAAGACTTGTTCTAAATTGTTGCTTGATCTTATTCCCTTGAGTTTGTGGGATAGCGTTCTCGATTTCTTATTGATTCATCCTTGTGGTTCATATTTTATTCCTAGTTGTAGAAGTAGTTTATGATACTACACTTACAATATGGTAAGTGATAGTGATTTGGAAACTTGGATTGTGATGCTCCTTCTACCATGTAAGGGTATGTAGGAAGATTTGGTTTATGAGATGCTAGTTTTCTACTTTCTAATTGTAGATTTTTTGAGTCATCATTTTATCTAACTTACATACTTGATCATGAAGAGTGGATAACAATAAATTAATACTATAGTTGATTATAAATATTATGTTATTAAATACCTTTGATAGATTGATATTATTCTAAATAGTACTATGTGTACCTTTTTGCCAAGAGGAAGTAAGGTAAAAGATGTGTATAAAATCTTGGTAAGCCTAAGGGTTGATATAAAAAATTTAATTATTGTATAAGCAAGGAGACATAGCCTCACTTGTAAGATTGTAAGGATGGTATTATCCTTAGATTTTGTATGATATGTTAATTATGGTATTATCTCATTTTTACTATAAATATAATATTATAGGTAAGTTGAAGGATATGATACTAGCTTTGGTTGATTAGTATCAACTTAATTCAAGTCGAGATGGTTTTATGATTTATCTTGTGTGTACGTTAGTACATATGGAATCTTTAGCATATAGTATTGCTTTTTATGATATATTAGAATAGATTTGGGAACCTTTTAAAGATCATTCAATAATGTAGACCTGAGGGATGATTAGGGAAATAGGAATGTGAGTTATACTTTATAGGATGGTATCCTACTTAGCCTCACATTGACTTGGTTAATATTGAGTTTGATCCAACATACTGACTTGTCAAACTAGGACTTGATAGGTATAACTAGCCAAATTCAGTCATATGATCATTTGTTTTGAATTTTATGATGAACTCATGTGTCATTGAGTTAGTAGTAAAACTTTTAATAAGTTATTTATTAGAATCCTTACGATTCTAGACCTTAGGGTGGTCATGATAGAACTAATTAGCATAAAGTGACTTTCATGAAACTTATTTGTAGAATAGGAAATGTCATTGAGTAGAGCCTTATGATATCAATTCTCTAAAAATAGTGCTAATTAGGAGAACTAGTATAAGCTTTTCATATAAATTTTGAATTTATTTACATGATATGGTAATTGATAGTATGTTTTTATGGTGTTAAACTTAGTTTCTTAATCAGAACATTACTTGAGTAAGATTCATTGAGGTAATGACCAATTCTAGGGGGGAAGGATGTTACATCCTAATTTTACCTTGTAGTTAATATCCTTTAATTTGTTGATTAATATCTAGTTACCATTTCTTTGATTTAAGCATTTTGACATATACTAGTATGAGATATTAGTATTGTTGATTTGTGTACATTTCATAACAATTATATTTTGATATTTTTATACATTGAGGATGTATAATTATTAATTTTGCATTAGTAATTAATGATTACTTGGAATAACTACATAATTGTTATGACATGGATGCAGGATAGGTCCTACCCTCAGAGCTTGATGAGGGATATCATCATCAGAGAGGGTCAATTAGATAGAGCGATTGGGGGAAATATTAGTGGGAAAATGCTAGTGACCCCACATACACCTACCTAGTAAATTTTAAAAGATAGGCATACATTGTAGTGAATAATTATGAATTATTAATTGTGATTCAATTTGTGTGCAGAATTTATTTTATCATGCATTTAATTTATTTAGCCTAATTGATTTTATAATTGAATTTGAAAATGGGAAAATAATTATTAATTTCTAAAAATGCATTATTATTTTTAGATATGATTATCTCATAAATAAAAGAAATTAATGATTAAATGGATATTAATTAAAAATATAATTGTCCTAATAGTAATTAATTGGATGGAAATAGAATTATTTAAATATTATAAAATAAGAGATAAAGCAATCTTGAATAATAGAGAGAGAGAGAGAGAGAGAGAGAGAGAGAGAGAGAGAGAGAGAGAGAGAGAGAGAGAGAGAGAGAGAGAGAGAGAGAGAGAGAGAGAGAGAGAGAGAGAGAGAGAGATTCATGCATGAGTTAGAGTGTAGCTTATAGAAAGAGAAATTTGTCTTATAAATTAAGAACAAGGCTTAGAGAAGGGGAAAATGGATAGACTAAGGGAAAAATAAATAGATAGAGAAGAAGTAGACAACAAGATCTATAGAAAATACAAAAGATAATCAGGTATATTATTTCCAATCAATGTCATTCCAATTTAGTTTTGTATTTAATATATCATATATGCGTCTTAATTTTAGAAAGAGTTAGACTGTTATTCCTTTTAAATTTATGTGTTGCATTCCTTATTTTTACCTTGCATTTTAGTTAAACCTTCCTTATATTTAAGGCTGAATCTATTCCTCCTTGGTGATGTCATTGTTTTCAGATTTTCATCATAATTAATAAATTAAGTTGTATTGGGTGTGCCATGTGGAATAAGTTTTTCTAAAAATTTAACCTATGTCATAAACTTTTTAAATATTTTGGGAAGGGGAATGCATTTAGTTTAAGCTATCATCCTACTATTGGCTTGTAAGTATGATTTAGATCCATGTTTCCCCCTTAGTTAAAGTCATATAAGTAAGTTTTATTGATTAACCTACATCTTATTTTGTAACCCAAGTGGAAATGATTGAGGCTACATTTTGACATATATGGCTGGCCTCTTAGAGACTAAGTCTTATTTATTATTTGGAATGAATATTTTAATAACCATAAATTTTATTAAAATGTCCAACCAAACTTAATAAACTTTTGAATACATACATACATACATACATACATACGTACGTACGTACGTACATACACACACACACACACACACACACACACACACACACACACACACACACACACACACACACACACACACACACACACACACACACAGAATAAAGTCATTGTATATAAAAATATCAATTAGAAATTGCATAGCCTTTTTATCACCAACCTCTTATGCTAAAACACAAAAGTTAATATAAATAATTTATATATTTATCTACATGTTGATCCAATATAGATATGTTTGGTTTATATTAAGTCACTTATTTGAATCATTTACTAAGAATTTTATCACTAAACCTATGGCTCAATTAGCACCTCATTATGCTTTGCTACTTCAAAACTACTATTTTTGTAACATGGAGGTCACCTTACATTCACGGCCATCATAGGGGTTAGTAGTAATAGTAATACTAATATTTATCATCTTACTAGTATCTTTTGAGGTTTTGAGGATGGTAGGTTTACAAACTTTGTGGGTTATGGGTTATGGTCTCAATAAGCTATTTATTTTGTGGTCTACATTATATTTATATAGACTAGAGTCTCCCCTTTGAATTAAATCTATAGGTTGCATTAAATTGAAACTAGCTATGTTTCCAATTGATATTCCAAGGTGGGTATTATAAACTTTGAGTCATTATAATATTAAAAAAGGCTAGGTCATATAAAAATTGAGGAAGTCACTATATAAAATAGATCATTGTATGTTTAGACACTTTGGCTAAATCCAAATCATTGCGCATGCTTATAAGATATTTGAGTATATATTTTTGATGAAATGTTTAGTTATATACAATGGTTAATTTAATATACAAAGCTAATTTTTATTTTAATAAAGTAGAGCTCGTCTGAAATGCCATGCCAAAGTATAAGACACCTATGTATATCTAAAAATGCCATTGTGTATACCTAAAATTCTAATCCAAATGATTGGGTATTTAATTAAGTTACTGAGGTGATAAAATTTCAAGCTGAGTCTTATCTTGGAAGGATAAGTCGTATGCAATGGTATATTAAAATAAATGATTAATCATTTAATATGTTGAAGCAGTTAGTAATACACTGGCCATGCTTTTGGGTATGACTATGTTTTGTAAAATGCTAAGTTTACAAATAAATAATTATTATTATTGGATATAGTGAGTTTAACCAAGAAAAAAAATATATCTATACTTTACTCCTTATACAAGATTGAATGTTGGGTGGAAATTTATTGTTGCCTCAGATTTTTGTATTATAGTTTGAGCATGATTAACATGAAAATAAGAAATAACTATGAAAATAGTTAAATTGACAAATAGGGATAATATTAATAATTAAATATACTTTGGGGGCTTAGTATAAATTTTTTATTTATTAGATAACATATTCATAATCATAATTGTGTTAGCCAAATTACTAGCCTTTTTGGGAAGATATTTATTACTGTATGAGTATTAAGAAAATAAATTGCCCAAATGTTATATTTATTGTAAGTCATGCCTAAGTGTCCATGAAAGTGTGATGTTCCAATTAGGTTTGATGAAACCATGATAATACTTTGGTGAAAATATAATTAACAAATGAATTTGCTATCTATTTGAGAAAAACTAAGTGTATAAGGGTATTCTTATAAACATATGTTTCATAAGTACATTAGATACTATTATTATATCTAAACTAATAGTTTCATGGAGAGATTTAATGAATCAATAAATTTAACTATATGAATACTAAGCTATGTTCATAAAAGATACAACTTGACCTACCATTATTCAAGACTATGATATGATTTCTAGTAAGGGTAAATAGTTATCTGTAGTTTAGTGGTGTTACACAAGATGTCAACAAGGTCAATTTAGTAGAATCAAGATAGGATGGAAACATGTGAGTAGTAATACTTCATGAGTAAGTGATTAAACTTTTCTATAATAAATAATGTGGTGTATTGTGTGTATAGAGATGGTGTTTTCATTTGATTATTATACCAGATGGTATAATCCAATAATTGTTGGTTAATAAAAATGTGTAAGACTATGTGTTCATGGTAGGAAACTCATGCACAAAAATATATTATGTTATGAAATGTCATAGAGTTATATAGTACATAATTTATTTGACACACACACACACACACACACACACACATATTAGTTATTACTTGAATAACATGTGTTATATCATTTATAAAGATATCATCTATGTGTGCATACAATCTTGATAATGTAAATACAGAATTATATGTATTATATAGCTTGTTTTTTATATTTAAGATTTATTGAAAATGAGTGTATGCTTCCATGTTTATATGTCTACTTAGTGTAACTAATTAAGAAAACTAGTAGTTGTGACTTATAATCCTAGCCTATGAAAATGGGTTATCATGGAGATTGTTTCTTGGGAATTTTGTAGTAATTTTGAATCTGCATTTTATTATGAATGTGAAATTTACTCAGTTAGTATGAACTATAGACTTTATTTTCCTATATGAAATAATGTTAAATGTTTCATTCATGTATGGTTGGAATAAAAGTATACATTGCTTTCTCCTTGTTTAGCTTGTGATGTGATATTATTTTATGGAATATATATTATTCATGAGTTTTGAATTATATACTAAGTTATATATATTATATTTCACATTGATGATGCTAATAGGTAGTGAGACATGTTTCACTACCTTAGGTAGCACCACAGATATAGGATAATCCAATAAAGTGGTGTGTTAATTTGATCAATCTTATGATCAAATATTATTTTAAAACTCAAGCCTAATTAGTTCATATTTTTGATTTGTGTGTTGTGTAATATCATGTTAGAATGTATTTTATTTATGGTACACTACATGTTTTTAGAAATCTTACAAGCACACAGTGTACTAGCGCATCTCACTAGATTCTTGCACTATTTTATTTACCTATCCATAAAAAGAGTAACATTTCTTGATAAGGGTTTGTACAGGGGATCATTTTTTTGTTTTTGGTGTGGTAAAGTGCTCAGATGATGATCTCCCTCCTACACTATAGTACTACTTGGAGATGATACTTGAGATTATCAGCATTACATGAGTCAATTTAGCTTGAGCTCCGGAGAGCTTGGTATCTATCATTGTATGAGGACATATACCTAGAGTAATGTAATTCTATTACATATATTTTATTAGTAGACATTGTATTATCATACCAAATATAGGTGTGTCCTATTATACTTATATTTCTTTTGAGTAGTATAAGACTTATATTGTATGTAGTTGTTGAATTTGAAGTACTATTGTTCTTATTATGGTTATGGTATATTGTATTGATTTTTTTAGAATGAATGTTAATTTTTATTAGTAAAAAAAATCTACTAAATTTTCTAAGTATAATTTGATGGGTTGTTACAAGACATAAAAACTTCCATTAATCCAACCATAATGGTGTTAGAAACAAGGTTGCGGTAAATCTTTGGCACCCTAAAAAACAAAGGCACCACTAATTCAAATAATCAAAAATGGAAAATAAAATATAGGATGTAGGGGTATACCAACTAAATTTTCAAATGAAACTACATTATAAATCATTTTTAAATGAATCATTAAGAGATTTGGCAAACCACTAAAAATTATATGAAATCCACCAAAAATGTCATCAACATTGCCTATCACATTCTAAAGCTTATTGAGTATTTTAATTAGATAGATATTTTGGTTTTATAACTCATTAAAAATATATAAAAGGTTGTCATCAGGATATTTCATAGCTTTCCATACTGATTCTTGGTACTTCTTTTCTTGACATAGTGGAAGTCATCTATGAGACTAGTCAATATTGAAATAGACTTATAT
>JARHVA010007107.1:535000-580000 GCA_037957365.1 Torreya grandis | reverse complement strand
CTTATTTTTATGAGGAATGGAGGTTAATCTATTGGAAATATCTTAGATAAAATCAAGGCCAAAGTGTGGAGTAGACTAGAATCTTCTATAATAAGATTATACAAATTGTCAAAGATGTATCAAGCTGTGATATCTTAATGAAGTATGTGGGTGGAATATATAGTCATTTGAGAATAACATAATCTTGGCCAAACATACATATGTATATGAGGCTTTTCATAAAGCTCACTATTTAGATATGGAAATTAAGGCTCCATCTACCTATCAAAACAAATCCAATAAATAAAATAACTATAACAAAAATGGGAAAGCTAAAGGTAAAAGCAAGAAAAATGATACTTACATTTATAAAAAGGATGTTAAAGTGAATTTTGGTGAATGAAATATTTATACTGATTTTGAGGATAAGTTTTAAAAGATCCATCTAGAATTAATTTGTTCAATAAAAAAGAAGAAAAAGGCTATGTCTTAGATTCAAGGTGAGAATATTGATTATATCTCTAAGGTGGATCTTCATCAATAGATAGGTATGTTTCGGTAGTAGTGGTTCTCAATAGAGTTAAATTTCTTAGATTTTCCATATTAAAATTAAAATGAAAAAAAAAAATTAGATGTTATTTTTTATACTTGTTGACAAAAAAAATTAATAAGAAAGGATTAGGTAGACAAATTTGTAATTTAAACTTACAAACATCCAAGTCCATATTATTTGGGTTGGGTAAATAAAGGTGTAAAAATTAACGTTACCAAACAATGTAAGGTTAACTTTGTTATTGATGATAATTTCAATGATGAATTTACAATGGATGTTGTGCCTCTTTATGTGTGTGGTGTAATGTTTGGAAACCCTTAATTGTATAAATGGGATTCCATATTAATGAGGAGATCCAACCAATACCACTTGGTAAAAGATGAAAAATGATACATCATTTCACCCTATGAAGGATATTCAAAGTTATCCTTCATAATTACCTCTGAAGTTAAGAATATTATTAATACTAGTAGGATTTTTTTTTTCTTCTTTTTAGATATATTAAAGATAATTAGGTTATGGTAAATAAAAATTATTGTAGAATGTTTACCAAAAAAGATACAAATCATATGGGAGAGATAGTAAAATAGTTTAAGGAAGTTTTTTAAAGTGCCTATGGGGTTACCACTAACTAGGTCCATTGATCACAAAATTAATTTATTTCATGAAAAATTACTTATAAATATCAAGTTATATATATATATATATATATATATATATATATATATATATATATATATATATATATATATTTATTACTTGAAGGATTCCAATGAGGTAAATCAATAATTACATTATTTAATTGATCATGGTTAAATATAACATAGTAATTATCCATGTGGTTCTCCTATTATTTTAATAATTGATAAAGATGGCACATGGATAATGTGTGTTAATTATATATCACTTAATAATATAAAAATCAATAATAGGTACCCTATTCTATATATTTATGATATCATTGATTAGCTTTACCATGATAAATAATCTACAAAGATTTTTTTGAAATGTAGGTATCACCAAGTGTGGATTAAGGAGGGGTACATTTGTAAAATAGTGTTAAAAATAAGGCAAGTGTATCATGAATTGTTGGTTATACCTTTTTGGCTATGCAATTTACTGACTACCTTTATGCAGTTGTAGAATGAGATAACGAGGCCATTTATTGATTCTTATGTCATTATGAATTTTTATTCTATCATTATTTTCATTAAAAATTTTGATTAGAATATTGAACATCTTAAACAAGTTTTTTAAGTTTTGAAGGAGAACCATTTATTGTTAAATGACAATAAATGTTAGTTTTCCCAATAATCACTAGTCTTCTTGGGGCATGTGTTTGGATATGGGGAGTTGAGGATTGATCCAAATAAGGTATAGGCCATCATGAAGCTTTTAAGACCATCCAATTTAAACCAGACAAGGAAATTTATAGGTGTATTCAAATATTTATTGAATTTAATCAAGAACATCTCTTCCATAGGCATACCTTCACATTCCATTAAATCATGTTGTAAGACTTTTACTTGGGGTAGGAATCAAAATAATCTATTTAAGTTGTTCATATATAATACTATCCATGCTATATATTTTTATCTTAACCTAAATTTCAACTTATTTTTTATGTTGAAACTAATGATAAAAACTATGCTATGGGGGTTATTTTTCTTCAAAGAGGCAATTTAATATGTTACCATTTTGAGTTATTCCATGGTTAAATATTGAATTATTGTACATGTGAAAAATAATTTTATGCACTTATTCAAGAATCTAAATAATAGAATCACTATATAATGGGTAATGAGACTATTATCCATATGGATCACAAACCTCTTCAATATTTGAAATATCAAACTAAACTTCAACAACATAGGTGTTATAAATGGATGGGAGTTTTTCAAAACATTTAGATGATTATAAGGTATATGAAAGGGGCATGTGGTTGGATATGGGGAGTTAAGGATTGATCCAAATAAGGTATAGGCCATCATGAAGCTTTTAAGACCATATAATTTGAACCAAACAAGGAAATTTATAGGTGTATTCAAATATTTATGGAATTTAATCAAGAACATCTCTTCCATAGGCACACCTTCACATTCCATTAAATCATGTTGTAAGACTTTTACTTAGGGTAGGAATCAAAAAAATCTATTTAAGTTGTTCATATATAATACTATCCATACTCTATTTTTATCTTAACCTAAATTTAAACTTCTTTTTTATGTTGAAACTAATGATAAACACTATTTTATGGGGGTTGTTTTGCTTCAAGGAGGTAATTTAATATGTTACCATTTTGAGTTATTCCATGGTTAAATATTGAATTATTATACATGTGAAAAATAATTTTATGCACTTATTCAAGAAGCTATATAATGGAATCACTATATAATGGGTAATGATACTATTATCCATATGGATCACCAACCTCTTCAATATTTGAAATATCAAACTAAACTTCAACAACCTAGGTGTTATAAATGGATGGTAGTTTTACAAAACATTTAGTTAATTATAAAGTATAAGAAAGGTGTGACTACTAAAATAGATGACATGAGGTCAAGACCTTCTTTAATTATAGCCATGGTCACCATAAATATTCTTGGGCATCTTATGTATGAATCTTATGTATAAGGATATGAACATGATGCAAATTTTGGGGATATATTTCTTCAAGCAAGAAAATACCAAGATGCAATGTTTGAGCCCAAAGATTATTATTATCTTCATGATGGATTTATATACATTTTTTTTAAACTTTGTGTACCCAAGGAAGAAATAGATACTAATGAGGAATGCATATAATTCAAAATTTATAGGTCATTTTGGTGGTATATATACTATTTATAGTTTTTAGAGGTATGTTTATTGACGTAATATGTAAGTAGATGTTTCCAAGTTCATAAGACGTTGTGTATTATGTAGTACTAGTAATCCTAGTAATAAAATATGGGTATATATATGCCATTACTAGTTATTTATAGGACATTTTAAATCATTTAAATGGATTTTATATTAAAGATGCCTATGTAAATGAAGGGGCATTCCTATCTCTTTGTGGTTCTGGACTGATTTAGTAATATGTGTATTATTTTTCATTATAGGAATAACCTCAAAGGAAGTGATATATCTAGGTTATTTTTTTATACTTTGTGGGTTCACATTGGTTTAACTAGTTATATTCTTTTATATCTAGACTCAAGGTTATTTTGGTAATTTTTGGTACACATTGTGGGAGAAGATGGATATTAAGATAAAATAGTCTATCACTTTTCACCGATAAACTGATGAGTAGACCAAGGTTTTGAATACAAAATTGGTGAAAATATTTATAGGTTAAAATAGGAAACATCCCAATACATGGGATGTAAATTTGGTGTATATTTATCATTACTATAATAGTGTCATAAATTATTCTACTAGTAATTCTCCTATCAAAATTAATTTTGACTACTTACCTCCATCAACATTTGATTTTTTTTAGATAGCCATACAAATGTAACAAGAAAGTGGGTCTTGAGGTCCACAAGGATTATAAATTCATTGTGAAAATTTAAATTATTCACCTCCAACTAGAAGAGAGGTTGAAGGATTCTCAAGCTAAGTACAAAGTGAGACATCATCAACAAAAGACTGAGCATAGTTTCCTTGTTGGTGATAAGGTGTGGTTTTATTTAAGTAGATAAAGACTCCAAGTTACATATAATATTATAAATACAAAAAGGTATGGTCCATTTTATATTATGGAACAAGTGGGATAGAATTACTTTATACTTAATTTAACTCCTTTTATGAAGATATATTCAATTATCAATGTTGAGAATTTATGTATTGAGAATATGTGTTTTTGTGAGAATTATATGATAAAAAAATAATATGAAAGGTTTTATTAAAATTATATTTAATATTTCACCCTTGATATTTAGTTATAATTAGAGGAAGATGTTATTTTAAAGAAAAAAAGAGGATAATGTGAAGAGGAGAGAAAGAATCTTGGATCATTGGTTTAAAAGGCTAGCTACCTAGAAAGGTCAAATGGTATTCTAGAGAATACATGTGGAATAAATTTCCTCACTTATTTAAATATTAATTATTTTACTGACTTAGAATCCTCAAATTATGGAGGTATGATCCAAAAATGGTTCTTGTTGCACTTAGTCATGTGTACTACCTAGTTTTATTATGCCTAATTTTATGTAAACATGGTTGTAATACACTTGTGTATGATATTTTATACTCTAATAATAATTTTATGGGTGATTTAATGGTAGAATCATATTATAGGTGATATAAATTCTTGTCTTGTTCAAGAAAAATGTTTTAATCTCTAAAAACCAATGTAAATTCATCAAATACTAAATCTTCTCCTATTTTTGGGGTGCTACTTATGAAACTTACCCAATGGTGATGTAGTAATGCCATCCTAATGTGACAAAAACATCATCAACTTAGTTTTAAGTTGGAATTTACGTAACCACCCTAGTGTTTATGTAACTACCTATCTAAAAATTATGGTGGTTCTATCATCATATAGAAGTATGGTATTTGGATGGTTGTAAACATTCTAACTCTTATGATGGGTTTTTTTTTTTCACTTTTGAAACTCTAGGGTTGAAAGAGCAGAAATAAAAGAATAATTAAGGTATAATAAATAAGATAAATATAGTAGGATGTTTGTAGTTAAACTCACATCATTTTTTATAAGATTGAGTCTTTGTGCATAGTATTTCTTTTTTATTAGCTGAAAGTGATTGGTCGAGTATCTATGAATATATAAAATATGTCATAAGTGAAAATAATTTATTTGATATGATTTTGGATAGGATGGTAGTGAAAATTTTGTCCATGAATGCCATAATAATTAGTAACTTCTATATTTTGCATTATATAGTATAAGGTAAGCCCACTCACTCAGCCACTAGAGTTTTTTCCACCTTGGGTTTCTCCAGGATAAAATTATGTGTTTAAATTATGTTTTTCTCAATATGTTTTTCATGTCTATATATAAAAAGCTTTACATTTCATTTTTTGTATTTGTTCATTTTTTTTTGTCATGTTTAGTAATATAATAAGTCATAAATTAAATTTATATTAAATTATCTATTTAGTATCCATGTTGATGAAGTTAATAATGGAATCTCCACCTAGTTTATGGATCAAGGTCTATCTATAAGATTGTTTTATATTATCTTTATTTTAATTTCATCATTTAAAGTTATGACTCATCATGTAACGGTGTAGGGATATAAAAATAACATTTAATATGTATAAATACTTATTTTCATTCCTTTTGGTTTTAGCTTAAGACATGTTGTATATAGTGATGGGTTCCTCATAGATCAATAAAATATCATATTGATTATGGGATCGAAACCAGTTGTTAACTTATCTTAAGTGTGATCATTTTTAGGACATCCTAGGTATTATCTCAAGTTTATTTAAGTATACATAACCATATCAACACCATTGGAAATGATTCTATGAAAGTATATCAAATTTGAATACACTCCAAAATGTCATATGACTTTTATTGATCTAAAATATAGGTTAGTCATATCTCTAATCTTGATATTTACTTATTTTAATAAACGTTTTCATGTCCACATAGATGGATTTATAAAAATAATGGGAGAAGTGTTGGATTAACCAAGGGATGGAGGCATTGATCACCCCATCCATCTTTCAAGGTTGAAGTTCTAACCTACATATAAAAATTACACCACCACTGAGAAAGAAGCCTTATATATGATTTTCACACAGTGTAAATATAGGCTCTATATATTGGATAAACACTTTAATCTATTAATTGATAACCAAGAATTATTATAGTTGGTGAATAATCTAATGTTAAGATATAAAATATCTAGGTGGTTAATATTTTTTTATAAGTTTCAATTTAAAATAAATGTGTAACTTGGTACAAAGAATTTTAATCCTAGTCACCTAAGCTACATATAATCTTATGAAGAGTCAAAGGAGTTATCGGATGAATCCATCTATGCACATTTATTTTGAGTGGCTATAATTCAAATAAATATGGATGAAATTATAAAATTATGAGATCAAGGTGTATTACCTATTTATTATATATAAGAATACAAAAATAAACTACTCACACGAGCTTTACCTTTCAGTATTATAAATGGATTCCCTTATAAGCTAGGGAAAGATGAATCCCTATCAAGGGTAGCCTTAGATCACAAAAGATCATATTTTTTATAATAATCACACCAATGTGTTACCAAAGAAAATTTCACATAATAATTAATGTGATAAAGATATTTAAAGTTGGTTTGTGGCGGCCTTATTTGTAATAGGATGCACTTAGGGTCAAAAAACAATATGATATCTATCAAAGGTAGGGAGACCACACCAACAAAATAAAATGACCTTAAATATAGTTATAGATACAAAAAAATTTAAATAATTGGGTATTATACTTATGGGGCCCACTAATAATCATTATAATTGTAACAATTTTAGGTATATAATCACTACGACTAGCTATTTAACTAAATGGTTTAAAGCTATAGTGCTACCATGTTTTAATGCGAGAGATTATACCATGTTTTTATATGAAAATATCATAAACATTTTTGTGTGTAATTTAAATCTTATTAATGGAAAATGTACACATTTATTTAAAAATAATATTAAAACCTTAACATAAGAGTGTTGAATGCAACATACACCCATTTCTTAAAAATGGGGACCCTTATTTCAAATTGTGTAAATTTGTACATTAAATTTGAAAATTCACTTGATCAAAGTACCAATAATATGTTTGGACATAGTATTTATGTGAAGATCATTAACCCCAGATTTGGTTGAAATATTTTTTCATAATTTTGATTTAATCTTACCTAAAGTTGCTAACATTAGATCTTCATGTTTTAGGTTAAAACTCTAATAGAGTCTATTTGGAATGGGAAATGCCTAGGTTTCATTATTTTTTAATATCAATTTGGCCTTTTACTAGCCTTTTGTTTGTTAGGGATAAAATTAAATTAATTATTAAGCATCTTGAAACCCTTACTCAAATTACCCTAACTCAGGTCCCTTTAAATCAAATTGAAATTTGGAAGAACAATTGATGCTAGAATGGTTTATCATACCATGGATTTAGTTTAATTTTTATCATAAGGTTTAGTCATGTTTATCAATATAACAAAACATTAGTCTAAAAATTATATATTTGGTCTCTTTATTTTCATGACCCCTTGGTCCTTTTATTTCCACATGGTCTGACTAAATAAAGGGTCCCTTTTACTATAGACTTAGCCTAAAAGCCTTACCTTAAAGTTTATTTTATTTATTAATACAATAAACCCTAAGCTAAAATTATATTCTATGTATTTTATTATTCATGAGGTACTCTTTATTATGTCTCAAAACTTGGATTAAATATTTTAACCTAAGGTTTTATCATGTTTATTAACACAAACTAAAACTGTAGTCTAAAAACATTATATTAAGTCCTTTATTTTCCTGAGCATTGACTTAAACATCATTTTCATCTATAGGATCAATAGTTCACATTTGCTTGGGCGATTGAGATCCAATGGTGTGATATTTCAGATAAAGCTCTAACCTTAAGTTAATGTTTGAACATCTTTCAAAGATAAATAGTACGTGTTTTCTTAGGTAAGATTGATACAATGGCATGTATCGAGTCAAAACTTAAATGGATCCCTAAGACAAGTGAGAAATTGACAAATGTCACAATCTCAACCAAAGAACACTCATCAACCAATGGTGTTTGACCTTATGGATTAATATCTAATGGATCATGTTTGCTTGGGTAAAGATGATTAGATTGTGTGTAGTAAACATTGAAAAGTTAAAATCCTTAGGGATGAATATGGATATGACACATGGCATAGCTATGAGACATAATTTAAAGCTTGATCATCTTTCAAGGATCATTAGTACACAAATGAGTGTACACATTTTGATCAATGGTTCAAAGAGCATGAGGCATAAAAAAGCAAATCAAGATTAACAGAGCAAGTTGATCCATGTAAACAAGGTCAATGGTGTGAGATTAATATTTACATTTCAATAAAGCTCTAATCAAATGCAGAAGTGACAAGTGTCATAAACATGGGGAATGTAGCTATCATCCAATAGTATTTAAGTTTTTAGATGGAGATCGATGATCTGTATTGATCTATAAAGGGATGATCCAATGGTATGAGATCAAGGCATAATTTTTAAAAGGTAATGGTCATTTTTTAAATATTAATGAGAAAAATACCATAAAAATTCCATAGGGATGCCACATTAAATCCATGTAAGTATAATATGCCAAGTTAAAGATTTTACAGACCTAAGAAATACAAAGGTATAATTATGAAATCTAATTGGTATCTAGGTCATGAAGCTCATGAAATTTCAAACACTACCACCATTAAAACACTATAAAAACCTTCAAGAAAGTCCTAGTAAGTAGATAAAGCCTGATTCAACCCTGTGCTCATCATAATCAAACTAAGGAGTTTAAATTATCACTTAATCAAGGATAATTCAATCTAGAATCAAAATGCAAACCATTATAAATCAATCTAGATAAGCCCACAGCCATGGCAGCTCAAAAAGTATTTCAATGGAATATATGGATATTTATCTAACTTAAGGTATAGAAAGGAGGGTTTTTAAAGACACAAAATTTTATGTCACATCTCTAAATACAGGGGACAAAAATTATTTGAGCTTGTTTTAGACCATTGGGAACCAACATCCCATCATAAGAGGAGAACATGTCTATAACGAGGGTCTACTACAATGATCAAGGACATCTTTTAATAGAAAAACATTTATAAGAGACTACCATCTTATCAATCCAAGAAGATAGATTCAAGCTATATGAGGACACAATGATTGACTTGTTTAATTCTAGCTAGTCAGAATTAAATATGAGGCAATACTTAAGCAAAATTCCATGGCTATAGGCCAAGTTGGTGAATGTCAAGCTTCAAGATATCAATTGAAATAATTGATCAAATCCTTAAACAAGAATCAAGTCTTTAAATTTAAGGTATTTAGCTTGGCCCATTTGAATATGGCTTTGGATATATTGGTGGACAAAATCAAATCCATGAGTAGTTAGTCCAAGAATATGGAAGGCATTTCAAATGAACTTAAATATTAGTAAGATAAAATGTTACACATATTGGGTAGCTTAGTCAAAGAGCCCACCTCACTTAGTCTTTTGGGCCTTATCATTGATGAGGAGATCAAGCATATAACTTCTCAATTCATGTAGGAGGTGAGGAACCAAGGTTAAGGGAAGATATGTCATGATAATAAGAAGATCATAAACCTAATATTGACATCTAAGGATAATATAATAGATGTTGGGAGCATCAAATAAGGTTTGGAGAGAGCTGAGAAAGATCTCAGTAACCTAGGAGATCAATAAAAAGATCTATTCATGAGACCCATTATTGACCTCCAACTAATCAATGAGAAGCATTATAAAATGAATATCCTATAAAGAAGGTAGAAATCTACAGTAGAACTAGGGTCCCAAAGTTAGTTGGGATGAGAATATTAATTTACAATTAACATTGTCTATTTTTGAAATGGAATATTCTTTTTTGTAAAGGAATGTACAACTTGTAAAGTACATTTCCTATAGGTTAGTATATTGTAAAAGGTCATTTGTTCTAGAAAATAATAGAAAGGACAACTATCCTAGACACATGAACAAATGTAATTGGACATTACTGACTGACATACCTCATTAATGGTCTACATAAATAAGTATTGCCAATTGTAAATGGGGGAGAGTTTTTAGAGACAAAAACTATTTTTGACTTTTGAGAAAATTAATATTAGCAAGGAATTCTAAAAAATTTATCCACATTTGCTTGTGTGAATTTATATCATGGTTTATCTCTCATTTGTCTGGTCTCATCTTCAAATTTGAATGGTTCTTATGAATTTTAAATGTGTATCTTTGTATGTAGAGTTTCTAATTTGGTCTAATGTTATATTAGTTTAATGTTCTTAGGTTTACTTCACTTTATTTTCTCTTCTTACATTTGGGCTAATGTTATTTGCCTGCAAGGGTAAAATTCTTAAAGTAGATCTTTTTATTGTTTACATCATGTCATACTTTCCTCATATATTTTCCCAATGTATGGTAGGATTTGAGATTATTATACTTCATGTTACAAATTCATTAAATGCATGCTCAGATGAAATTGGAACTTATTAATAATGTTTTAAATAAAGATAAACAACACATCTCTTTTCTACCTACCCTTCTTTTTACTCCTTTTTTTATCAATTCACCTTAGATCAATTTCATTTTGAATATACATCTTAGATCAGCTTTACACTTATTTTTTAGCATAATTTAATTTAAATAGAATAGATCATCTTCAAAATCAAATATTAACTATTAAGCCACAGTGGCTATCAACCACCAACTAATATACATTTTTGAAATAGTCAACATATTCTGTCTCTATTCCACCAAGGATAACAAGATTATCACAACCAACAACTCATGAAATGGATTATTTGAATCTAAAAATGAGAAGTGTTTATTGAACACTATATGAACCTGATGATACATTTATCTGCATCAAGAAGGGGAAAAATTGGTGTTAGAAGGAGGGTAATTATATCTTTGAAAATTTACAACATTTTTCCTAATTTTGGTGAATTATGTTTGAAGATTGATGTATTTTTTGCATATTTGTGTTTATTTTACCATATTTATGTACAGATCATTGATATTAATGATTTCATACTAGTCTTTGTGCTTATTTAGACAAAGATAGAAGCTATTTGAGGTTTGATGTTTAATTTTGGTAAAGGTAGCTTAAGATCTTTGAATCCAAGGCATTTTAGGTTAGTAATAATTGTTTTATTCGAAGATTGATTGAATCTCTGAAACATTGAGTTAATTTTACCTTGAAACATGTAAAGATAATTCATATTTACATGTTTAGACACATATTTTAGCTAATTTAGATATATATTGATGTTCTTTACCATTATTTATACATATTTGTGCAAAATTTACTTAATGTGCAAGTATGATCATCATTATTTGTAAAGATTAGACTTACACATTGTATTTTAAATAGGGTTCAAAGATCTCAAGTTGGAATTTCTAAGGATAATGAATAGGTCATATTAAGATACAAGGGTTCTCTTTCTTTCATTAGAAACACATAGGAGAGCTAGGTGAGGCAAAGGTAAGGGTGATCTTGTGTTCAACCCCTATCAAGGTATGGATTGGCTAGGTGGTTCTTTAATCAATATGTTAGGTGTGGTACATGACATTCCTTGTAATCTTGAAAATTATTTTCCTACTTTTAGTCCTAATAGTGTTTCAACTATTGAATAAAAAGTTGAAATATTCAAATATACTTTAAGACCTTTTAATGTTGTTCATGAATATGTGGCATGCAAATTATTCTCATTTACTTTCAAATATGCTACATATGAATGGTTCCTTAACCTTCCTAAAAACTACATAGCTAGTTAGAATGATTTTAATAAATAATTCATTGATCAGTTTGGCAAAATCATTAGTCTATGTGTCTTGTACCAATATTTAACCATAGTTAAAAAAGACTCAAATGAGCCGATAAGAGCCTTCAATGCTAGATTCCATAAAATGGTTAGAAGAACCATAGCTCCTTTTAGACCTGATGAGGCTTTAGCCTTATAGATATAGAAATATGTCTTAGATACCATGACTTCTATGTTTCTCAAAATATCTACTTAGGTCATTAATATATCATCCTTAGCTTATGATTAAGTCATGATCATTAGTGACCAAATACAACCTCAGTGCCAAATGACATAAAACATTCCCAACATTAATCCAAATCTACCTATTTTGAATGTCATTCCCAATGCCAATAAAAATATGTTTACTTTAAATCAACTTCTAGTTCTGAACCAATTTCTTTTGAGCCATGCACATCCTGGCCAAAACCTAGGATTCTTGAACAACTTTGCCCATGGATCCCATCCCCAAGACCAGAGAGCTTTGATGCTTGTAACTAGTATCAATACTCAAGTTCATTATTCTGAGTCACCCAAGACTGAAAATGATTCTATCTTAAAGATGGTTCAAAATCTAAGCACTGATTTCATTAAGCTACTAAAGCAAGTTTTCCATACTAGGGAAAGATCTAATAGGAACTTCTATTTCCAAAGGTTTAATAGACCTTCAAAAATATTTCAAAATAATAATAACAAAAACCATAAAAATGAATCATCCTCTAATAAGAACATGTTTGATATTATTCTTGGTGATTTAGCTTGCCTAATTATTGTAGAGTGCATTATACTTCAAATCATGGTGAATTAGATTATCTAGAATTTTATAATTCTTTTGAATCTTTTCAAGAAGAATTAGATAAGTTTATATTTTTACCTAATAAATATAATGGTGTAGGTACCTCAATATCTTATAGGTCACCTAAATCTATTGATTCAACTCTCATGGTGGAGACATTTGACTTCCCATTCCAAGAAGAGAATGAGCTTAAGGATATTCCTAAAGAGATTCATTTTTTCTAGAAATATATAAAAAATACATATCCTCTAAGGAACATATAGTATAAAAAACCTTTGACTACCTCAACTCCACTAAATAACTTTGATACTCCTAATACTACATTAAATACCAGTCTCGAGCCTCCTAAGGAAAGTACATTTAAACCTAATTTTGATACATCTAATTCTTCCAATAGGACTAGATATAATATAGTAGAGGACATGAAAAATATCAAAGCTTACATTACTTTGCATGAGTTGACTCATATTATAGAATAAAGGGATTTATTATTGAAATATTTATCCAAAAAGCCTGGTAAGTCACAAAAGGATGTGCATGCTAACATTGTAATACACATAAATAAGGTAGACATTCCAACTTTCCTACTTATAGTCAAGATCTTTGGTAAGAATTTTCATAATTTTTTTTAGACTCTGGTGAATCTACAAATATTAAGCCTATAGGTATTTGTGAGAAATTAGTTTTGACTCCCATTAAATCTGATAGAGTTGTAACTCAATTAGATAAATCAAGGGTCAAAGTGGTTAGTGAGTTTATTAAATTTTCTCATGCAAATTGATTTAAAACCAAAGATGCAATAATTCATTGACATCCAAGTGGTGGATATTCCTAATACATATAGAATTTTATTACGTAGAGACTAGACCAGATCATTAAATGGTTATATGTCAACTGACTATTCACACATGTGGTTACCTTAGAAAGGAGTTCTAAATTAGATTAGGATACAAATGGAACCTTAAATGAAGCATATGATCACTGAGTAAAATGCATCCAATGAGAGGGTTAAAATGTTTAACTTAGATCTTGGTGTTTACACTCTTGACACCACAAAGGTATGCAAATCTAAAACTTCTCATGTTATGCCTAGATTATGGAAGCTATATTTTGATTGTACTAGATGCAAATCAAGTTACAGAGTAAGAGTGGTATTAATCAATCCCATTGAGAAAGATTACAATGCCTCATACAAAATCCAATTCTTATGCACTAACAATCTCATAGATTATGAATCACTTATTCTTGGATTATAATTCACAATCAAATACAAGGTTAGGTAAATATTAGTTTTTGGTGATTCAGAACCAATAATCAATTAGGTTAATAGTAAATATCAATGCAAGTTTACCTATCTTAAGAAATATAAATATTAATGCAAGTTTCCGTATCTTAAGAGTAAATATCAATTCAAGTTTCCTAATCTTAAGAAAGATAAATTCAGAGCATGGGATTTAATTGAATGTTTTTATGCTTTCAACATTATGTCAATCCCTAGAGAAGAAAACAAGGCTACTAATGAACTTGCTTCAACTATAGCTGGCCTTATGCCCAATCAATGTTCCAAGTTAGAAAGCCATACCACTAAATTAGTCCCATATCCCTCAGTACAAGATAATATCAACCATTTACATGTATTCAGTGATGATCAATAGAATATAGACTTCACGACTAGCTTAGAAGTATTTGAGGCTTACATCATTGATGAAGATAATGAAAATAACCTTGATTATGACAAATTTTAAGGCAAGCTTGATGATAAGGTCATTAAATTGAGTGACAATAATATTTTGAAAGGGATGATAGCCTTAAAGAGACTATTTGATTTTGACAAACTACCTAAGACTATCAAGATCCCCAAGGTAGATGGGAAGGACTACAATGTAGTTGACTTGGGTTCCTAAGGTCAACCTTAGTTAGTGAACATTAGTATAGCCACACAAACATTGAAATTGAGAGAGTTAGAGATTGTTTGACCAAGTATAAGGATGTAATAGCATGGTCCTATGATGACTAAATATCTTTGACCCTAGGGTCATAACCCACACCATACCTCTAAAGGAAGACTGCAAGCCATTTAGACAAAAATAAAGGATAGTCAACCCTATTCTAGAAATAATGATATACAAAGAGGTTAAGAAGCTAATAGATGCTAAGATAGTATTTTTCATTAGAAACTCCACTTGGGTAGCTAACCTAGTACTAGTCAGGAAGAAAAATGGTGAAATTAAATTGTGCATTGATTTTAGAAATATGAATAAAGCATTTAAAAAGGATAATTAACCCTACTTTCTGTTGACCAAGTAATCCAAATTGTTTTTGGTTCTACTATGATGTATTTTTTTGATGGGTTTTCAAGTTATAATCAGGTGATAGTAAATACAGAAGACATAATAAAAATTGCTTTTACTACTAAGTGGGACACTTTTACCTACAAGAGAATGCCCTTTGGATTGATAAATGTAGGTGAAACATTTCAAAGATCAATGGATCATGCATTGAAAGGCCTCATAGGTAAGTGTATCATTATTTACATGGATGACCTAACTATATTTTCAAAGAATAGGGAAGATCAAATCATACACTTGCAATGCATATTCGAAAGATGTAGAAAGTGTGGAATTTTTCTCAACCTAAACAAGGGTAATTTTTGTGTAACTGAGGGAAAACTATTGGGTAATGTTATAACTAAGGAGGTGATCTTTATAGACCTAAATAGAGTAAATGTAATACCAAAGATATAATCCCCTAATAAAAAGAAGGAAGTAAATTCTTTCTTTCGTAAAATAAAATTTTTGAGGAAGTTTATTTCTAGTTTTGTAGAAATAGTGAGACCTTTGAATGACATGTTGAATAAAGATGTTAAGATCACTTGGAATAAAAAGACAAAGAAAGCCTTCAAGGAAATCAAATAAGTAATTATACAAACCTATATAATGATAATTCCATACTTTGCTAAATACTTCTATCTTTACTCTTTTACTTCTAAATATACAATTGTAGTTATCCTAACTCAAAAGATAGATGTATATGATCATCTTATTGCTTTCACAACTACTAATATTAAGAATATTGAATTGAATTATTCTCTTATTGACCAAAAATCATGTTCTCTAGTCAAGGTAGTGAAGATATTTAGGAATTATATCCTAAAAAATAAGTTACATGCAATATTACTAGACCTTGCCACTAAGATCATGCTTAGTCAATGTAAAATTGGAGAAAGGAGAGGTAAATTTATGTCTATTCTCCAAGAATATTATCTATAGATGAACACTACAAATTTGGTAAGATGCCAAGGTTTAATTTAGTTGATTGTTAATACTAATCCTAAACTGAGTGTAATGTAGGTAAAGAAACAAAAAAAATTACCCAATGATTGGTATGATCCTATTGTTCATGTGATAATTAATGGTTCTTATCCTATAGGGTTAAGTAGAGATAAAAAGATAGACTTAAGGCTCAAAGCAACTCATTTTCAGATCAAGGATGGATTGATATACATAAATAACTTTAAAAGAATTTACCTAATGTGTGTTTTCAAGGAAGAGATGGTTGAGATCTTGAGCATGTTCCATGAAAAACTAAGAAGTGGACATCCATATGGAATGAATAAATCCCAAAATATCCTTAAAGTTGGTTACTAATGGCATACCATCTTTAAGGATGCTCATAATCATGTGTGATAATTCCAATCATGTCAAGTCTTTAACACTAAAGAGCCTAAGGAAGCCATGCCACTAAAGCGAGTAATGATCGATAAAACCTTTACCCAATGGGGACTAGATTTTGTGGGGGTTATTAACCCCAATTCTTCTTATGGTCACAAGTATATTCTAATTATTACTGACTACTACACTAAATGGATTGAAGTAGTGTCAACCAAATAGTGTAGGACTAACGAGGTGATCATATTCTTAGAATAAAACATATACACAAGGTTTAACACATCGATATCTCTAGTCTATGATAATGGATATGTCTTTGTATGTATTGAGATGATAGATGGGCATATGCCAACAACATTGTTCTCAAGTTCTTATCAAACCATTACCCTCAAGGTAATGGGGTGTCTCAGTCAATGAATAAGAAATTGATGAAATCCTTAAATAAGTTTGTAGCTAATAAACCAAGAACATGTTATAAGCTACTTAAGTATTAACTTTGGGAAGATACAACAAGAGTCAAAAAATATCTTAACTAATCACCATTATTAATAGTATATGGCCAAGAACCTATATTTACCATAAAACTCAAATTTCCAACCTATAAGTTTATCTAAGAGTACATGGAGGAGGATTAATACTTTTCAATTCTAGGGTTACTTGACATCATACAGGTAGAATATGCAAGACATGAGGATTTTTCTAACTTTAGCACACACCAAACCATAATCAAGAGGTTGTTTGACAAACATTCAAAGATAAATGTGTTTAGACAAGGATACCTAGTTCTTCTATAGGAAAAATATTCAAAATTAAATGGAAAACATGGAAATTTCACACCTCTATGGATTGGTCCATATAAAATTGCTAAGACCCTAGGAGATAAACCTTCAAACTGAAAGACTTACAAGGAGCATAGTTTACATTGCCAACCAATAGGAAATACCTTGAGCACTATTTCTCTACTATCCTAACAGATGTCTTCTTAGAGTGAACTATAATATTAGTTAAATTTAGTGTATGTAGGGATTATTTTAGTTTCTTCATGTTCCTTTCCTTCATGTCCCTTATTTATACATAGTGTTTATATATATTTTCTTGCTTGTTTTTTTTGTGTTTGGGTTTGTTTGTTTTTCATGCTTTATTTTTATCTTTCAATAAGCCTTTTTAGATAGTACTCAGCTCAAGATTCATATGATTTCTCAAAAGTAAATCCATATTTCAAGAATGTAGATATGTTTTCTCAACATTAATTGATCATGGATTATTAGAATTTGAGATTAACATTATAGTTTGGATAAAATAGTAAAGATTAATGGTTAAGATAATTTTTCCTTAGGATTTTGAGAATTGTTCTTATATAATCTTGGTTTTAAGAAGGTTTGCTTATGTAGGGTGAAAGATTTAATTATTAAGATGCAGTCATGTTTTCATTAAATAAACATTATTGCTTGGGACAAGGGTACAACCATGGATGTTTTTTTGAAGATCAAATACTTGATCAAATCCCTAAACCTCATTAAATTGGTTGCTAACCTTTGATATAAAGTCAAAATGATCTAAATTTTTTACAAAAATAAGAGCTTATTTCACATCAAGAGATTTCTAAGTAGAGGTAAATCTAGTAACCTCCATCAAGGCTATAGATTCCCAGATGGTGGTAGATCAAGGCCTAGAGTGGATCTAAAGGCATCTCTATTAGGGCCATGTAAATTTGGCTAGAATCAGAGAAATCCACAAGCCTTCACTAAGCTAGATCATGGTTCTTAATAAATATCCAAACATGTTGAAAGTTAATGTTAATGATTAAAGTCATGAAATATGGAACTTGTTCCCCAAATCCCATTAAAAACATTCAGTGGAATCAAAAAACACACACAAAATGACTAAGTCTTGATGTTTGACACTAATTTTACATATGAAAGACTTGTTTCAACCATGAATTGATCTCAATGGGACTTGTACAAATGGAATGAATAAGCTAGTTATTAATATAAACCAAAGTCTCTAAATTATAACATATTGTTATGTTTCCCCTAGAATTAACCATTTATTAAGGTCAATATACCCCCATTTCTAAAAAATGGGTCCCTTGTTTCAAATTATGCAAATATATACTTTAAAATTGAGAATTCACTTGATTAGAGTACCACTAGCATGTTTGCACATAGTCTTTATTTAAAGATCATTCAGACCTAATTTAGTAGGAATATTTGTTCACAATTTTTATTTAATCTTGCATAAAGTTTCTAATATTGGATCTTCATGTTTTCGGTTATATCTCCAATGGAGTCCATTTGGAATGGGCAATGCCTAGGTTTCATGATTTTTTTATATCAATTTAGCCTTTTACTAGCCTTTGGTCTATTAGGGATCAAATTGAATTCATGATTAAGCATCTTGAAACCCTTATTCAGATAACCCTAACTCAAGTCCCTTTAAATAAAATTCAAATTTGGTGAGAACAATTTACATGAGAATGATTTATCATGCCATGGACTTAGTTTGATTTTTATCCTAAGGTTTAGTCATGTTTATTAACATGACCAAACCTTAGTCTAAATTTTTTATATTTAGTCTCTGTATTATCTAAATCCCCCTTGGTTCCTTTTATTACCACATGGATTGACTAAATGAAAGGTCCCTTTTACTATAGGCTTAGCCTAAAATCCTTACCCTAAAGTTTGTTGTATTTATTAATACAACAAACCTGAGGCTAAAACTATATGTTGTGTCTTTTATTAATCATGAGGTTTTATTTATTGTCTCAAAAATTGGATTAAATATTTTAACCTAAAGTTTTATCACATTTATTAACACAAAATAAGACCATAGTCCAAAAACATTATGTTAAGTCCTTTATTTTCTCAAGAACTAACTTAAACATCATTTTCATCTGTAGGATCAATAGTTCATATTTTGTCAGGTGATCGAGGTCTAATAGTGTGAGATTAAAGACAAACCCTAGCCCTAAGAAAAAGTTTGAACATCTTCTAAAAATCAATGGTACGCATTTTCTCAAGCATGATTGATCTGATGGTGTGTATCGGTCAAAATGTCAATGGAGCCCCAAGACAAGTGAGAAAGTGTCAAGTGTCACAATCTTAGCCAAAGAAATCTTAGCAACTAATGGCATTTGACCTTTTAGATCAAGATCCAATAGATCATTTTTGCTTGAGCAAAGATGATTGGATTGTATGTAGCAAATGTTGAAAATTCAAAATCCCTAGGGATAAACATGAAGATGACATGTGGCATAGCCATGAGAAAAAAATTAAAACTCAAGCATCTTTCAAACATCGATGGTATGTAGATGACCATGCACATTCTAATTAATAGTCCATAGAGAAAGAGGCATAATTAAGTAGATCAATAAAGATGAAGTGTATTGATCCATGCAAATGAGATCAATGGTGCAAGATCAACATTTACATTTCAACAAAGATTAAAGTGAATGTAGAAGTGACAAGTGTCATAACCATGGGGAACATATGTAGAAACTAATGGAATTAAAGTTATTATATTGATATCAATGGTCCACATTGATCTATGTATGGATGATCCAATGGTATGAGATCAAGGTAGAATTTTCAAAAGGCAACAATCACTTTTTAAATATTAATGAGCAAAATTGCATGAAAATTCCAAAGGGATACCACGATGATGCCACATCAGAGCCACATAAGTATAATATGCCAAGTTAAAGACTTTTTAGACCCATTAAATGCAAAGGTATAAGTACATACTCCAATTAGGATATAAGTCACGAAGCTTGCACAAGTTTAAATAAAGTCCAACATTTAAGCACTATAAAAACATTTAAGAAAACCCTAACAAGTAAAAAAACCCTAATTTAACCCTATGCTCATTATAATCAAACCAAATAAGTTGAATTATCACTTTTGAAAGGATAATTTGATCTAGAATCAAACTGTAGACCATTAACAAGCAATCTAGAGAAGCCCACAACCATGGTATCCCGAAAAGTGTTTTAAGGGAAGGTGTGGAGCTCTATCTGAATTTAGATATAGAAAGGAGTTTTTTCAATGACACATAATTTGATGCCACATATCCAAATATAGGGGAAAATTATTATACAAGGTCATTTTGGACCATTGGGAAACAATAACCCATCATAAGAGGAGAACATGTCTGCAATGAAGCTCTACTACAATGATCAAGGGCATCTTTCAATATAACAAAATTTAGAAGAGATCACCATAGTGTCAATCTAAGAAGATAAATTCAACCTATAAGATGACACCATGATTGATTTATTCAATTCTAGTTAGTCAAAACTAAATAGGAGGTAATAATTAAGCAAAATTCCATGGCTACAGGCCAAGTTGGCCAATGGTAGGGTTCACGCTATGAAATGAAAGACTTGATTGAATTCTTAACTAAGAATAAAGTCCTTGAATTAAATATATTTATCCTATCCCATTTAAATATAGATATGGATATATTGGTGGATAAAATCAAATCCTTGAGTAGATAGTCTAGGAAGATGGAAGATATTTCTAAGGACCTCAAATAGTAGGAAGATAAAATGCTACACATGCTGGATAGCTTAGTCAAATATCCCACCTCACTTAGTCCTTTGTGAATTATCACTAATGAGGATTTCAAACATATAAATTATCAATTCATATAGAAGGTGATGAACCAAGGTCAAGAGAAGATAGGGGCTAATAATAATAAGATCATGGACCTATTATTTACATCTGAGGAGAAGATAAGAGATGTTAGGAGAATCAAGCAAGATTTGGAGAGAGCTGAGAAAGATCTTAGTAAAATTGGAGATCAATAAAAATATGTGTAAATGAGACCCATTGCTAACCTACAACTGATCAATGAGCAACATTATAAAATGAAAATCCTACAAGGCAAAAGGATGCAGTAGCACTAGGGTCCCAAAGTTAGTTAGATTAGAAATATTATTTTACAGATAGCATTGTATATTTTTGAAATGGAATATTCTTTTTTGTAAAGGTATGTACATCTTGTAAAGTACATTTCCTATAGGTGAGTATATTAGAAAATTTCATTTGTTCTAGAATATAATAGAAAGGATAGCTATCCTAGACACATGTACAAATGTAATTGGACATTATTGATTGACACACTACATGAATGGTATATATAAAGAGGTATTACCAATTCTAAATGGGGGAGAGTTTTTAAATCCAAAAACTATTTGTGACTTTTGAGAAAATTAATGCAAGTAATTTTACAATTTTTTTCCACATTTTCCTGTTTGAATTGCTATCATGGTTTCTCTCTCATTTGTATAGTCTTATTTTCAAATTTGAAGGGTTATTATGAATTCTAAATGTGCATATTTTAATATTAAGTTGCTAATTTAGGCTAATTCTAGATTAGTTGAAAGTTATTAGGTTTAATTTACTTTATTTTCTCTTCTTGCATCTGGGATAATGTTATTTACTTGCAAGTGTAAAATTATTAAAGTATAACTTGTTCTTATTTGCATCTTGTCATACTTTCCTTAGATATTTTCCAAATGTGTGGTAGGGTTTGAGATTATGGTAATTCATGTTGCACATTGGTTAAATGCAGGCTCATATGACTTTCTCATAATTTTTGAAATAAAGATCAACAACACCTCCTTTTTCTACCCTACCCTTCCTTTTACAGTTTTTTTTATCAATTCACCTTAGATCAATTTCATTGTGAATATTCATCTTAATTTAGATTTAGACTATTTTTTTAGCATTATTCACTTTAAATAGCATATATCATCTTCAAAATCAAATATTAAATATTAATCCATGGTTTTCCCCAACCACCAACTAATATAAAATTATGTAATAGTCAACCTGTTCTACCTCTATTCCATCAAGGATAATAGGATTATCACAACTAGTAACTCATGCAATGGATTATTTGAATCCAAAAATGAGAAGTGTTTCTTGAACACTATATGAACTTATTGATACATTTAGGTGAATTAATAAATATTTCTTAATACCAAACCATAAAATCACAACTTATGATTTACAAGTAAACCTATAGGTAGAGGCATCAAATAAGGTCCTAAAAATATGCTCAAAATTAAATGTAATTTTCAAAGGGATGATCACATACCTTTTATCATATAACTTTAAATAACTAATTAAAATCATGAAATTGGATACACACCATTTTAATTGGTATATGACATAGAAGCAGTAATGCTTATGGAATATGTAGTTTCGAAATTATGAGTCATAATAATAATGTAACTAGGATACTAAGAGTTGATTCTAGAATGGATATTTTTTTATCTCACATGGAATATATAAGACAAATGGAGACATGTAAACATGATGTTAATAAATATATTAATAAACCTTATCATTATCTCAATATATTATCTAATTAATTTTAATAATATTAGAAGATTTTCCTATGTGATAGTAGATTTGGAGTGCATCCAGTGAAACTGTGAATAAGATGGAAAAGTCCATATGTCATTCATGAGGTTTAAAAATAAGGAAATATAATAATCATAGAATTTCAATGATCCCTTTTAATATAAATAGTAAATGGATGTAGGATCAAGCCCTACCACCAATGATCTCAAATCAAAACATGCATAAAAGAGAGACTATCGAGTGTCACAATGTAATTTAATACTTTTATTATTATAATTTATATATTTATGTAGGTTTGTAGTAGTATATGTGTGTATTTCAATTTATATATATGAGGAAAATTTTATTGTATTGTAATACAATTTTAATTCAAGTAATTGAAGTAGAGCTTGATTAAATAGATGATAAATATTTCAATTGACATGGGAAATTTGAAATACAGGAATAAGGTTTAAATTGACAAATAAAAAAGTATTATGGAAACAATAACTACCAAGGTAGTCAATGATAAAAAAAAATCAAATATTGTAGCATCCTTAAAGGAGATAAATTTGATAAAATGGAGTTAAACAACAATAAAATAAAGTATTAAGGAATGAAAAGGAGGTGTGTCACATAATCAAACATCACTAAATCAAACATTTAATCTATTCACTAAAAGTGAAATGGTCACATCAAAATGTCTCATGGAAAACAAAACAAGATGATGTTGTGAAAAAGGGAAACAAAAAAATTAATGTAAAGGTTAGGGAAGACTTGGTCAAAAAAATTCTATAGAAAGAATGGTATAGATGAAAATCATGATTATAAACTATAGTTAAAACTAACCTTGTAGATATGCATATTTAATTCAGTCTTTGATTAAATATTTATACGCAATCAAACTACAATAGAGAAAATTATAATGCATCAAATTTTATTGCCATTAAACAACTCACATAAAGAGGAAATGGGAATTAGGTTGGATATTATTAAAGTAAAATGGAATGTTATAGATCTAGTTTAATTTATTTACACAATAAATATGTATTTCCTCCCATAACCACAAGTATCTAGTTTTTAGTAGGGAGTCATCACATTACCTAATATATTTTAAGTATCAAATGCATATAGAATAATAATTATACCAATATTTGGTCAATTGATAAAATGGCTATGACCATACTAAGGAGGTACAATTAAGGATTAGTATATCTCACCAAGTATGTCACCATATACATATCCAACACCATAGTGTAGGCCACTAGACTTCTAGTGAGATGGAGATCCATAGGCTATACAATACAAAGAATCACTCAATCCATTCTAATATCAACGAGGCATACACATGTACCAATAAGGGATTCCCATTTTATCAAGCTAAAAATTCACATATGTGAGTCTTGAATAAATGCATCATGAGGTGATACTTACAAGCTAGTAGAGGTTATAGACAAGACAAAAATAGGGTAATAAACATCATACACTGAAATATGAGGCTTGGAAAAGACTTCAAATGACTATATTTCCTTACATTATAAGTCATAAAAACATTAGATAAGGTGATTTAAGGAATATTTCAATCCTCTTAGTACCATATCTTAGTATTACCTCTATTTTACATAGTGCCAATTGACAGAGCGATAAATTATACCAAAAATGGATTAGTGGCTAGAAAATAACTTCTATTTTATGTATCCATTAGATGGAAAACATTATGTGAAATTGGCTTGACTAAACTAGTTGTGTGTGTGTGTGTGTGTGTGTGTGTGTGTGTGTGTGTGTGTGTGTGTGTGTGTGTGTGTGTGTGTGTGTGTGTGTGTGTGTGTGTGTGTGTGTGTGTGTGTGTGTGTGTGTGTGTGTGTGTGTGTGTGTGTGTGTGTGTGTGTGTGTGTGTGTGTGTGTGTGTGTGTGTTTGTGTGTGTACAAGTTTCTATTTTATCACACTTAGAGTTATTTGATTTGTGATTGAATATATTTTACCAATCACCATAGTGAAAAACATGTATAATTGAGTCTAAATCCAAATACATGAATGCCAAAAATTGCCAATTATTCCCCTTCTATTTTCCATTCATATAAACATATCCAAGATCTAAGTATAGATACAAATAGAACTAGTTGTAAAAATTGTTCAATGCCTAAAATACATGCCTCTAGAAGTATAAAACCCACTAAAATAAACATAAGAGTAGGCCTAAGATAAGTTAGATCCTCAGGAGAGTGTGAAAATGTAAAATAATTCACAAGCACAACTATCTACTTCCTCTTCCCAAGTAATCTTATCAAATCATAAATATCCATATCCTTAACCTTCACCATTGTCAAAAATAAATTATAGCATGGTTTTGTGGTTCAGTGATAAGTGAATGCCAACAATCATAGTGAAATATAATTTGGAACTATTAGGAGTCACACTAGAGGAAATGCATAATTTTATGATAGATGATATAAAAAATGATATTGTAATGAGGAAAAGGGAAATAATTTTTATTTTAACAATAATTTTCACTTTCCAAGTTCCACAAAATGTTCATATTATTCTATGGGTATAGATTCACATGCCTCCACCATCTACCATTGTTGACATAGTTAGCTATGAGAAAGAGGTTAAGTGGAGGAAAAATACATATTTCAAGAATGGGAATTACACTCCATTTCATCATCCTAGGGACTAAAAACACAATAATATGCTTCCCAAAACATCTCACCTAGGGAATAAGTCTTGCAACAAACTTTGTTGGAATAATTCAACACATAATAATAATGTCCTTTAAGTATGTTAAGATGAAAAACTTGCATAATGGTCTATAAAATTCCATATCTAACTATCAAAAAATGAATGGAAACATTCATGACAATAGAATAAATTGAAGAGGAAGTTGAAGAGGAATCCAAATAAGAATAAACTATAATTCAGGCCTATGTATCCATAGACCAAAATTTTATTTTTTTCCATCTTCCTACCCATCTAAAATAAATTGTGAATAAGAACCAATTTTTATTATCCCTATTTAACTCCTCATCACCTTAATCTGCATTTTATCCATATTCCTAAACACCACCACAAGGACCCACTCCTAGTCCCCATGCTATTTATCCTTTGGAATTATATGCATAATAAGAGAAAAATCTATTGGATATTCCTCCAATATAATCAAATATATAATAAACCAAGGCATAATCTAATACCAAAGAGTAGTGATCATAAGAAACTTCAATTATTAAATATGAAGACAAGGTAAAATATGAAAAAGATAATGTCATTGAAGAGCAGGCGCAAATGAAAAATGAAGAGAGAGTATATGAAAGAATAATAATAAATGTTTTCAAGGGGGACTATAAAAATAAATATAATTTTGATAAATTATCTGAGGTTAAATAAAATCATAAATAATACTTTCATAAATAAGAAAAGTTGAACAAGAAAGCTAAAAAAAATAGGTAGCAACGGACACAATAATTTTTTTTTATGATGGATAAGGAAGAGTATGAGATAAATTATAATAAATATAAATAAAATAAAGTTTGAGTATCCTATGTAATATAAAAAACAATGCAAACAAGCTTTATGAAATCATAATATCCAACTCAGTCAACAAAGGGTATGAATGATGAGTCTAAATGTAACCTTTATACACATTTCTAAGATAGGGGTCGACTCAGGGAAGAGTAAAATGGGATCCATTACAAGATAAATTTGAATATATTAAGCATTGCATGTTTAATTTCCAAGCACTTATACTATGAATAATAATATTTACTCTCTTGGTCTCATAAATCAATCATCAACCCATCCCATCACTAATTGTTGAAACCCTACTAGAATTATCAACTCCATGACAATATGTTTCCCTTGATACATCATAATTAATTTTGGAAAATAATATTTAAGGTTATGTTTAATTTCAAACATCAATATCACATAAATCAACAGAGATAGAGCCAAATAACACCCAATTATGCAAGGAGAACCTAGAACTAAATGATAGACTAGCCAAAGGGTGAAATTTTATTAATGATACTTTCCCAACATTGTTTCTATAGGTTTATATGGGTTCAAGCTATGTTTGAGTAAAATAAACCCATGTATTTACTATGGCACCTTACACAATACTAGGTTTTATGTAAAGGTCACAAAAATTTAGAGCCCAAGTTCAATAGTTACTATCTAGAACTGAATTTATCTTTGAGCTAGTCAAATAATATGACTAGGTTGTTGATACATCTATGCATCAAGCCATACAAATTTATAATATCATGCTTAATTAGAAAAAATAGTTATATGATACATGGAAAGACATCTCTTTATACATATCTAAATTTGATAATTCTAAAAAAATCATAGAGAGCCAAATTTTAGGACTAACTCCCATGGACATTATGTTGAAGCAATATATTTCATTGAGAGATCATATGATGGAAAATGTGTGCACCTATGATCATGATATGTTGTGTATCAAATTTTCAAGCATGAAAAGATAGAGACATGTGGAGAGAATGTAACTAATAATGTAAGACATTCAAAATAAGGTATCACAACACAAACTAATCATCAAAATTATTCCTAAATATGACATACAAATAATTATGTAGAGTTAAGCTTCTTTATACACATTATTAAGATTAGTAATGAAGGTCTCGGTGGATTAAACACAATTTAATAAGGAATTTAAAATTTTGGATAATTCTATCTAATAAATCATAGATGAACTATACTAAATTCCACCTACCTATATGATAGATTTCATTTGAGCAAATAAATCATCTCAAATAGTGCAAAAGTTACTCTTCTATAACCATTTATTTTAACATTAGCTTTAATATTATCTATATCCTCTAAAACCTCCCTAGTAGCTTCGCAGTCACTACAAGATGATATGTCCCAACATTTATATTCCATACCTCCACCATGATATTAAGTTACTACATAAATGAAATTTTGTTCAATTTTTAAAATAGTAGATTTTGGTAGGCAATAATCTGTATGAGTGGGACAAAAAATACTAAAATTTTGTGAAGGGTGGCCTCCTTGTTATGCCAATCTATTTTAAACATTGAAATGGTAGTAGGTTGGTACAGTAATTTATGAAAACCTAAAATGGAATCTAAGTAGTATGAAAGAGGTGACAAAGGGTAAATGAAACATCAAACAATAACCAAAATCATTGCTTATTGACTAGTCTAATAGCTCAGTGTAGGGTAAATCCACCGCTTCTAGTTTGTGGTACTCTCTTAATGACTTTATCTTGGGATGAGACAATTGTTTGAGTTTAGGTAAGTGTTGGTAGTAAGATATGAATCCTAAGTCATACAAACATTTTTCTGACTTCAAAAGGTGACAAGTGTGCAATAGTATCTATTTTATATAAAATATGGATTTATATTAAAATTTAAAAGTTTTTATAAGATGGAATTTCTCCCTCGTGTTTTAAAATGAAATACCATGAAGATGACGAGTCAAATCCTCTTCACATATCTATAAATAATCTTTTTTTTAAATAAGAATACTTATAATTTATTTATTAAATTTGATACACTTCTAGATATCATAAATGGTTTTCCTTGAAAGTAATCTATGTTAATCATGATTTATGTGTAATAACCTTTTCATAATTATTTTCAACTTCATTGTGCATGTATGTATTATGTTTTAATTATAGATGATCTAAATGATTGAAACCCATATAATTACTCAAAAAATAATGGATAATGAATCCATAATAAACTTCAAGTGCTCTATTAATGTATTCCTTCAACATATTCATTTTACATAGCAACACATCATAAAACTCAACATGTAGCATGTCCTGATGGCATTTTATATGGACTGATACTAACACTCATTTATTATGTTTATTTTAATTCATTAAATATATTAAAATAGTTATTAAGAAATATTGAATACATACACACACACACACACACACACACACACACACACACACACACACACACACACACACACACACACACACACACACACACACACACACACACACAAATATATATATATATATATATATATATATATATATATATATATATATATATATATATATATATATATATATATATATATATATATATATATATATATATAAAATAAATTAAGCCTGAGTTTTATTATAATAATTTTTTTCACTTGTTGATAAATAGGAATTGATTATGGAAATTAACATTTACTAGGAGAAAAAGTGGTGTCTTGTTTCTACATACATAATAATTCTATTATTTATCAATACATTATTACAAGAGATAAGTTATTGATGAATATTTTTATATGATTTTTTGGTAGCTTTCATCTATTAATAAATTTTAAACATATAATTGTAAACGTACCCTTAAATTATTATTATAATTACTTATACTTGCACATAAAAATAAATTTATTTTTCAAAAAAATAGACTAGGATAATTAGTGGGAAATTATTTAATTATACATTATTTATCATATATATATTATATATACTTTTTAAAAATTACAAAATTTCCCTAAAATTTTGATAATAATTATTATGATGCTCCATAAAAAAGGTTGTTTTCTAAAATAATGTATATTATAATAAATAACAATAATAATTTATCTTTGGAAGACCCAAAGGACCTTCAGATCCTAAGCTCTATTGGGTGACATTCAAGAGCAGCCGGTTATTCTCACCTACCCCCTAATAGCACCCCATCTTTTTATGGTAATGAAGTACTCAAACTAATGGGAAAAGAAGGTCCTGACACTAAGAATCAAGGGAAGGTAGATAAGATCCCCCTTGAGGTTTTTCATGTCTATTAGTTCATAATGTTCTGGGTAGTTATTTTCAATTCATTTGTTTTTTATCTTTATTTCTTGTTTATAGTTGGGTGTGTTTTTCCCCTACTGATTTTATTTTTATAACCTCATGGATACTTTGGCCTCTTTTTGTGTCTTGGGTTGGATTCCAAACCAATTTAAGGTGGGTTTATTATAATCTAAATATTTATATTATTTATAAATACATAATTATTCTATAATTCATCATTAATTACTTAATTAAAATATTGAATCTCTGTGTAGAAATAAAATAGATGTGGGTGAAGCACCTAGATCATTAGGGAGGGCATCCAACCTCTTATCCAATAAAAATGAATCTATAAATGAGATAGTGAAAGGGAATCAAAAAACCCTTAAATGCCACTTTGATAAGTTCAAAAAATGAAACTTATCTCTTGGAATGTAAGGGGGATCAACCATCCCATCAAACATGGGTTGGTAAGAAACATGAGAAAGAAATATAACCCTTCAGTAATCTTATTGAAATAAAAAAAGATGTATCAAACATATATCAACAATTATAGTGATAAACTTGGGTTGAAAGTAGGTTGAACTAGTGTGAGATCCTTAGGAACATTAGGAGGGTTGGCAGTCCTATGGAACACTCAATGTCTAGAAGGAGAAGTTTTAACTTATAGTAATAACCACATAGTTATCCTATTCATATATAAACCCAACAAATAATAATAAATTCTCTCTTGAACTAGGTGGAGGAAACTTTGGGAAGGATTGCTAGTGTTCAGTAAACTATATGGTGAATGAAATAGATAATGTTGGGAGACTTTAACTCACCAATAAATTTATCAAAAAAGAAATGAATAATTTAAGACTTCACATAAATAATTATGGATTTATAATAATTTATCACCAATTTTAGATTAGTGGATGTCAACCTCAAAGGAAACCCCTTGACATGGTCAAATAGAATAATGGGGTAGAGTCTTATCTAGATAAGACTATATAGATTCCTATTTTTTGTTAACTAGAAATTAAGCTTACCTAGCTCTCTTTCCTCTCTAATAAGAACTAGGTTAGACCACAACCTAATTATCTTCAACGGATAAAGAATTTACAAAGTCAAAAATCCACCATTCATATTCGGGAGCATGTGGATCCATCATCTAGACATACATAACTCTATCTAGGAATGGTGGAGGGAACTAGTTACTAACATGGATATGTTCATATTAGCCAAAAAAACTCAAGTTTATCATATAAAAAATTAGAGCATGAAAAAATAAATATTTAAGGATATATTCATAAAAAATAATGGCCTATTGGAAGACCTTCACATACTAAAGGAACAAATGGAAATCAATGGTTCTAATGAAAATTTGGTCAATACTAAGAACTTACTAAGCTCCTACCATAACCTTGATGCCAAAGAGGAATCATTTTAAAAGCAAAAGTAAAAATGTACTTAGATACAGATATGGGGAATGAATACAAAATTATTCCACCAATTAGTTTCCACAAATAAAAATTATAATAGGATATCTAAACTCCTCTAGGATGGATTTAAATTTAGAGATAAAGAATTCATAAATGAATAAATCATTCACCACTTTAGAAGTTTACTAAGGGAAACTAACTCTATTGAACATCAAATAGAGGATAGTCTATTGTATAACCTTCCCTCTACCATAGCTCAAGAATATAGTCATGAGAATTACAAAACCCCATCTCTAGAGGAGGTTAGATAGGTAGTCTTCTGAATGAAAGGAAATAAGGACCCTAGACTAGATGGATTTCTCCTCTCTTTTTCTAAAAATTTTGGGACATAATCCACCTTAAGGTGGAGGTTGTGGTCTAGAAATTATTTTAGGTGTGAACTATCCTAAATAAATTTAATAACACATTCTTGGTCCTCGTACCTAAGAAACTAAGAGATAACCAACTAAAGTATTTTATACCCATAAGCCTTTGTTGCACAGTTTACAAAAGTTACATAAAAATGCTGGTCATTGGTATATAACCCTTGATTAAAGGGGTTATTATGGATCAATGAGTTCATTCATGGAGGTTCAACCAATCAAATATGGCATAATAATTGTTTATGAAACTCTACACTTGGTGGACAACTCCACCAAGGTAGGAATGTTCCTCAAAATTGATATGAATAAATACTATGATAGGGTTTCCTAGAGATTTTTGGAAATGGTGATAAATAGGTTTGGCTTCAATGAAAATATTAGGTTTATAATCCACAGATGCATTTCAACCCCCATTTAATCTATCCTAATTAATAGGTTTCCTAAAGGCTTCTTCTCAGCCAATTGAGGGATTAGGCAAGGTGACCCCTTTCTTACTTATCTATTTATTATTACGGATGAAACCTTGGGCATAATTTCAAAAGTTTCCAAAGAAAAAAACCTAATTAAAGGGCTAAATGTAGCAAAAAACATTATCCTGATCACCCATGAGAAGTTCGTAGATGACACTTTTCTCTTTAGAGAGGCTTCATTTTTGGAGGCAATAGCTCTCAACTTCATTATCCTAAGCTATGAAAGAGATTTAAGTCACTGAATTAACTTCTAATAAATCTATACATTCATCCTAAATTATTTTCCTCCTCTTCAATAAAGACTACAAATAATCATAGGATATAAAATTAGAAAACTTCCCTCAACCTACCACGGCATGACACTATTCGATGGCAAGATGATAATGGAATTATATAATCCTTTGGCAGAGAGAGTCTAGAAAAATATGGAGGGTTTGAAATGAACCCTCCTCTTATAGGTGGGAAAATTACAACTCCTCAAAATATCCTTACAAAGTATCCTCGTTTACTTTATGACCTTACTTCGGATCCCCAACAAGATTGTGAATAGAATAAAAAAATACAAACAGGATCCTATGGATGGGAACAAAAGATAGATTTTGAGTCCCATTGGTGGATTGTGATAAAGTATACCTCCCTAAGGCCATTGGATCTTTTTAGATAAGAAGAATAAAAAGTATGAATCTAAACCTTTCTAAAAAAATTAGGTGGAAAGTTATGAAAGAAGATAATCATTAGACTAAGATTATCAAAGATAAATACCTAGAGGGTAGGGAGGAAGACAATTTTATTTAGGAATAGGTCCCCCTATATGGTTTTTCCTTCTATAAATCCATATAAGGATATAAATCTCTACTTAGGAGGGAAAGCAAATGGTAGGTTGGAAATGGAAAAAAAGTTGACTTCTGGGAGGATCCATGGCTCACACCCTCTCCCCTAGATTCTTCTCCTCCATATAACATCCTAAGGGATAGCTTATAATCTCCTATAGGTCACAAGGTTAAGTATTATTGGTTTTCCTCATAAGGAATAACAAAGTGTAAATCTATGTATGTTGAGACAAATAACATGAAAATTTCCCAAGAAATTAAAAAACTCAATTCTAAAATCTAGTAAATCTATATAGTTGTGTTCCTAAAGAATGATTAACTCCTCTAGCTAGTAGAAGATAGTGGATAGTACATGGTGAAATTAGGCTTCCTTTCTAATCTTGACTAGAATTAGGACTAGTCTTACTAAAGAAACTGATTGATTAAATACCTTACCCATAAGGTGAACATTTTTTTAGCTCATGGCACATGATAGAATTCTTATTATAGATATCATGGAAAAATGTAGGATGACCATACCTAATAGGTATGTTCTCTATAATTCATTATTGGAATCCATGAATCATTTCTTCCTTGATTACCCCTTCAAGTATTTGTTTTGGGACCTCCTCCTTCAGCTTTTCAACATGTCTTGGGTTAATCCCAAGTCCATTATAGATATTATATACCAATGGAAACCCATTATAAGATCCCCTCCTTTGTCATCCTTTAGTCTTTTTCCCTACCCCACTTTTTTTGGAAAATATGGACTATAAGTAATGTCTATATCTTGGATCATAAAATTTATAACCCTTTGAGCTCCTTCCACAGGATTTAACTTACTATTGGTTGGATTTAAAGGTGGTGATACCCAAAAATAAGTTGGGAGGTATCGATGCTAAGCAAGATATACTCAATAAGTGGAATCTCACTCCCATTCCCCCCAAATCTAATTTGGCTAAGAGCCTCACAAAATGGGAACACACCCCTCTTAGAGTGGATAAAATTGAATTTTTATGGGACATATAAAGGGAATATTGGTAAATTTGATGGTGATGGTGTCATCAGGGATGAATCAAGGACTGTTATAGCTACCTATGTGGCTCTGATGGGAATTTAATCCAACCACATAGTTAAGGCTAAAGATTCACTTTAAGGCATCCAAATGGAAATCCAACTCAACATCACTAAATTAGAAATCAAAAGGGATTCACTTAAAATTATCAATGCCCCCTTAGGTAAGGTAAAACCTTCCCACACTATTATCTAAATCATTTCTAATCCCAACTATCTCCTCTTAACCAATAGTTCTCGATCTCCCACATTTATTAGAAGGGAAACATCATTGGTGAAGCACTTATAAATTCAAGATTCTCAACCCTAATTTTTCCATACAAATTAGACTCTTCAATATCCCCTCAATATTAGTCCCTTAATAACTAATGATTTTCACTTTTAAGATTTTTAAGTTAGTGGCAAAGACACATGTGCAAAGGGTGATCATGCCTAAGAAAATCTCAAATCACATAATGTGTCATAATTATGACACTAAATTTAAATCCATTGATAAAATACATCATTTCAAAAAGTTTATCAACATTAACTATTAGATAAAACAAAACAAATCTGAACTACTATTCAACTCTCAATAACTCTCAACACTCAAGAAGAAGGAAGAAAAAAAATATGTGGGGAGATAGGGATCATTATGAACTCATTTCTTATGCATAAGTTTGGTTGTATAAAAAAATATAGAGAAAGATGAGAAAGGGAGGATTTACTAAATTTATGCTCTAAATCAAAGGTCATCATGAAATGTTGGAAAGGGATTTCAATGTGATCTATAAATAATGCCAAGTTGTCTTCAGGGGTATTAGGGTGGATGTCATAGAATAACACATCAAGGATGTGACTAGAATGTCCTATGAAGGTACTAAATCCTTCAAGGATAAAAGGAAGAAGTAGGAACTTATGAAGGCATTATTTGAGATGGATTTTGTTTGTCAAACTAATAAATAATGCATTTTGAGGGATGCCCTTCTGAGGAGATGGTTGGATATATCCCTATAAGTAATGAGTTATCTCACCTTGGAAGGAAAGTTTAAACATATTTTTTTACATCATTCCTTGTTGTTAAAACTTTTCAAAGGTATTCATATAACCCTATTGTACTACATTATTATGTCACTAGAATCCTCTATTTTATACTCCAAATACAAACCCTCATTCAATATAATCTACCAAGGGATAATACTACTATATACGGAGATAAGGACTCTTGTGAGAAACCAAGAGATTAAAATTCAATATAGTGGAAAGGAAAAGAGTTTTGTGGAGGCTAAGGAAAACTTGGCTAATGATGAGAAGGATGAATATTCTCCTTCTTGTTACCTAGTTCACCCCTCAGAGGTAAAGAATAAGGAAAATAAGAAATCCCAAGAATATTATCCCCTATATAAGAGTGCAGGAAAGAAGGTAAGTAAAAGTCTTGAGTTCTCCTGAGGTATTGAAAAAACTAATTTTTAAATATATGAAATGAAAGTTGATAAATTATAGAAGAGGGATGAAGACAATTAGGCACATTTCCTAGAAGAGTTTAGATAGAAATTGTCAAATTTTTATGATAATCTATATAAAATGGGCAGACAGTAGGTACCACTAATGAAAGAATGTAACAACCTCAAGTAAGAAGTGGGCATAATGAATGAAAGTATGGGTGACCCAAATATGGCATAAAGAAGTAGACAGAAGAAAGAGGTAATCCCAAATAGGAAAGGTAAGGACATCCTCACCATTATCTTAGGTAGTTTCAATTCCAAGAAACAAAAAACAAGATTGAGAAAGAAGTATGTTTAGCTAAGTAAAAGATAAACTTGGTAGAAGGTCACAACACTCAAACCATAGGCATGATCAATAGTGTGAAGAATAAGACTAGAGGAACCATGAAAGAGACCCACTCTAAATAAATATAACACATGCTTTCATTCTTGGTCTTATTTTTTAAAGAGTGATAAATTTATTGAAAGAAAGAAATAGTATTACCTCTCATGGAACAAACCATAAATAAGACAAATATTTTAAATTAAAAAACTAAATTTATTAGAATAAAATTCATGTGATCTTATTAAAAATATCACTACCAAAATATCTATATGTACAAGATTCAATAAAGATCATAAGAGAATAGGAGAGAGCTTCAAGATTCTAGTAAAAAAAAAGGAGATGAATGGCTCTTTTATAGAGATAAAGGAGAAGAATGAGAGTTATACAGAATCTGATTATGACCTTACAAGCTCCCTATGTGTGTGAAACTTGTGACCTATTCCCTTAGAGAGTGGAGGGAGTGTGTACCAACTAGAGAAGGGACAGTTACATGTAAGTGACTCTAAATAAAACAAGTAGATTATGGAGGTAATTGAAACCTCATAAAGGTAGGAATAATATTTATTTACAAATATAATAAATGTACATATAACTAAGACTTAGGATAAACTTATAGAAAGGACATAAATTAAGGTTAATTCTCCAACACTCCCCCTTAAACTTAAATTGAAGTTACAAAAATGGAGAAAACTTTTTACAAAGAAGGGAGTTGAAATAACATAATACTCCCCCTTAATATAAACTTCCTTCAAGAGAAATTACAAGTATGTAGAGAGAAGAAAGAAGAAAAGGTGTTGCCAAAAGTCACAAGGAAGAAAGTCTGATCACCAAAAAATTTCAAGTATCATTTTCGAATAAGGTGGTCAATCTAGCATGGAATAAAGACCAACCAAAAAGAGTAATGATCCATAAAACCCTGCAAAATAAGTAAACTAACACCAATCTTTCAAGTTAAGTAATCATTATGCGTAAAAGTCAAGTTAATGTAATAAAATTAGATGTACAGCTAGACAATTTTGAGTAAAGACAACTTCCATCATAAAGTACATAAACCTACATGAAAAAAAGTTAGTCACAAAAACTCTAAATGAAACATATATCCTTTGCAATAAAAATAAAAGAATGCATAAAATGTTGATTTTAATCAAAATAGAGATTAAAAAGATGTGTCACTTAAAAATATATATTATGCATGAAGTATTAGAATAATTATTGCAAGAATTAATATCAAAGTCTCTAGAAGATTTATTTTCTTTAGGAATTCAAATAGTTCTACTCTTAGAGGTAGGAGATTTTACCATTTATCAATAATACAAAGTACCGTGCATGGATTTACCACAAGATTTACAAGGATGTAATTTCCAATACTTAGAGATATAATACACATTTTTTTTATAATGCGCACAAGGTTTAATATTTTTAACCAAAGCATGAGCATTAGAAGCATTATAATAAAACAAATTTGCATGATAAGACTTTCGATGTAGAGGACAATAAGATGTCAAATTTTCATTAAAAACATTTGAAGAATTATAGACAATACCTTTAGATTTTTCATTTAATTTAGGAAAAAGAGATTCAAGAATACATGTTTTACACTTACCAAGTCCACCACCCACATAAACCATAGATTGCATGATTTTGAAACTGAAGTTTATTGGAGTGTGCATAGGAGTTTAATTTTGTTTAAATTCACAATGAGATTGATCATCATGAGAGCTACTATCATTAGCAAAAGACTTAAATTAAGTATTAAGATCATCAATAGATGATTGCATTTTCTTCGGATGAGCATTAATGAAGTTGTGTAAAGCAATAATTTTATCATTTTGACATATAATTTGTGACTTAAGAGCAATAATATCACCCTTTTTTAAATCATTTTGATGTGTAAACTTCTTAAAAACTAAAAATATGACTAATTTGAAAGCCATTACGAGTGATTATACAAGATCTAAACTACCAAAAGAGACAATAAAGCATAAAAAATAATTTTGTGTGACAAAGCTAAGCTTTAGATTAACTTGTAAATGTAAGTCTACACCAAAACACAAAAAAAAGTGCTTAACATATATTGTAATGTTTATTATAATATTGAATTTGAAAAAAAAATAATACTTTATATCTTAAAAAGAATGCATAAAAAATATGAGTGAAAATAAGTAATTAAAAAATTTATATTTTTGATTAATTTAGAAAAAAATAATAAAACTTTTAAACTTTCATAAATAAGAAGTATTCTTAAAAATACCATCCATATGAAAAAAAAAAATTTAACTTTTTACTAATGAAAAATAATCAAAACTTTAATTCATAAAACTACGTGGCTTTTGAAAATTTTAATTCATGAAGCCAAATGTTATGATTCCTTTTTTAATAAAATAATAAAAGATTCCCTTTTGACTTAAAACAAAAAAGCTTTAATAAGAGAAACTTGTAACATGTGATTTAAACAATGCAAATCACATTTTTAGAAAAATCCACGGTTTTGTTTATTAAAACAATTCCCTTCACTTAAATCCTACGCCACATGTCAAAGGAGTTTTTTTTATTGTTGGGAATTATATGCACCATACTAAAGTTGGTCAATGTAATTAAATAAATGAAAAATGTTTCTACCAAAAAAAGGCAACTCATTAAGGCACCATAAAATATCTGACCAATCATTAAAAGAATTTGATTGAGATGGAAAAATGGAAATCTGAAACACCTAGAATTGAGAAGGCAAATTATACGGCCAGCATTAAAAGAATTTTTTTGTGTTTAGATTTTTAAAGGAGGAAAGTGCCTTACCTATGACACACAGCAAAAATAGAAAACTTAAATAATAAAAATCTGAATTCGAAATGCCCATCTGCCAAGTTCCAACAAAGGTGAAACAAATAGAAAATAAACATTTTCTATGCTGAGAAAAGGAGATAATTTAGAGTAGAGGGACGACTTCTAAAGAGAATAAGAGACAAAAAAAAATGCCCCGAGATAATAAGAAAGAAACAAAATATATATATTCCCTCAGGAAAATTAGTAGTACTAATAGAAAATCTATGGAAAAACTAGAGTAGAATGATTAAAAAAAACATGAAGTGTAATGTTTCTTTTTTCCTTGTTGGAAATGAACTTAAAATAAGATTAATTTAATTTAATGAGAAATAAAAAAATATGACAGAATAAATAGAAATATTCAAAAATTAATGCTCATTAAAAACTAAGTAAATATTAATATTAAAAAATAAAAAAAATTGATTACAAAAAAAATAGAGGGTTATAAGATTTTTTTTTATATTTTTTTATGGTTAAATTTTTTTTTAAAAATGTTAGAAACTATTAAAAAAATAGGTAAGGAGAAAGAAATGGATTTTAATAAGTAACAAGGATTAGAGACTTGCAAAAAAATTCATGTAATCTTCTTAAAAATTTGCACACTTTTCAAAAAAGTCATTAAGATGACCATAGATCTAATATCATATTAGAAATTATGCCAAAATTATTTAACAATGACTTGAAAGAGTGCATAATTTAATGAAAGAAAGAAACAATATCACCTTTCATATCAGAGGAAGATCCATATGATCTTATAATAAATATCGTTATTAGTATCTCCACAAATATAAGATTAAATCAAAAGCATAAGAGAAAAAGAGAAAGCTTCAAGTTTCTATTGAAGAAAAGAGGAGAGGAAGGGATCTTCTATAGAGCTATAGAAGGAAAATGGGAATTACATAGAATCCCATTATGACCTTACAAGCCCCATATGTGTGTGTCACTTGTGGCATATTCCCTTAGAGAGTAGAGGGAGTCTGTACTAAGTGGGAAAGGGAGAGTTACATGCATGTAACTCTAAATCCAACAAGTGGATTACGGAGGTGAGTGACACCTCATAAAAGTATGAATAAATGCATTTACAAATATCATAAATTCACACATATCTAAGACTTAAGATGAATCTATAAACATATGGAAATGACCCAAATTAAGTTTAATTCTTTAACAAATATAATAATTAAATGTTAGATTATTCAATAATATTTAGTTCAGCTGAAATATTCTACAAATATTTAGAGTATTATCAAAATAAATTACATTGAAATAAGAAAAAATCATTCATACGTATTTTTATACATTAAATTTTATTACGTGATCTTGATTATTCTCAATGCTCTTTATGTATATTTTGGTTATATTCTTTACTTAAATATACAAGTGTTTTGCTAGTACTAATACAAATATAATTATATCATTTCTCTAAAATTAACCAACTCACTCATTGAAATTATTTATATTTAATAACAAAATCTAAAACAAATTATTTTTATAAATTATATATGGAACATAATAAATTTTGAAACTTTTATATGTATTTAAGGATATGTTTAATATAATTAATTGGTTCCTAAAGTGATTATAAGAGTAAACAAATTCAATGAATTTATCAATGAGTTTTTTGTATTTTTCATATTTATTTATTCCATAAATGATGTGTCAAAAAGGTTGTACCATGCATTTTTATTCCACATAGATCCATACTCAATATTTAAAAAGTGGTATGGACATAATTTGGGTAGGGAAACGCTAGACTTATTTAGATCAAGATAACTTTGATATTTGAAATATAACATGCAACAAAAATTTGAAATTTCAAGAAAACTGAAAATGATAATATTGTAATATGATTATAGTGAAGCTAGATTTTAATATCTCTAAAATGTAAATCTGATAATACTAAAATTAAATTTTGATATCATTAATATTGTAATACAGTTATATTGGAACTATATTATGACATCATTGAAACTAGAGAGTTATATCATTAATGGAATAAAAAACAAAATCAAACTATTAGAAATATGATATAGGTTGGAATAATTCAATATTTATTTAAATGTTTGTCACATATTTTTTTTTTCATAAAGAACATGTTATCACCTTGGTGGTTTCATATTGTCCCTCAATTCATTATCTCTCATTGATAGAAAGATTTTTCTAAGTCAGCCCTACATAATTTACATCCTGTTATTCATCATTTTTAGACATTATATCATCAAAACATTATGAGGGTTCAAGGATTTTAGATCATTAAACATGACTCATCTAGACTTTCTTTTTGTACCATACATAATTAGATATTAGCTACATATTTGGGTTTCTAAGATTATATCCTAACCATTTATTTTTGTATTCCTATCACATTTAGTTATGTTCAACAAAAAAAACTTATATATTAATAGTGGATTATGAAAATAATGATATTTGGTTCTAATTCTTATGATTGATTTGGACATGTATGTTACATGGTTTATAGTCATATGTTACAGGATTTATTTTTTATTTTGTAATCCATTAATATGATGGATAGTATTTTCATATATATATATATATATATATATATATATATATATATATATATATATAATGCCTTATGATCATGATTAACTATGATTTCATTTACAAATTATTTACATTCAACATTTTATTGATGCTTACATATTGATTATAGTGAAAATATTGGACTAACTACTCATTTGTTTGATTGAGGTGGTTTTAGGATTGTTCCACTCTCACAAGTAATATAGATAGAGAGTATAAATTAAATATGATGATTTAGATATTAACATTGAGGATTAAAAGAATTATGTCAAACCTGCAATACCATATTTTAGTTAATAAATTCACACATAACTAAGACTTAAAATAAATCTATAAACATATGAAAAGGACCCAAATTAAGTTTAGTTCTCTAATAAATATAGTAATTAAATGTTAGATTATTCAATAATATTTAGTTCAACTAAAATATTTTATAAATATTCAGAGTATTATCAAAATGAATTACATTGAGATAGGAAAAAAACATTCATGCACATTTTTATACATAAAATTTTAGTACGTGATCTTGGTTATTATCAATTCTCTTTATGTATATTTTGGTTTTGTTCTTTAATTAAATATACAAGTGTTTTACTAGTGATAATACAAATATAATTCTATGATTTCTCTAAAATTAACCAACTCACTCATTGAAATTATTTATATTTATTAACAAATTCTAAAACAAATTATTGAGTTGATAAAATATACAAGTATGAATTAATGTTATTTTCAATTATAATTATTTTAAGAAATTATGTATGAAACACAATGAATTTTGAAACTTTTATATGTATTTTGAAACTTTTATATGTATTTAAGGATATGTTTAATATAATTAATTGGTTCCTAAAGTGATTATAAGAGTAAACAAATTCAATGAATTTATCAATGAGTTTTTTATATTTTTCATATTTCTTTATTCCATAAATGATGTGTAAAAAGGTTATACCACACATTTTTATTCCACATAGATATGTATTCAATATTTATAAAGTGGTATGGACATAATTTGGGTAGGGAAACACTAGAATTATTTATATCAAGATAATTTTGATATTTGAATTATAACATGGACAAAAAATTGGAAATTTCAAGAAAACTAAAAATGATAATATTATAATATGATTATAGTGAAGATAGATTTTAATATCTCTAAAATGTAAATCTGATAATACTAAAACTAAATTTTGATATCATTAATATTATAATATAGTTATATTGAAACTATATTATGACATCATTGAAATTAGATAGATATATTATTAATGGAATAAAAAATAAAATCAAACTATTAGAAATATGATATAGGTTGGAATAATTCAACATTTATTTAAATGTTTAACACATATCTCATTTTTCATAAAGAACATGTTATCACCTTGGTGGTTTCACATTGTCCCTCAATTCATTATCTCTCATTGATAGAAAGAGTTTTCTATGTCAACCCTATATAATTTACATCCTTTTATTCATCATTTTTAGACATTATATCATCAAAAAATTATTAGGTTTTGAGGATTTTAGATGATTAAACATGAGGAGTCATCTAGACTTTCTTTTTGAATGATATATAACTAAATATTAGCTACATATTTGGGTTTCTAAGATTATATCTTAACCATTTATTTTTTTATTCCTATCACATCTAGTTATGCTCAACAAAACTACTTATATATTAGTAGTGGATTATGAAAATAATGATATTTGGTTCTAATTTTTATGATTGATTTGGACATGTATGTTACATGATTTATAGTCATATTTTTTTAATGATCCATTAATATGATCGATAGAATTTTCATATATATATATATATATATATATATATATATATATATATATATATATCCTTATTATCATGATTAACTATGATTTCATTTACAAATTATTTACATTCTACATTTTATTGATGCTTACATATTGATTATAGTGAAAATATTGGACTAACCACTCATTTGTTTGATTGAGGTGGTTTTAGGATTGTTCCACTCTCACCATTAATATAGATAGAGAGTATAATTTACATATGATGATTTAGATACTAACATTGAGGATTAAAAGAATTTTGTCAAACCTGCAAACACCACATTCTAGTTAATAAATTCACACATAATTAAGACTTCAAATAAATCTATAAACATATGAAAATAACCCAAATTTAACTTTAATTATCTAACAAATATAATAAATAAATGTTAGATTATTCAATAATATTTATTTCAACTAAAATATTCAGAGCATTATCAAAATGAATTATATTGAGATAGGAAAGAATTATTCATACATATTTTTATACATAAAATTTTAGTACGTGATCTTGGTTATTCTCTATGTTCTTTATGTATATTTTGGTTTTATTCTTTACTTAAATATACAAGTGTCTTACTAGTGCTAATACAAATATAATTATATGATTTCTCTAAAACTAACCAATACATTCATTGAAATTATTTATATTTATTAACAAAATCTAAAACAAATTATTGAATTGATAAAATATATAAATATGAATTAATATTATTTGTAATTATAATTATTTTTATAAATTATATATGGAACATAATGAATTTTTAAACTTTTATATATATTTAAAGATATGTTTAATATAATTAATTGGTTCCTAAAGTGCTTATAATAGTAAAAAAATATAATGAATTTATCAATGAGTTTTTTATATTTTTCATATTTCTTTATTCCAAAAATGATGTGTAAAAAGGTTATACTACACATTTTTATTCCACATAGATCCGTATTCAATCTTTAGAAAGTGGTATGGACATAATTTGGGTAGGGAAACACTAGACTTATTTAGATAAAGATAACTTTAATATTTGAATTATAACATGAACAAAAAAATTGGAAATTTCAAGAAAACTAAAAATAATAATATTGTAATATAATTATAGTGAAGCTAGATTTTAACATCTATAAAATGTAAATATGATAATACTAAAATTAAATTTTGATATCATTAATATTGTAATACAATTATATTGAAACTATATTATGACATCATTGAAATTAGACAGTTATATCATTAATGGAATAAAAAACAAAATCAAACTATTAGAAATATGATATAGGTTGGAATAATTCAATATTTATTTAAATGTTTGTCACATATCTTGTTTTTCATAAAGAACATGTTATCACCTTGGTGGTTTCATATTGTCCCTCAATTCATTATCTCTCATTGATAGAAAGATTGTTTTTAAGTCAACCCTATATAATTTACATCCTTTTATTCATCATTTTTAGACATTATATCATCAAAACATTATTACGATTCAAGGATTTTATATCATTAAACATGAGAAGTCATCTAGAATTTATTTTTGAACCATACATAAGTAAATATTAGCTACATATTTGGGTTTATAAGATTATATATTAACCATTTATTTTTTTAATCTTATCACATCTAGTTATACTCAACAAAAATACTTATATATTAGTAGGAAAATAATTTATATTTGGTTCTAATTTTTATGATTGATTTGGACATGTATGTTACATGATTTATAGTCATATTTTTGTTTTGTGATCCATTAATATGATGGATAACATTTTCACACACACACACACACACACACACACACAGATATATATATATATATATATATATATATATATATATATATATATATATATATACAATGCCTTATGATCATGATTAACTATGATTTCATTGACAAATTATTTATATTCAACATTTTATTGATGCTTACATATTAATTATAGTGATAATATTCGACTAACTATTCATTTGTTTGATTGAGATGGTTTTAGGATTGTTCCACTCTCACAAGTAATATAGATAGAGAGTATAAATTAAATATGATGATTTAGATACTAACATTGGGGATTAAATGAATTTTGTCAAACCTGCACACACCACATTCTAGTTAGTTGAGTGAAATGAATATTGCTTGCTTTGGTTGTTTTGATAGAAAATGAGTCTTGTTTGC
>JARHVA010007107.1:445000-530000 GCA_037957365.1 Torreya grandis | reverse complement strand
GGACTATCAAAAACAAGACACCCTACTATATGGTGTTGTAGTCATGATCTTGCCGCTATTATCCAAACTACTCATTAAGATATGATTTTTTTGGGTTTTTTTCATATTGTTCGTATGAGATTATGTACCAAATTTTAGATCCTAACTATCAATATAAGTCTATGTATATTTTATTCTTCATATTTTCATGTCTTTTATGTAATTAAGTGGAATTTTGGCAAACAGGGAAAAGGGGTTAGTGTGTAAAGGATACACTAGACTCACTTCACACCCCATATGTGGGCATGTTACCTACATACCAATACTCTAATGAGGGATCAATCCATTTGTAGTTATCTCATTTAAGTGATTGGTGCAATAGTGTGATAAAAATGCAAGTAAATGTGAAACTAGATGTCTTAGAATGACTAGGGACTGGTGTAAAAATTTGAATAACTTTGAAATACTAGTGGATTGCTATATGTAGAGAATAGGGAAGAGTGATTGAGTAGTCTTGCTTGTATTCTTGCTTCTCTCTTGTAAATGAGTAACAACCCTTCTAAATGTACTTTTAATGGACTTTTATAAGGGATTTAATGATCATGGGTTAAATGAATTCACATTAGGCTAACATGAATTAGGATAAGGATTCAGGAAAATATGACTATTAGGACCAAAAGTACACTTGGAAAACAACACTAAAAATTGGACACCCTAGGTTTTATCACTCATGTTTAACTTGGGTGATATTATCTAGAGGTAATGAGACCTAGAGAGATGGATTTGGGCCTAAGACAACTTCCTGGGTTTTCAAGGGTTAAGTCTAGAAGGTTATGGATGACTAAGAATTAGTGAAATAAAATCATAAAAGGGTTGTGCAAACAATTAGGAAGACATATAGATTGGTTATCATTAGCCATAATCAAGTAACAAAATTTTGCATTTTATATGACATATTTGCTCCCCCTTTATTCTAGTTATGCATCAAAGAAAAATACTAGGATAAAGGAAAAATAGAAAACATATCTAAACTTACCTATAAAGGTGAAAATCATGAAGCTATGTGATGCTAGATGTGTATAGAGAGAGCACAGTGTGAAGTGTAAATCTACAATAAAAACATAGATTAGATCAATCCTTACTAGATACACTATATCTAAAATAAGAATATACAAAAATTTGGGTAAGAGAGAGAGGGAAGAGACCTCACCAAGTATATATACCAATACAAAACCTATTGTGATGTTGGATTGTGTTAGGTGTGTGTTTTACCAAAAGTAATATCGCAAACAGAGTTGAGCACTCAATTCCTTAGAAGTGGCTCAAGAATGAAAAGGTAGGCCCTTTGGCTACATCATCACCCACTAAGTGAATTTAATTAATCATGTATGTTTCAATAGATGTTTGGACTCTATGTTGAATCCCTCTGAATATGTTTCTAAAGAATATAAAGGCTAGTTAGTCCTTTGGCTCCATTATTGCCCCATGAAGTGAATCTATGAAGTGATATAGGTATGGAATAAATGTCATATGAGATGGCTCTTGAATCCCATTAATGTAAATTAATTTGATAATGTTATCATAGATAGATAAATGTATGCCAAAAACTAAGCCACTCTTGGTCATTTCAAAATATGGAGACTAGGATTATATGAAAGCCACTCTGAAACTGGTGTAATAGGCCTATATGCAAGCCAAATCGAGAACTTTGGTACTCAAGAAGTTAATCTTGTATGAAATCCAAACTTAAAAAATGATGCCAACCACTTGTAGATGGAGTAAGGAATTCAACTACTAATAACTCTTAGGGAAAATAAACTAAACTCAAAAAGATATGAGGACCAATGTGCCATGCATATTGCCCCCAATAATTGTTGTCTAGAAAATGGATTTTGATTTTGGAGTTATATTAACTGCCTAATCTAAAACTGTAAGTGAGATCCATCATGCCATGCATGATTCCCCCTATATCTATATTCTTTGAGAAAAAATTATACTGAAACATGTTGAAACTAAATAGTGTTGTATTGACAAAACTATGAATAGACTCAACATTCTATCTATTTTTGGAAAAACTATTTTTTTTTCCTATCTAGATAAGAGTGCTGAAAATAGGACACCCTACTATCTATTGCTATTGTATAACTTTGGCATTATTTTTTATGGCCAAATCTGATGAGTATTCTATATTCTATGTTATTTGCCTAGTCTATTTTTCCTAGTATGATGTTTAGATTCTATTTTGAGTGTTCTAAAAATTATTGTTTTAGCCACTAGAAGCTATAATCTCTATGACAAAACCATTATTTTTTCCCCTCTTTTGAAGGATAAAAAAAAACTTTGCAATGACTACCCTCACAAAAGATAGCCCTGTAGGTTTGTTAAGATAGAAATATGCATGATATAACAATGATAGTTGAAAATATATCTTGAGATATACCAATATTTGTATTTAGAGATTGTTAGATCAATAGGGGCATACATAGATAGATATAACAATGTAAAAGCATTTGTAATATATTAAACTAGACTGAAAAGGGTTAGTTATTAGTTGTTAGCAAGGAGGCATGGATCATGATGTCCATCATGGCATCCAAGAAAGCAAGAAAATGCATGATATGGATCATGGCATTTGTAAACAAGGAAAAACAATCAAGTAACAAACATACAAATCAAGAAGCATACAAGGGTGGCCAAAGGTCCAAGAAAACAAGGGACATGTTGAGACAAAAACCCCCCATTTTTTTTGGAAAGGGGACCCATGTGATTATTTTCTCAACTTCTATATCCTAGAATAGCTGTGAAAGATTGTTTGATCATGTTTTGATGTTACTAAAAAATGTCTTGAAGGTTATTAATTCCAAGTTCCATGAAAGAAGTCAAGGTTACCAAATAATAAACCCTATCGATTTGAATTTAAATGTTCATAGGAAAGTTTAACAAGAAATTTTATGGATAATCATGTTTTAGCTTAAAGTTCATGCACTTTTACAGATCTAACACTTTACTCTTGTTCAGTAGATTTGATCTAACAGTGCATCAAGATCTAAGTATTTTATAAAGGCATACAGTTAATGATTTGGGCCCCAATAAAGATTTAATGGCAATCACTTGATCAAAGGTTTTAAATCTAATGATGCAAAAGAAAGATTTCATTGTCTTAAATTTGATAGGGTCACCCCTGTTATTTGACATTTATGAGGACATATTTGATAGTACCAAACCCAAAAAATTTAACTTATATAATCCCAAAAGCTTTAATATCTCTTGATAGTTTTACACATGGCATTTAGTTATTAGATCAATAAGTTTCATTGTTTTAAAATTGGTAGGTTTGCCCCCATCATTTGACATCTATGAGGATGTATTTGATGGGACCAAACCCATCAAATTTAAATCGAAATAGAAAGATTCATTGTCTTAAATTTGACAAGTTCACCCCCATCATTTGACATCTATGAGGACATATTTGATAGGACTAAACCCATTAAATTTAACTTAGACAATCCCCAAAGCTTTGAGATCTCCTTATGGTTTTACACATGGCATTCAATTACTAGATCAATAAGTTTCATTTTTATTTAAATTAATAGGTTCACCCCTATCATTTAATGTTTTTGAAGACATATTTGATGGGACTGAACATATCATATTTAAATTGAAATTTAAATATTTCATTGTCTTAAATTTGATGGGTTCACCCCCATCATTTAAATTTAAACTAGAAACTCACAAAAGGACTAGGAAGGATAGAGGTAAGTGTAGGTATTCTAAATCTCTACCATCATCACCTTTTCAAAGGATTCTTGTGCTTGATATTCATCAAAACATGGCATGACTTGGAAGTTCCCCTATTATTATACTAGGTGCAGTTCATGATTTACCACATAATCCATAAAAATATTTTCTAATATTTAGTACAACTAGTATTACGACTACTATAGAACATGTTAAATATTTCAAAGCTACATTAAGAATGTTTGATTTTATTCATGAATATGTAGCATGTAGGTTGTTCCCATTTACATTTAAAGATGCTGCATATGAATGGTTCCTTAATTTACATGACAATTGTATTATTTCATGGAATAACTTTGACATTATTTTCATTGATCAATTTAGAAAGATCATAAGCCCCTGTGTCATTTATCATCAATTCACAACTATTAAGAGGGATACAATTGACCCTATTAGGTCATTTAATGCTAGGTACCAAAATATGTCTAGCCAGACCATGGATCCATATAAACCTAATGAAGATTTAGATTTGGAGGTTTATAAAGATCTTGTTGACCCCATGACTTCTGTATTTTTGAAGAGAGCTATTCCACTTATCATCACATTGGCTCAAGCCTATTCTGAATTAGTGTTTATTAGTGACCAAATGCAAACCCAAAAATATATGGCTTATTTTATCCCAAATGTTAATCTTCAAATGCCTGCATTTAAACTTTTCCCAAGTAATAACCAAAATACTCTAGCATTAAACCAATTTCCTACTTTGAATGTATTGCCTACTAGTCATGTTGCTCCTAATAAAATATAGGCTTCTTGAGCCATCAAGTTACCAACATATTTCATGACAATGATCAGAAGGTGTTAGCACCTATCAATGGAATTAATAGTAACAAAAGTCAAAATGTTGAGGTTCCAAAAACTAAGAATGAATCTATATTAAAAATGGAACAAAATCTTCGCACTAATTTTTTGTAATTGCAAAAACAAGTTGGTAATGCTAATTACAATTCTAGAAGAAACTTCACTTTTCCAAAAATTCAACAGACCTGGGAATAGGTTTCAGAATGATAGTTTCTACAATAAAAAAGCTAATGAGTCTTTCCCTAGAAAAAATAATATGGATATAAACCTCACTGATATTGAATTACCAGATTATTTTAGGGTACATGCTACTTCCAAACATGGTGAGATTGATTATATTGAGTTTTGTAAATCTTTTGAAGATTTTCAAGAAGAACTTGACACATTTGAAGTGGTTCTAAACAAAGAGGTTTTCTACAAATTCTTTTGAATCTAAACCATCTAACAAAGTGCATATGGTAGAAACATTTAACTTTCCTTTTCAAGAAAATAATGAGCATGAGAATATTCTAAGGAAATTCAAACATTCTAACAAGTTTTGATGACATATCCTTTGAGAAATAGGGAACAAAAATAACCATTGACTACCTCTACCCATCCTAACAATTTTGGGACCCCTCCAGACACTATATCAAATAATAATCCTGAACCTCATAGTGGAAGTTCTAAGTTAACGTTAACTATTGATCCTCCAAGCAAAGCTGGCTACAACATTGTGGAAGATATGAAAAAGAATAAAGCTAATATCACTTTGCACAAGCTAACTCAAAGTATAGAACAAAGAGACTTACTCTTGGAATATTTGTGAAATAAAATTGGGAAACCCCCTAAGAATGATAGTGTAAATGTAATTACACAAACAATCAAAGTAGATTCCCCACCTTTTTTACTTACAGTAAGGATATTTGGAAAAAATGTTCATAGTTGTCTTTTAGATTCAGCATCCTTAACCAACATTATGCATGGTGGGATATGTGAACAACTCAAGTTAATTCCAATCAAATTTGATAGGGTAGTCACTCAATTAAATAAATCCAGAGTTAAGGTTGTAGGAGAATTATTAAATGTGCATATACATCTAGGTAGTGAACCAAGGGTTCAACAATTCATTGATATCCAAGTGGTAGATATGCCTAGTACTTATGGGTTGCTTTTAATTAGAGAACGGACTAAAGATTTAAATGGATATATGTCTACTAATTATTCACACTTATGGCTTCCTTGGAAAGGTGTGACAAATCAAATAAGATTAAAAAGGTAACCTCAAATGAAACATATGATAATGAAATATAATGTTATTAGTAAAAGGGTAAATTTCTTTGATTCTGATTTGGGAGTTTTCACTTTGGAAATTACAAAAGAACAAGTGTTTGAGAGTCCTTATAAAATGTGTGGTTTGTGGAAGTTATAAATTGATGGTGCCAAGTGCAAATCAAGATTAGGAGATGGTATTGTATTGATAAATCCTTCAGAAAAGTAATACCATGCAGTTTATAAGTTAAAATTTCCTTGTACTAATAATTTAGTTAAGTATGAGGCTCTCATACTTGGATTGCAGTTTGCCATTAATTTTTTTTTAAAGAACTCCTTGTCTATGGAGACTCTAACCTTATGGTTAACCAAGTTAAAAGTAAGTGCCAGTGTAGATTGTCTTACATAAAGAGATATAAGTTTAGGGTATGGGATTTGATTGAATCTTTTGATGGTTTCAACATCTTAGCTATTCTGATAGAAGATAATAAAATTGTTGATGATATTACATGTATTACAACTAACCTCATTCCTAATCATGATTCTAAAATCATTAATATTGAGATAATACCTTATCCTTCAGTTCATAACAATATAAATCATTTCCATGTTTTCAATGATGATAAAAAAATCATAGATTTGTTAACTAATTCTAGGGATTTTTAAGCTCACATTATTGATGAGATTGATGACACTTCTCATGAAGAGGAACTTAATGGTAAAATAATCTAATTAAGTGATAATAAGATACCTAAAAGGATGATTTCATTGGAAAGACTATTTGATTTTGACAAAATTTCTAAAACACCTAAGCAACGTAAGGTAAATGGTAAGGATTATCATGCAACAAATCTTGGCTCATGTGATCAACCCAAAATAGTGAATATAGGGAAAGCTTGCACTGAAATGGAAAATACAAAAGCTAGAGAGTTGATTACAAAATACAAGGATGTAATTACTTGGTCTTATGAATATTTGAAAATATTTGACCCGAGGGTCATTACTCATACCATACCTCTTCAAGAAGGTTGCAAACCTTTTATATAGAAGCAAAGGCCAATCAACCCTATTTTAGAGCCGATGGTTTTTAAAGAAGTCAAGAAGCTAATGGATGCAAGGATAGTGTTTTGTATTATACATTCCACTTGGGTGGCAAACCTAGTCCCAGTCAAAAAAAGAATGGATAAATAATATTGTGCATAAATTTTAGACATATAAATAAAACATCTAAAAAGGAAATTATCCTTTACCTTCTCTGGACCAAGTTATCCAAACTATTTTAGGATCTTCCATTATGTCCTTATTGGATGGATTTTTTGGGTATAACCAAGTGCTTGTTGCTCTAGAGGATAGGATGAAAATATCTTTTACTACTAAATAGGGAACATACACTTACAAGAGAAAACATTTTGGATTAATTAACGTAGGGCAAACTTTTCAAAGGGCCATGAACCATGCTTTCCAAGGTTTAGTGTGAAAATGTATCATCATATATATGGATGATATTATAGTTTTTTCTAAAAATAGATAAGAGTACTTCATACATTTGAAACAAGTATTTGATAAATTTAGGAGGTATGGTGTAGCTCTTAACCCCAAGAAAAGCATATTCTATGTCACGGAGGGAAAATTATTGGTACATGTCATTACCAAAGATGGAATATCTATGGATATTGATAGAATAAAGGCCATTTATAAAATTGGGTTGCTCAATAGCTGAAAATAACTTAACTCATTATTTGGCAAGATTAATTTTGTGAAGAAGTTTATTTCAAACTTCATTGAGATTGATAAACCTTTGAATGACATGCTTAAGAAAGATGATATAATTTCTTAGAATCAAGAATCAAATAAGGACTTATCTAAGATTAATAAGGTAATTAATAAAGCTCCAGTCCTCATAAATCCTAATTTTTCAAATGATTTCTATCTATATTCATTTTCTTCTGAGCATACTATGGATGCAGTGCTAACTTGAATGGATGATCAGAATGATCATCCTCTAGCTTTCATGAGAACCAAATTTAAAAATGTAGAAGTGAATTATTCTATGATTAATAATTAAGCTTATGCATTAGTAAGAGCAATACAAGAGTTTGGACATTACCTCCTTAATAATAAGGTACATGTTATATTACATGATCTAGCTCCAAAACTTATGTTGAGTCAAAATGAACTTGGAGAAAGAAGAAGTAAATGGATGGAAATTCTATAAGAATATGATATAGAGATGGAAATCACCAAATTAGTGAAATGTCAGGGTCTAGTTCATATGATCACTAGTATTTACCCTAAATTTCATATCATGCAAGTAAATAACCATAATTTTCATCCTAATTAGTGGTATGACTCTATTATCCACTTACTTGTCAATAGTGTTTGTCCCCAGATATTTATAAGAAAAAAAAGAGACTTAAGGCTCAAAGCATATCATTACCTCATCAAGAATGAAGTCTTGTATAGGAGGAATTTTGATTGAATTTATTTGAGGTGTGTGTCCAAGGAAGAAGCAGCTTAGATTATGACTACCTTTCATGAAAAATTAGGAAGTGGACATCCTTTAGGAAGAACCATAGCTCATAATATTCTTAGGGATGGGTATTATTGACTCACACTCTTCAAAGATGCTTATAAGCATGTGAGGGAGTGTCATTCATGCCAGATATTTAACATAAAGGAACCAAAGGTAGTCATGCCTTTATGCCCTATGATGGTAGATAAACCTTTTGCACAATGGGAACTAGACTTTATTGGAGTAATAAGCCCCAATTATTCTAAATGTCATAAGTTTTTCCTGATTGCTACAGATTATTATAATAGGTGGACTAAGGTAGTAGCCACTAAGCAATGAATAATAGAAGAAGTGATCAATTTCATAGAAGAAAATATTTATACTAGATTTGGAAACCCAGTTTCTTTAGTTTGTGACAATGGATCTACATTCATTTCTATTGAAATGATGGAATGGGATTATGACCAAGGCATTACACTCAATTTTTTTTATAATCAATATCCTCAAGGAAATGGTGTTTTTGAATCCACAAATAAAAATTGATGAAAGCTATCAAGAAATCTACTGAGGATAAAACTAGAACATGGCATAAACTTTTTAAATTTACATTATGGGCAAATCAAATTAAGATCAAACAAGCTCTAAAAGATTCACCATTTTTGTTGGTATATGGTGAGGAGCCCATCTTTCTCATCAATTTGAATTTGCCTATGTTCACATTCATGAAGGAATACATGGAAGGCAGTCAGTAACATGCTAATTTTTGGCTGTTAGACTTTATTCAAATGGAAGATGCCAAATAAAAATCATTTATAGACTTTAGTAGACACCAATCAACCATGAAAATATGGTTTGATAAGAGATTCAAAGTGAAGGTATTCAGATAGGGAGATCTTGTCCTTCCTTAGGAAAAGGCCTCAGAACCCAAAGGTAAACATGGTAAATTCATTCCTTTAAAGATTGGTCCTTACCAAATTATAGAAATCTTGGGAAACAATAATTTTAGGTTGAAAGATCTCCAAGGAGTAGAGTTCACATTACCTACTAATGGAAAATATCTCAAACATTTCTTTGTTGCTGCCTGAATAGAGGTCTTCATGGAATAAATATGTAAGATTGCTAAAATTAGAGTAGGTAGGCTAGTTAGTTCTCTTTCTTGCTTTGTTTTTTATTCCTTGTTGGGTTTGTGTATATTTGTTTTGTTTATGTTTTTTTTCTCTTCTTATTGCTTGTTGGTGTTCCTTGCTCAAAAAGGTGGATATAAATCTTACAAAGGTGACCATGGCTGACAATGAAGTAGTATGAAGAAACCAAGGATATTGGTATAAATTGGTATAAGAATTCATTTTCTTATAAGGATTTAAACCTTATTGTGCATCAGAACTTGGTTTTAATATGAATCATATGTATATAATGTGAATTCAGTTTATTAACTCATATTCATTATTACACTTAAAAGACATCCTCTTCATGGACTAAAGTTTCAATTAAAGGGGAGAGTATCCTAATGCTAGAACATTTAGCCAAATCCTTAAAAATAGAGTCTATTGGTTTCCAACCTTTGTAAAAGAACTTAAAAAAAGAGTTCATTACAAAATATATAGAAATAAAAGCAAATGTGATTTAGGTAATCTCCATCGAGGCTATGGACATTTGGCTAGCAATGAAGCAAGACCTTGAGTGGAACTAAAGGTATCTCTGTCAAGGCTATAGATGTCTAGTTGGTAGTAGAGCAATGCCCAAGCCTCCCCTAAATTAAGAGTTATTATTCTTAAATAATATCTAAAATCATGCAAAGTTAAGTGTAATGGACTAAAAGGATATGAACCTAGATGTTTGCTGAAATTCATGACAACTAGTAAGTGGAATAAAAGCACACACTGTATGTTTATGTTTTAATAGATAAGTTTAAATTTTATACATAAGGAACTTGTTTCAACTAAAAGTTGATTTAGAATAGAGTATATGTCTAAAAAGGGATATAAAATTCATGTATAATTTTAAACCAAAGCTCTGTGTTACAACATATTTCTATGTTGCCCTTGCGAGTCACCATTTGTTGAGACCAACACCCCCCATTTGTTTTTGGAAAGGGGACCCATGTGATTGTTTCCCAAACTTCTATATCCTAGAATAGGTTTGAAAGATTATTTGATCATGTTTTGATGTTGCTAAAAATCATATTGAAGTTTATTAATTGTAGGTTCCATGAAATAAGTTAGGGTTCCTAAACAATAAAACCTAGCGATTTGAATTTAAACATTCATAGGAAAGTCTAACAGGAAAGTTTATGCATAATCATGTTTTACCTTAAAGTTCATGTGATTTTGTAGATCTAATGATTTTCACTTGTTCATTAGATTTGATCCAATGGTGCATTAAGTAGAAGTATTTTAGAAAGGAATAGAGTTAATGATTTAGGCCCTAATAAAGATCCAATAATGATCACTTGATTAGAGGTTTTTAATCCAATGGTGTGAAATAAAGATTTCATGATCTTAAATTTTACAAGTTTGCCCTCGTCATTTGACATTTGTAAGGACGTATTTCATAGGACCAAACCCATAAAATTTAACTTAGACAATCCTCAAATATTTGAGATCTCTTGATGGTTTTACACATGGAATTCATTTATTAGATTAATAAGTTTCATTATTTTAAAATTGATAGGTTTGCCCCCATCATTTGACATCTACAAGGATGTATTCGATGAGACCAAACCCATCAAATTTAAATTGAAATAGAAAGATTTCATTAGATTAAATTTTATAGGTTCACCCTCATCATTTGATGTCTATAAGGATGTATTTTATAGGATTGAACCCATCAAATTTAAATTAGACAATCTTCGAAGCTATAAGATCTCCCAATGGTTTTACACATAGCATTTAGTTATTAGATCAATAAGTTTTATTATTTTAAAATTGATAGGTTGAACCCCATAATTTGACATCTATGAGGATATATTTGATGGGACTAAACCTATAAAATTTAAAGTGAAATATAAAGATTTAATTATGTTAAATTTGATAGGTTTACCCCCATCATTTGATATCTGTAAGGACATATTTGACATGACCGAACCTATCAAATTTAACTTAGACAATTGTTTAAGCTTAATCAAAGGGGGTATTTCTAAAGCCTTTTTAAGAGATTCTTGGTTTTCTTACCAAGACAAGATTGAGACATAAAATCTTATCCTAATTCTTTGTACTGATTAAAAGGGTAAGCTTCTTATAGGATCTAATGGTGATCGCTTCCTCATTGGATTATATCCACTAGTGCACATCAACACGAAAGCCTCAAGATCTCCTAAAGGATCAGATGGTGGTCATTTTTTTAGGGATTTGATCTAATGGTGTGAGCCAATTAAAGAGTTTTCAAAGGCCTCAAAATTCTGATAGATGGCATAATCAATAAGCTCAAAGATCAAAAACCAATGAAATGCAAGGACATAGATTTAACTTTTCAAAGAAAAGTAAAAGGGACTTTCAAAAACCAATGATCACTTTTTAAATTGTATTTATGAAAATTACCATCAAAGGCATGGAACCCTACCACATAAGCTCCACGTAAGTATGGAGGATCCAAATGAAAGATATTACATTATTGAAAAACATAGGAGAGATGATAAGAAAGTTTCCATCATATCTAAGGCACGTATGAGATCAAATTTGGATGTTTTGGTCATTAAATTAAAAAAACCCTAAACCCTCCATAAAAAAGGCTAGAATCAATTCAAATTGATTAGGTGACACTTGAGATAATTGTGAATTGAATTCAGAGTAGGTGCCTTAGTGATAACTTTGATAGCTTTATAGTTATAATACACTATTATAAATGGTAATGGGTAGGAAATATATGAAGATTGAAGCATAGATTTATCTAAATTTAGATGGTGAAGGAAGGGTCTATAGAGAAATAGAGTTAGACTCAACAACATTGAATATACAAGGAATAAGTAATTGGTCTAAATTATTCTTTTTTGTTGAAGAGTTGCAGCTAATTTCTCAAGAAGAAAAGATGAATGCTTCAGTGTACCAAATATACAAGTATTTAGTATCAATTAAAATGGTAGGCCTTCATCACATAGCTACTAAAATAGAGGTAATGCATTGCATTGACCTTCTTGTTCCTATTTTTTTTGACTATAAAGTAGATGGAGAATAGATTATTCATGAAATAATTATTAGTAAAGTTACATGCATAGATCCCATGGCCTTTAATACTTATAATAAGCACCCTTTACCTCATGTTGATCTTCCTTCCTTGATAGAATGGACAAATTCCAAAAACCTAGATTCAGTTCTTTCACCTTGGTTAATCCAAGGTTACCATGTTTTCAGGACCCATAATGGTGAGATTCCTACTACCCAATTTAGAGAAGGTGTTAGGGTAGTTATGGCCTTATTTCATAAAGAATTTGGTGCATCTTATATAACTTATATGAGTAAGTTCTAGGTGTCTTATGTCCATTTCATGTTGGATTATAACCTAACCCCTCCAATTGGAGACTTGATAGGTTTCTTCTTAGCCAAATAGTTTACAGCCATCAAGAGAAAGACCTCCAGACATTTATTTATTATGTATTACCTCTTAGACTAACTCCTTACCTCTATTAATTTCCTTGGCATCTAAAATTAGTCCCCTGATGGTAGGACTATCATTTCTCATCATTACTCCAAACTCCATATTTTTAAATATAGGAATCATATGCAATTAATATGTGATGGTGTCTTCCTAATAATTTTGTAGACAATCATTGGTATTCTTGTGCCTATACTTCATCCTCTAATAAAAAACAAGTGGATATCATGGGAGATGTTTGGTTCTATCCAGATTTCACTATAATAAGGATAGAAGGAATCATGGTTCATCCATATAGACTATCCATATATATTCCTAGTAAACTTGTAGAGTAAGAAACTATTTATCAAATCATCCATGGAATAGATTTGAATTGAAAGAAGAATAAAAAGACTCGATTTCATCCCTTCCCACTGGACATCAGTAGAATTATAATCAAGGATTTGAAACATTTATAGATCATGGTGGTACATAGGAACTCTTTTGATTTCCAATTAGATGATCTTAAGGTGTGGGACCCCAATAGTAGAGTCGCTAACCATATTCAGGATAGGAAGGTCCCAAAGACTGAGTAAAAGCATCAACCAGGTGTGGGGGATGGTATTTACACAAGGTAAAATAAAATTGAATAAGTCTTATATAGGGTTAAAAACTACAAGATAACCTAAAAACATATGTTGGTTATGGATAATAAGTCTTTAGGAGAAATATGGTAGTTGAATCCTTTATAGTATCACTTATTTCCAGGGCCATCTTGGATTACACATCAAGAACCACCTATTAAGGGAAAATATTTTGATCCTCAATAGGGAGAATTGAAAAAGTCACCTAAGATTTGGTAACTTGAGGATGCAAAAGGAAAAGGTAAATCTAAAAGTGAGGAGTCCAAGATTGAGCAAAGACTTGTTGAAAGCCTCCATGTTTAGGCATCCCCACCAAGGCCTTATTCCACAATAGAATTTATCATCTTAATTGATTTGGAAACTAGATAAATAGTGGAGAATGCCCTTGTTAACATCATGGCTACTTATGGTTTTGATAAGGAAGAAGACTCATATGAGGAAGTAGGCAAATAATTGGTTCCATTGAGCAGTGGAAAGAGACATACATAATTAGCCTTAGTTCCTCTGGCTCCAAGAAAGAATCCTAGGTTAACTTTCACTCACCCCACTAATTAAATAAAAATATTTAGTGATGATAATATTATTCATGGACCAACCATTCTTGATTGGTTTATTTATGGGAAGTTATAAAAGATCCCATCTCTTTCTCTTTCACTAGCTCTGACTCGAGTGGACATAGGTGTTTAGGATAATGTCAAACTATGGATTTAGGATATGTTGAACAAAAAACTAGAGAGAAGCATCTAGATTGTTTATAATAAGGAAATATAATGGGTTTGTACCCCAAGATCCTTTGGGAGTTTAAATGTATAGATTCTCAAACAACCATAGGTGAAATAACTTGATCCTTAGGTCTAATTTAATCTAGAGACATCAATTCTTGAAACAGTAGTGACCAAGAAAGTCAATGTTGATACTAAGGATTTCACCTTGTAAAAGGTGGAGCCATTTATAGGATTAACTCCTATTATAGGACAAGCAATAGGGGAACATCCTATTTTTCAAGAAGATGTAGCTAGTGTGGTACTGGCCCAATCAACAATAGCCTTAGCTAGAGTTCAAGGATTGAAATAGAGGATCTTCAACTTAGAAAAAAAATCAAGATTTGGAAGCTTAGGTCTTCTTGATAATTACTAAAAATATATTACAAATGATAAATAAATCCTTGATGGATGCATTCAATAATTTGAAAAGCATTAAATCTAGATTGAGTGTTTTAGACCATCAAGTTGAGATGGCACAAACCTTAATCATCCAATGGTATAATTCTCAAACTCAGACATCTGGACATCCTCATGGTAGTTTTGGTAGATAAACAAGAAGATTTGAGCACTTGGATTAGTGATGTTAATGGATTTAGAAAGAGAGACATAGATTTGGTAAACTAGATTGAGAAACTTCTAGGGAATTTATTTAATAACCATTCTCAAACCACTAATTTAGGCTTGATTGATGATGAACAATTCAAGCAGAGGGTTAATACTCACATCTAAGGAATCATAGATATCCAAGGTCATTCAAATAAGGACAACCAAAGGACCCTTAATACCATTGCTTTTGTAGGAAAGCTAATGGTAGAAGTACAATATGTCAAGGAACTTGTATCTTGGATAGATAGTGAATTTGACAAGTTAGTGGATAAAGAAGGGGATTGTCTAATGAAGCCTGTAGTGTATTTTGAGTTGATCAAGGAGTAATACACCAAGGTGAAGGAATTTTTTAGATAAGGTTAATTCGAAGGACCCACCAATGGAATTCCTAAAGGAATATTATTTTTGTAAATTATATGCTAGTCTGTTAGCATATACTCTTTCTTGTCTAGTTAGCATGTTTTTTGTCATATTATAGCTTTGTATTAAGGACAACTATCCTTATCCACATCTAGATATTTTTGAAAATTAACGAGTTAACCACCTATGTTTCTTCTAAATAGGTAGATGGTTACCATTTGTAAAGAGAGGGTTTTCGAGCAATTGATACCAAGAGAATTTAATACAACTAAAGAATTATGAAAAGATTGTCTAATGCTTTTTTGTTAAATGTTTATGATATCTCTCAATTATAGGGAGTTATCTTGAATTTGAATGATTCTTATTATTTGAGTTAGATTATTTTTCATAGGGTTGTTAATTTGTGCTAAATGTTAAATTGACTATAAAGATCTCAAATATACTTCATGTTATTTTATTTGTATTTGGATGTACTTAGGTTATCCAGATCATAATAGTAAACCTTTAAAGTAAATTTGGTTCTTACTTATGATTCACATTTTTCCTTTAAATTTTGCCTGATTTATGATATAATTTGAGCTTATGCTATTTTATAACATAAATTGGTTCAAATATGCTCAAAGTAATTAGAATTGTGTCATAATATTTGAGATGAAAACCTGCAATCATGTTTCTTTCTTCTTTACTATTCCTTTTTTCTTATTTTTATCAAGATTCACTCTAGCTTATAGGTCATTGTTAATAATCATTTAGTTTAACTACCGAATCCTCAAAATTATTTAGTATTTAAATATTATATACCCTAGTGGCTCCCAACCACTAAATTAAATAAATATTGTGGATAGTTCTCATACTTTGCTTCTATTCCACCACAAACAATCACTGAATAGTCATAAACTACAACTCATGCCATGGATTCTCAAAATCCTAAAATGAGAAGTGTTCTTCAACACTAAGAGCACATGTGGTAAAATTAGAATCATCAACAAGAGAAGCTCCACTATAATTAGGAGGGCCTCTTTAAATATGCTTAATATGTTTAGAAGTGTATTTTGTCATAATTATCTACATTTTACATAATTATGTTTATTTTAACATAAATTGTGTAAAGATTGGTAACTTTTGCATAAATATGGCTTTTGTTGTTTAAAATTTATTAATATTTGGAGCTAGGATGACTTATTTTACTCAAAATTGAAAATTTTTTGACAATAAGAAGTTTATTTGAGTCATTTGTTGTAAATATTGGTCATCGTTACATAATTCAATATATCTTTTAACTTGTTTAGTTAAAGATTGATGTCCTTTGTCCTCTTATTAACAATTTTTTTGAAAATTAATCTTAGTGTGCAAATTATTTGTCATTCTTTGGAAATTAATGTGTTACATGGTGTTTTAAAATAGGATCCTTAGTATTCAAGATAGAACTACCAAGGATTAGGAGCATATCACATTCAAGGACTAGATAACCCTTGCTCAAACTAGAAACTCATAGAAGGACTATGATGGATAGAGGTAAGCGTAGGTATTATAAATATCTACCATCATCACCTTTACAAGGGATTATTATACTTGATCTTCATCCAAACATGGTGTGACTTTGAATTTCCCCTATTAATATCCCAAGTGTGGTTCATGATTTACCACATAAATTAGAAAAATATTTGCCAATATTTAGTCCAACTGGTATTATGACTATTGAAGAACATGTTGAATATTTCAAAGTTACATTAATATTATTGAATGTTATTCATGAATATGTAGCATGTAGGTTGTTTTCATTTACATTTAAAGATGCTTCATATGAATGGTTCCTCAATTTACTTGACAATTATACTATTTCATGGAATAATTTTAACATTATTTTCATTGATCAATTTGGAAAGATTGTAATCCCTTATGTCATTTATCATCAATTTGTAACTATTAAGAGGGATACAAGTGAACATTTTAGGTCATTTAATGCTAGGTTCCAAAATATGTTTAGCCATACCATGGATCCATATGAACCTAACTAAGCTTTAGCTTTAAAAGTTTATAAAGATGTTGTTGACCCCTTGACTTCTATATTTTTGAAGAGAGCTATTCCACTTATCACCACATTGGCTCAAGCCTATTCTAAAGTATTTTTAAATAGTGACCAAATGCAACCCTAAGGACATATGGATTATTCTATCCTAAATGTTAATCCTTAAATACCTACATTAAACCTTTTCCCCAGTAATAACCAAAACACTCTAGCATTAAACTAGTTTCTTGCTTTGAATGTAATGCCTACTACTCATGTTACTTCTAATCAAAATCTAGGCTTCTTGAGCCGTCAAGTTACCAATAGATTTCATGACAATGATCAAAAGGCTTTAGTGCTTATCAATGGCATTAAAAGTAACCAAAGTCAAAATGCTAAGGTTACAAAAGATGGGAATGAATTTATATTGAAAATGGTATAGAATCTTAGCACTGATTTTCTACAATTGCAAAAACAAGTTGGTAATGCTAATGACAATTTTGGAAGAAACTTCACTTTCCAAAAATTCAACAAACCCAAGAATAGGTTTTAGAATGATAGTTAATGCAATAATAAATATAATGAGTCTTTCCCTATCTAAAATAATATAGATATAAACCTCACTAATATTGCCTTACTAGATTATTTTAGGGTACATGCTACTTTTCAACATGGTGAGATTGATTGTATTGAATTTTTTAAAGCTTTTTAATCTTTTCAAGAAGAACTTGACATGTTTGATGTGGTTCCAAAAAAAGAGGTTACTAAAAATTATTTGGAATCTAAACTATATTACCAAGTGCATATGGTATAAACATTTAATATCCCTTTTCAAGAAGCTAATGAGCATGAGAATATCCCTAAGGAAATTCAAGCATTCTAGAAATTTTTGAAGACATATCCTCTAAGAAATAGGGAACAAAAATATCCATTGAATACCTCTACCCCTCCTAATGATTATGGGACCCCTCCAAACAATATATCAAATAATAATTATAATCCTCCTAGAGGAAGTTCTTCTAAGTTAACGCTAACTATTGATCCTCCAAGTAAAGCTACATAAAAAATTGTGGAAGATATGAAAAAGATTAAATACAATATCATTCTACATGAGATAACTCAAATTATAAAACAAAGAGACGTACTCTTGGAATATTTTTCAAAGAAAAGTGGGAAACCACCTAAGAATGATAGTGCAAGTGTAATTACACAAATGATAAACATAGAGTCCCCACCTTTTTTACTTACAATAAGGATATTTGGAAAAAATGTTCATAATTGTCTTTTAGATTTGGGAGCCAAAAATAACATTATACCTAATGGGATATGTGAAAAACTCAGGTTAATTACAATAAAATTTGATAGGGCAGTCACTAAACTAGATAAATTGATAGTTAGGTTGTAGGAGAATTATTAAATGTGCATATATAACTAGGTAGTGAACCAAGGGTTCAAAAATTCATTGATATCCAAGTGGTAGAAATACATAGTGCTTTTGGATTGATTTTAAGTAGTGAAAGGACTAAAGCTTTAAAAGGATTTATGTCTAACGATTTTTCACACTTATGGATTCCTTGGAAAGGTGTGCCAAATAAAATAAGAGTAGTAAGGGAACCTCAAATGAAACACATGATAACATAATATAATGTTGTTAATGAAAGGGTAAATTTATTGGATTCTAATTTAGGATTTTTCACTTTGGAAATTACAAAAGAACAATTTTTTGAGAGTCCTTCTCAAATGTGTGGTTTGTGGAAGTTATACATTGATGTTGCCAATTGCAAATTAGGATTAGGAGCTAGTATTGTATTGACGAATCCTTCAGAAAAGCAATACCATGTAGATTATAAGTTACAATTTCCTTGCACAAATAATTTAGTAAAGTATGTGGCTCTCATACATGGATTATAGTTAACATTAAACACAAAATTAAAGAACTTATTGCCTATGGAGACTCTGAACTTGTGGTAAACCAAGTGAAAAGTAAGTACTAGTGTAAATAGTCTTACTTAAAGAGATATAAGTTTAGGGTATGGGATTTGATTGAATCTTTTGATGCTTTCAACATCTTAGTTATTCCAAGAGAAGAAAATAAAACTACTAATGAGCTTGCCTCTACTATAGCTAACATCATGCCTAATCATGATTCTCAAAGCATCAATATTGAGCTAATACCTTGTCCTTCAGTTCTTAACAATATATGTCATTTCCAAGTTTTTAATGATGATCAAAAAATCATAGATTTCTTAACTAATTATGGGTCTTTTGAAGCTCCCATTATTGATGAGATTGATGAAACTTCTCATGAGGATGAACTTAATGGTAAAGTCATCTAATTAAGTGATAATAAGATACCAAAAGGGATGATTTCATTGGAAAGACTATTTTATTTTGACAAAAAAATTCAAACACCTCATGTAAGTAAAGTTTCATGCACAACTCCCATGGCTTTTGAGACTTATTATAAGCTTCCTTTACCTCATGTTGATCTTCCTTCCTTGAGACAATGGATAAATTACCAAAACCTAAATTTAGTTCTTTCACCTTGGTTAATCTAAGGTTCTAATGTTTTTAGGACCCCTAATAGTGAGATTACTATTACCTAATTCAAATAAGGTGTTAGGGTAGCTATGACCTTATTGAATAGATCCTTTAGTGCCTCGTCTACAGCTTATGTGAGTAAGGTCTAGGTGTATTATGTCTATTTCATGTTGGAGCAGAACCTAACCCCTCCCATTAGAGACTTGATAAGTTTCTTCTTAGCTAACCATTTTAAAACCATCAAGAGAAAGACCTCAAGACATTTCTTTACGATTTCTTACCTCTTAGACTCAATCCTTGCCTCTATTAATTTACCTGCATCCAAAATTCGTCCCTTGATGGTAGGACTATGATTTCCCATCATTAATCTAAAGTAAATATTTTCAAATATAGGAATCATATGAGATTCATATGTGATGGTTCTTCCCAGTTAGTTTTGAGAAAATCACTAGTATTCCTATGCCTAGACTTCATCCTCTACTAAAAAAACAAGTGGAGATCATGGGAGATGTGTGGTTATATCTAGATTACACTATAATAAGGATATAAGGAATCATGGTATAGACATATAGATTACCCATATATGTTCCCAATAAACTTTTAGAGTAAGAAATTGCTTATCAAATCATCTAGGGCATAAATTGGCATTACATGAAGAATACAAAGTCTCAAGTTTATCCCTTCCCACTAGACATTGGTAGAATTATAATCAAGGATTGAAAATATTTGGAGATCATGGTGGTACATACAAACTCTTTTTATTTCTAATTAGATGATCTTAAGATGTGGGACCCCAATAATAGAGTGGCTAACCATATTCAGGATATAAAGGTCCCAAAACCTAAGTACAAACATCAAATGGGTGTGGGGGATGGTATTTATACAAGGGAAAAGAAATTTTAAGAAGTCCTATCTAGGGTTAAAAACTACAACATAACCTTAAAATGTAGGCTAGTCAGGGATAATAAGCCTTCAAGAGAAATATGGTAGTTACATCCTTTACAATATCACTTGTTTCCAAGCCATGTAGGAATACACATGAAGAACTACCTATTGAGGGACAATCTTCTGAGCCTCTATAGGGATAATTGAAAAAGTCACCTCATATTGATAAACTTAAGGATGCAAAATCAAAAGGTAAAGCTAAAATTGAGGAGTCCAAGATTCAGCAAAGACCTGTTGAGAGCTTCCAAATTCAGGCATCCCCACCAAGGCCTTCTTTCCCAATAGAAGTTATCAACTTAATTGCTTTAGAAACTAAAGAAATAGTGGAGTGTTCCCTTGTTAATAGAATAGTTAATTATTATTTAGATAAGGAAGACGACCCATCTAAGGAAGTAGGAAAATAATTGGTTCCATTGAGCAGTGGAAAGAGATAGGAAGAATTAACTTTAGTTCCTCTGGCTCCAAGAAAGAGGCCTAGGTTAACTTTTACTCACCCCACTAGTGAAATAAACCTCTTTAGTGATGATAATCCTATTCATGGACCAACCATTATTGATTGGTTTATTTATGGTAAGTTATAAAAAATCCCATCTCTTTCTCCTTCACTGGCTCTGACTTGAATAGACATATGTATTTAGGATAATATCAAACCATGGATTCAAGATATGTTGAACAAACAAGTAGAGAGAAGCATATAGATTATTCACAACAATGAAAGCCAATGGGTTGGTGTCCCAAGAGCCTCTTGGAATTCAAATGTAGAGATTCCCAAACAACCATAGGTGGAAGAACTTGATCCTTAGGTCTAATTTAATTGAGAGACATCAACTCTTGAAAGAGTAGTGACCAAGAAAGTCACTATTGGTACCGAGGAGTTCACCTTACAAAAGGTAGAACCATTTATAAGCTTAACTCTTATTCATGGAAAAGCAGCATGGGAGCATCCTATTTTTGAAGAGGATGTAGCTAGTGTAGTAATGGCCCAATCAACAATGGCCTTTGTTGGAGTTTAAAGATTGAAATAGAGGATCCTCAACTTGGAAAAAAAAAAGCAAGATTTGGAATCTCAGGTCTTCTTGATAATTCCTAAAAATATATTAAAAATTATGAAAAAATACTTGATGGATGCATTCAAGAATTTTAAAATATTAATTCCAGATTGAGTGCTTTGGACCATAAAGTTGAGATAGCATAAACCTTAATCATCTAGTGGCAAAATTCTCAAACTCAAATAGAGGAAGTCATTAAGGTGCATAAGACAAAGCAAGCCTTGAACTTCAAGATTATCAAACTCAAACATATAGATATACTCATGGAAGTTTCGGTAGACAAAAAACAATATTTGATCACCTAGAGCAGTGATGTTAAGGACTTTAGCAAGAGAGACATAGATTTGGTAAACTAGATTGAGAAAATTTTAGAGAATTTTTTAAATAAACCTTCTCAAACCACTACTTTAGGAATGATTGATGATGAAGAATTAAAGCATAGGGTTAATACTCACATTTAGGTCATCATAGATAGCCAAGGTCTTTCAGATAAGGATAACTAGAAGACCCTTGACGCCATTACTTTTGTAGGGAAGTAAATAGTAGAAGTATAATGTGTTAAGGAACTTGTATCTTGGATAGAGTGTGAATTTGAAAAGTTAGTGGATAAAAAAGGGGATTGTCTAATGAAGCCTATAGTGGATTTTGAGATGATCAAGGACAAATACACCAAGGTGAAGGAATTTTTTAGATAGGGTTAATTGGAAGGACCCACCAATGGAATTTTTAAAGGAATATTCTTGTTGTAAAGTATATGCTAGTATGTTAGCATATAATCTTTCTTGTCAAGTTGTCATGTTTTTTGTCACATTGTAGCTTTGTATTAAGGACAAATATCCTTATCCAAATCTAGATATTTTTGAAAATTAATTGGTTAACTACCTATGTTTCCTATAAATAGGTAGATGGTTACCATTTTTAAAGAGAGGGTTTTTGAGAAATTAATAACAAGAGAATTTAATACAACTAAAGAATTATGAAAAGATTATATGATGGATTTTTTTTAAATGTTTATGATATCTCTCAATTATAGGGAGTTATCTTGAATTTGAATGATTCTTATTATTTGAGTTAGATTCTTTGTCATAGGGTTGTTAATTTGTGCTAAATATTAAATTGACTATAAATATCTCAAATATACTTCATGTTATTTGATTTGTATTTGGATGTACTTAGGTTATCCAGATCATAATAGTAAACCTTTAAAGTAAATTTGGTTCTTACTTATGATTCATATTTTTCCTTTGAATTTTTCCTGATTTGTGATATAATTTGAGATTATGTTATTTTATAACATAAATTGGTTCAAATGTTCTCAAAATAATTGGAATGTTGTCATAATATTTGAGATGAAAACCTACAATCATGTTTCTTTCTTCTTTACCCTTCCCTTTTTCTTATTTTTATCAATATTCACTCTAGCTTAGAGGTCATTGTTAATAATTATTTAGTTTAACTATTGAATCCTCAAAATTGTTAAGTATTAAAATAGTATAGACCCTAGTGGCTCTTAACCACTAAATCAAATAAATATTATGGATAGTTCTTATACTTTTCTTCTATTCGACCATAGATAATCATTGAATAGTCACAAATAGTAACTCATGCCATGGATTCTCAAAATCCTAAAATGAGAAGTGTTCTTCAACACTAAGAACACCTATGGTACAATTAGAAGCATCAATAGGACACGGGCACATGTCAGCCATACTAGAAATGATACATATAAGGCATGTTCAAATGCCATATACACATATCATAGAACAAGAAATATTAGAATGAGGGCCACATGCATATAAAAGAGTAAAAGTAAGGGATATTGGTATATGTCCAAAGGTACACACACATGAATATAAGTAAAGGACATTGGAAAATGTCCTAAGGCACACACAGGAGACAAGTAGGAACTAGAAATGCAATCTAACAAGCTATGCTAAGCAAGAAGAGAAATAAATTAGTAACTAGAAAGATATAATCACATCCAACTAATCAATGCAAAAGTGAAAGTATGAAAGACATGTTTAGTAAAATATTAGGTATATGCTAAATAAATACACAAATGCTAGATACTAGTGAAATGTTGATATAATAATCTATGTAAGCTAGCGAGTAATGTACATCAACATGATAACTTAGAGTGTGTAGTGTAGTAATGGCATAACCTAGATGGTGTAGTCATGTATAAGATGACCTAAGTGGGTATGTATATCGATGTGTGTCTTGAATGTAGAATTAGGATGCCCCTAGATGGGTAGAGTGAGGCAGTCAAGGATCAAGATGTAATTACACATACTCAAAGAAGATCAAGTGAAGCATGGTAATGTAGCTAAATTGACAAACAATAACATGAAAAAATAAATGTAAGTTTAGCATAGGGGTAGTAATGTAAAGCATGGAAGATGCATACAGTCGAATGTTTTTTGTGATTTTGGATATAATTGAATGTTTTTAGATTTTTAAAATGTTAGGTTGTTTTTGTATTTTTGAAATTTTGAACTATGTACTAGCAAGTAGAAGAGAGTATATACAAGAAATTCTAAAAAGATAATATGTACAAGCATTAAAATAAAGAAGTGTTTACATGATAATAAGAAAGACTAGGATAGAGGGGGGAAGGATCTAAAGATGGAGTTTATTGGGGATAGAAATGGAGGAAAGGGTCATGACCATAATCAAATACTTCAAGATCATCATCATAATCATCATCATATGTTGTATATGTTGTGACTATGGTTTCATCATGATGAAAGAGAATTGAATGTTCCTCTTATAGTGGATATGTTGACTCTGATCTAGGGCATTTAGTCTTACTAGGAGATGACTTCAATAGAATTGGTGGAGTTGGCACTGCTAGTCATGATATGATTTGAATAATTCTTTGATCCTATAATTTATCTAATATCTACTATAAATTTATACATGAATTTGTATCATGTCCTATAATCTTATGAAAAGTAAAAAATGGGTGACCATCCTTATATGATAATATATTGATAGATCTATATTGTAATGTGGGTAATCTCATCAATCCATGATCAAGTAATATTTGTAACATAAACTATGGCTGATGTTGTGTGTTTCCTACCTAAATTTGAATAACTAGCTATAGATCCTTAGAGGTAACCATGTGAAACATATGTGCCAAGTTATCTATCTATTTCTGAGTGTGGAGTAGATCTTGAGAGTGTAGTGTGAGATGTTAAAAGTGATGTAGGATGTGGAATGAGAGCTTTAGATTCATCTCGATACTATCTTGGGTAAATTGGTGTAAATTTCAACCACACAAAGATTCATCTATGAGTGTGGGTGCCATATCATCATGTGAAGAAGATTTTGAATCTATATCAACATCATGTATATATGGTAACTCAAAATTTACCATGAGGGGTAACTATGATATAGGAGTCTCATCATTTGTAGTAGTAAAATGTGGTACTGCTACAAAAATATATTTAATTAATGGAGTAACTGTGGAATCAACTAGGACTAGTGGTGCTACTTTTGATGATTATGGATGTGTAATAGGTGTTAGAATGGTGATTGATGGAGTAGATGAAATGACTGAAGTTGTTATGACTAGTAGAATATTTAGAGTTAAAGGTACTACTATAAATGGAGGAGTGTGAGAAGTACTAGTGTCTCCCACCTCATATGTATGTATCTAATCAAGAGAAATGCAATGAGGTGGTGTCTTTACTATGAGATAAGGTGTTCCATCTAGAAAAATAGTTGAATATGACTCTGTAGTTTGATAATATCTGAATGGCTGGTTATCTGCTAGACATTTGTATACATATCCCTCATGGATAAATTTAATAGATTGATGTAGAGTAGAAGGAATGGCCCCCATAGTATGTATCTAGGGTCATCTGAGTAAAATATTATAGTGGAGAGGACATGGCATGACCTAGAATTATGCAGAGAGGGTTTTTGGTCTCACCATAATATCTAAAGTAATAGTGTCCAATGTTTGTCAGGGTACATCATGAAATCTTCAAATGTTCTTATATGATTTTTGTATGGATTCCAAATCTATACCCATGGCATATAAGAATGTGATATTACATATATTCAATCTAAAACCACTATCAACAAGAACTCTCTTGACTATGTTGGTTTTGACTTTAACTTGTATGAATAGTGTAAAATTTTTATCAATAATTGTTTGAGAAGGCATGCCCTCACTATCAAAAAAAATTTCATCTTCTATAGTTTTTAAAGTGTTGACTACTGATGCAAAATGAGAATGTTTTGAGTTAATCAACATATAAGTCTTATTTAGTGCTTGATAAAGAATGTCCTTGAATACATTAGTTTTTTGAAGCTATTCTAAAATGAAAATCTTACCTAGAATGTTTCTCATTTGATCAACAATGTGATATGCTTTGTATAAATCTACTTATGCAAATGGGTTGGTCTCGGGATAGATAGGAATAGAAGGGTGATGAGGTTCTTGGCTAGGTGGAGGAGGTATAGTGGCACATCAGTAATACCTCTAATTGCATTATCTACTATCCATATAGGATTAGTAGCTACAAGAGGAGAGTGAATATAATTGATGGGTCAAGGTGGGGGAGGAAAAAAAGGTGTCAATTAGGCTCCTTAGTGATGGGTAGTGACCTGAGGAAGGGTAAAATGGCCCATACAACATGACTCAGCATGGGGTAGAGGCTCCAAAGGAGGTGATGCAGAAGATGTATTAACATGTTTAAGAATAACTAGCTTAACATCATCCCATATAATGAAAAATAAGCATGAAATGAAAAGAATGAAGCTTTGTAATAACATATGATAGACTTCATCATTCATGTACATGACATGGCCCATTATGATTTCCTTGTTATTTGTAAGAAATGTAAGAAATTTTTTTAAATAAATGAGCATCATTTTTTCAATTTGATTATGGATGTAAGGTGATACCTCAAGAAGCAAAAATAAGATCTAGTACATGCAACTAGGGATTTTTCAAAAATATTATTGTAAAATACTATGAATTTTTGAAATTTGAAATTGAATTTTTGAGCTAATTATACAAGATAAAATTCATAATTTTATGGGAAAGTTAGTGATTTAATGGGACCTACTAGATGCCACTAGGGATTTGAGATTTTTTTTGTCGAAAATTACTATGAATTTTTGAAATTTGAAATGATTTTTTTATTTTAATATGTAACTAAAAATTTAAAAAATGATTAGAAAATTAGTGGGATCTAGTTGATGAACTAGGGTTTGAAATAAAATATTTTTGAAAATTTACTATAAAATTTTAAAATTTGAGAGGAATTTATAATTTTAATATTTTAAAAAATTCAAAAATTTATGGGAAAAATAAGCTAGGAATTTACCATAGGGTTTCTAGGGTTTTTATACAAAATTAGAAGTTAGGTTCACCAAATATTTTATTAGTTTTGGAAAATTAGATGTTTAATTTCTAAATAATAAATAATTCTATGTATGTAAAGTCATTAAATAATATGCAGTAAGTAAGCCACTGATTTGTTTAAACAAATTATTTCAGTCTGTTACAATTGAGACTGAGTTTTATACTAGAGGAATAAGACTGGGACACTATAAGAAACTGAGATCTAGAGTTCATTTATTGATTGGATAGGATCACTGAAAAAAGACACCCTATTATTTGATGTTGTAGTCCTAGTCCTGTTGATATTGTCCAAACTACTCATAGAGATATGATTTTTCTAGGTTTTATTTATAACATTGATGTGACCTTGCATACCAAATTTCTAATCCTCATTATCAACATAATTCCCTATATATTTGATTCTTTGTGTGCCTGTGTCTTTTATGTAAGTAAATGGGATTTTGGAAAATAGGGAAAAGGGGTTAGTATGTAAAGGATACACTCGACACACTTCACACCCCGTGTGTGGGCACATTTCCTACATACCAATACTTTGTAGAGGGATCAAGATATATGTAGTTCTCCCATTCAATTGCTTAGTACAATAGTGTCATGAAAATTCAAGTAAATGTGAAAGTGTGTGTTCTTGGAATGAATAAGGACTAGTGTAAAGGTTTGAATAAGCTTGGAATACTATAAAATGATTGTATGTAGAGAATAGGGATGAGTGATTGAGTGTTCTTGCTTATATTCTTGTTTATCTCATGTAAATGAGTGCCAAGCCTTATAAATTGACTTTGAATAACCTTTTATAGGGGATTTAATGATCGTGGGTTAAATGAATTCACATTAGGATGACATGAATTAAGATAAGGATTTGGGAAAATATGATTGTTAGGACCAAAAGTACACTTGGACAACAACACTGGAAATTGGACACCCTAGGTTTTAGTGCTCTTGTCCAACATAGACACTATTGTCTAGAGGGAATGAGATATAGGGGGATCGATCTAGGCCTAAGAGAGATAACTAGGCCTTTAAGGGTTATGTTTATAAGGCTATTGATGACTAGGAATCAGTGAAACAAAAGTCTAAAAGGGTTGTGTAAGAAAGTAGGAGGACCTATAGATTGGGTGTCATTAGCCATACTTAGGTAACCAAATTTTGCATTTTATATGACTAAAATATCTAATTACTATAATGAAAAATTTGGCCAAAGTAATGTTATAGATAACATAGTATCATTCCATTATACTTTTAGTTTACATGTGTATGTTGATGTCATAGTAGATAGAGGATTGGATTGCATGGTCTATGTGACTATTTAATGTATTAGTGATCATACACAAATGGGTTATAGTTGATTTCTTGATATATACAATGTTATTATTAAAACCTCATGAAGGTTAGTTCCACTCCCAGTGGGGAGGTGTGCATAAGACCATTAGTCTATGGTTGAAGGTAAAAAACATAGGTGATGATCCCCCTTTGTTCATTTATTTCAAGCATTTGGGATTATACTCAAGATTTATTTATGGATCACTAAGTTGATTGTGAATATATGTTGTACTATTTTACATATTTCATTATCGGTAAATAGATGGAATCGGGGGGCCAAAATTGGGTATTAAGTGGACATGTTTTATTGAAAAACAAGAAACCTCAACTTGTATGAATTATTTGACACACCTAAACTCAAAATTTGAAGATGTCATAGAAACATGAATTTTAGCATTTCAAGTCTAGTTTCTAAACTATTATTTTTGTTTTTGAAATGGTCAAGTATAAGTAGGTCAAATATTATAAATTGAAATAGTTAGTATAATTTTATATAAAAGTTATAGTATATAGCTTTCCATGTAGCCCATCATTTTTTTATCACCATTTAGTTTTTTTTAAAACTATTTAGTAGAAAGCTAAATAAGATCATCTAATATGCAACCTATATATATTTTTAAATTAGTTAATGTAATTTTTAATTTTTAATAAATTCACAAGTCAATAGACCCTAAAATATGATCAATAATGTATGGCTAACTATGCACCCCCTAACTACCTCCAAAAATATCAAAAAATAGATTTTTTTGAATGTGTATAAAATTACATGTAGTTTACAACCATATAATTTATTTTGGTTGGAATAAAAGAATGGAAAGATATATAAAATATATGAACATGTATAATTATGGTATATAGTGCTAAAAATTACTTACCTAGAAATATATATATATATATATATATATATATATATATATATATATATATATATATATATATATATATAGAAAAAGGAGAGTGTAGTCAATGTTTTAGTAATATTTTCAAGAAAACACTGATCAAATTCATAGTTTTTAGCATGGCCTAAGTTGTATTTTTTTAAAATTAGAAATATGCATTTGAATGTGTTTAATGTTCCATGCCTCATAATCAATAATCTAAGCCATTCATGAGACTTTAGGCATGTGTTTGAAATGTTAAATATACAAACCATGTATGTGGAAAAACTATGTATGTGAAACTAATACATACACATAAAAACCATGTACATGGTAGTACCATGTATATAGAATTACCACATACATAGATTAATGTTCATTTTACATGCATGGAAAATGAAGCAATGTGAACCTACTTTTGTTAGTTTAAATGTTTTTTAATGGGATTAAAATGATTGGTTTAGAGTTTTAAGATTTTAAGATTTAGGGTTTAGGGTTCAATGCTTAGGGTTTAGGGTTTACGACATAAGGCTTATGTTTTAGGATATATAAGGTCCAATCATGAGGGAAATTGGGGCCAAATTGATCACTTTGAAAAAATATGGTTTTGAGATAAATTAACCCCTTAATCATCATAGATTGAGCTAATTAGTCAATTAGACCAATGAGTGATGTGATTTGGGCCAAATTAAGTCTTGTGAATGTAATTATTACTCTAAAAGATATCAATTGAGGCTAAATTGATTTGTTTAGGGTTTAATATTTAGGGTTTAGGGTTTAGGGTATAAGGTATAGGTTTTAGGGTTTAAGGTCCAATCACAAAGTAAATTGAGGATAATTTGATTTTTTTGAACATAATTGTGACTATATAATGTGATATTAAGAATTATTAATGCCAACATCATAAAAAATTGAGTTAATCAGTCAATTGGGCCAATAAGCAATGTCATTTGCATTGAATTAAACCTTAGATAAACATAATTATTACTATAAAGGATGTTAAGTAACGTTAAATTTATTAGTTTAAGGTTAAGGATTTATGATTTATGATTTATTGTTTAGAATTTAGGGCTTAGGGCTTCGGGTATATAGGCTTAGTTTAGTTATTAGGGTATAAGGTCTAATTCCAAAAGCAATTAGGGCTAAATTGAAATATTTTAACCTATTTGTGACTATAAAATGTGATTTTGGGCTCAATTGGCCCCTATCATCATAGATTGAGCCAATTAGTCAATTGAGGTAATGAGTGATGTGATTTGGGCCAAATTGAGCCCTATGAACCTAATTATCACTCTAAGAGATGTTAATTAGGGATAAATTTTTTTTTAAAGGTTTACGGTTTAAGATTTAAAGTATGATCATGAGAGTAATTGAGGACAATTTGAGTTACTTAAACCTATTTATGACAATAGAATGTGTTTTAGGGTTTGATTAGCTCCCATGTCATTTCAAATTGATAAAATTAGTTAATTTGGGTAGTTAGTGGTGATATTTAGATGAAATTGACTTATGTGAATTAAATTATTAGTCTATATTCAATGCTAATCAAGGTTCAAATTATTAGTTTAGGGTTTTAAGAATTTATGATTTAAGGCTTTTATATGGTGTAGGGTTTATGGATTATAGTTTAGGGATTATAACATAGGGTTTAGGCTTTAGGGTCTATGAATTAGGTTTTAGGGCTTAGGGTTTACAATTTAGGATTTAGGATTTATGGTTTAGGGCCTAAGGTTTAGGGTTTAAGGTCTAAATTCAAGGATAAATGAGGATAATTTGAGTTTCTTGAACCTATTTCTGAGAATGAAATATGTTTTTAGGTTTGATTAGCCCCTATGTCATCACATATTGAGTGAAATAGTTGATTATCAAAGTTAGTGGTGTGATTTGGGTCAAAATTTTTCTTGTGAAAAAAATCTTAGTCTAAATAATGGCAATCAGGGCTCAAATGATTGGTTTATGGTTTCAAGAGTTTGTATTTAGGTTTTAAGGTTTATAAAGTTTAGGGTTTAGGGATTAAGGTTTAAGGTTTAGGTTACATAGGGTATAAATTTTAGGGTATAATGCTTAGGGATTAGGTTTTAGGACTTAGGACTTACAATTTAGAGTATAGAGTTTATGATTTAGGATTTAGGGCTTAGGGTTTAAGGTTTAGTATATAAGGTGTTACAAGGTTTAGGATTAAATTACAAAGGAAATTAAGGATAATTTGAGTTTTTTTAACCTATTTATGAACACATAATGTGTTTTTAGGCTTGATTAGTCTTATGTGTCATCAAAGATGGAGAAAATTGGCCAATTGGGGTAGTTAGTGGTGTGATTTGGGAAAAATTTATCCCTATTACCCTGATTCTTAGTCTAAATAATTTTAATTGGGGCTCAAATGATTGTCTTATGATATTATTTGAGTTTATGACTTATGTTTTAGGATTTATAGGGATTCAAGTTTAGAGATTATGAATTAAGGAACATAGTGTATCTAGGGTATAATATTTAGGGATTGGGAATTAGGTCTTAGGGTTTATAATTATAGGTATAAAATGTAGGGTTTATGGTTTAGGACTTAGGGATTAAGGTTTATGATATAGGATGTAGGGTTTAGGGTATAACCCTAAATGTAATTGAGGATATTTTGAGTTCTTCAAACCTATTTATGAGCATAAATTGTGTTTTTATGTTCTATTAGCCCTTGATACATCATAAATTGAGTGAATTAGTCAATTGGGGTTTTAAATGTGAAATTTGGGCTAAATTTATCTATGTAAACCTAATTCCTAGTTTAAATAAAGGTAATTAGGGATCGAATGATTGATTTAGGTTTTTATGAGTTAGTTTAAGGTTTATATTGATTTTAGTTTAGGGATTAGGGTTTAGGATATTGAGTTTATGGCTTAGGGTTTAAGGATTAAGGTTTAAAATTTAGGGTATATGGTATAGGGTTAGGGTTTAAACACTGAAGTCATTCAATGATAATTTGAGTTCCTTGAACTTATTTATGAGCACAAATTATGTTTTTATGTTCCATTATCCCCCATGTCATCATAGATCAAGTAAATTAGTCAATGAGGGTATAAATATTGATGTGATTTAGGCCAAATTTATTTCTATGAACATAATTTTTAGTCTAAATGATGGTAATTAGGGATCAAATGATTGCTTTAGGGTTTTACCTGAGTTTACAATTTATGGTTTAGGGTTTATAGGGCTTAAATTTTAGGGATTATGCATTAAGGAAATTAATGTATATATGGTATATGGTTTAAGGTTTAGGGTTTAAAATTTAGGGCATAGGGCATATGGTTTATTATTTAGGGCTTAGGATTTAAGGTTTATAGTATAGGGCGTAGGGTTTAGGGTCCAACTAAAAAGGAAATTGATGATAATTTGAGTTTATTAAACCTATTTGTGAGTAAAAATTATGTTTTTTGGTTTTATTAGTCCACATGTCATCATATATGGAGTGTATCAGTCAATTGGGGTAATTAGTGATGTGATTTGGGCCAATTTTTTTTATATGAACCTAATTCCTTATCTAATGATTATAATTGGGGCTCAAATGATTGGCTTACTATTTTACTTGATTTTATGGTTAATGGTTTAAGGTTTTTAGGGATTTGGGTTTAGGGAAATTAGTGTATCTAGGTTTTAGGGTTTAAGGCTTAAGATTTACAATTTAAGGTTTAGGGATTAGGTTTTAAGTTTTAAGGTATAGGGTGTAGGGTTTAGGGTCCAATCATAAAGGTAATTAAGTATAATTTTAGTTTTTTGAACCTATTTCTAAGCACTATTTATTTTTGGGTTTCTTTAGACCCCATAGCATTATAAATCAAGTGAATTAGTTAATTGGGTAGTTGGTGTTGTGATTTGGGATAAATTTATCCTTGTAAACCTAATTCTTAGTCTAAAAGATAGTAGTTGGGGATTAAATGATTGATTTAGGGTTTTAAGAGTTTATGATTTAGGGTTTAGGGTTTTTAAGAATTCAAGTTTAGTGCTTAGGGATTAGGTATTTGGGTTTATGGCTTAGAGTTTATAATTTAAGGTTTAGGGATTATGTATTAGGGTTTAAGGTTTACACTATAGGGTATAGGGTGTAATGTTAAAGGTTTAGGTTAAAGACTATTTGTTCATACATCTAATATTTTTTACATGGTAAAACTATGTATGCATGTTTTGATATTACTATAAAAACAAAAAAACATGTATGGTCAATGTCATTTTTTTTACATTAAGGGTTTTATCCCAAATGTACTCTACTCTATTTCATTCTACACATATTGTAGGTCTATTTTTTTTACTAATTTAATGTTTGACCCCACCCTTAAAATTATATTTTTTTTTGTACTCATGGTTGAATAAAGAGTGAAGGTGTATTTTTTAATGATTTGATAGTGTTCCCTACTTGGTACTACCATCAAGTACATATGTATTTAATATTTTGATTGTTTTTCCCATCGTTAAAAGTTTACAACTTTTTGTAATCATGGGTGATGACTTTGCTAATAATAAGAAGTTAAAGCATAAAACACTAGAGGTATTATAAGTGTAGAGATAAAATTAAAGGTATTGAATGAAAAATATTCATTTATTATACTATCCCTAATGAATTTATTGTCATAAATAATGATGAAATGAACAATGATAGTGTACCAAATTTTGAAAGTATAATTTTCAATTTTGATAGTATATAAAATTATAATGTAAGTCCATATTCAAATTTTAAGGTTTTTTTATTTTGGTGATGATAGTATGTATGATGATGTAAATTTCATGAAACTAATTATTGGTTAAATTAAAAATCAAGAAAACAATATGGGAACACCATTAAATGAAGAAACTAGTAATGAATAAAATAATATAGAAACACCAAATCAATCAAATTTACCACTAAGAACACCTCATATGATTTTAAAAATAAGACCCATATATTTAATTGAAATTGGTGAAAACATTTTGAAACCAATGCTTAAGAAATGTCAAAGGACCAAATGAGTAGAAAAGCTATAAAAATTTGGGACTTGCACTTTGAAAAATTAGACAAAACTAAAATATGTCATTTTTTTATTACATTGATGAACGTGCATATGATATACCTAAAATTCACACCCTAGGACTAATAACATCTAATATTGATGATGTAAACAAGGTGATTGTTGAGAATTTTCATAATGTATACCATCAAGTAGGTGTGAAGAAATACACCAAAGATGGTAATGTTACTCAATGCATTATTAAAAATTATTTGTGAAGTTTTCAAACAAATAATATATGGTTTATTAGATAATAAATCTAATCATTTCACATAAAAAAAACTCCAATGAAATCAACTGGGAGATATACAAAACTTCATGTTGCTTATAATAATGATTTGTGGGCATTCTCTAGTATAATCCCACAGAAAGGCAAGGCTATAACCTATGCCCTAAAATATTTACTTAAATATTTTTTGAAAGATAGCACAAGGGTATCACCTAATATTAAATGTGTAGTGAAAATAATATTTGGTTCTCATAACCATGAACTAAATTCTAAGCATTTTTTGGATATCAGTCTAAGACAATTATACTTTAAATTTGTCAAAAACTATACATAGATTTGTATTAGTTAAATATATTTTGAAATGGTGAAACCCTTATATGTGAAAATTAATAAAACACACACTAATTATTGTTATAATAAATGTATAGATGAAGTCAAAAGTGATTTAGATTAAGCATTAGTTAAGAAAACTCAAGAAAATGCATAAGAACATAACTATCTAAGCCAAATCCTTTGATGGGGTTTTGAAAATGATAATTAAGAGATATTGAAAGAAAACATATACATAAAACCTTCCCAAGAGAATACCACCATCTAAATTAAGCTTAAAACATGATTTACCCCTTTAGTTAGTCCTCAAGTCTTCATCAATGATGAATTCTTTGCTTCTCCATCATCTTAACTTCACCAATGAAACTAGGCTTATGATATTTGAACCAATGATATGCCTATATTGAAGCTATCATATTCAAAATTAAGAAATATAACAATACACAAAGAAATTAGAGAGAATTATATATAATAATTTTACATAAATGAATCTTAAAAATTGTGGTCTTGGCTCTCCTATTTATAATATAGAGTAAATTTTTACTCTATGTTGCATTCAAATTTTCAGTCGAGCACTACAATTTTCATTCTCGTATACCTTGGTCATGGCGACATAATTGGGGCAGAGCGCGAGTTCATTTTCCATCTAAGTGTTGAAGTGCAGTGGAGGCCACCAAGTGTCACTGTCTGAGCATGAGTCTTCTTTCTCCTCTTTTGTTTCTTTCATTTAATTTTGCCTAAATGTTTGAATTCAAGTAGAAACTACCAAGTGTTGCTTTCTAAAACATGGGGCCAGCTAACTGACATTGTTTGGGACTCTTTTTATAACTTTCTAGAGAACTGCAGATCATGCCATGTACCTAATAGTAGCTAAGTAGAAGCTTCCATGTGTCAACATCTGTGTCTCATATTGGTACCCACATTTATTCTTTTTGGCAAAAGTTTTCAAAAGGCTAAGGAGTAGGATGTAGTAGAAGGCACCAAGTGGTAGTTGCGAAAGGCACCACGTGTTGGCACCTAAGAAACTTTGGTTCAATGCATGGGTTCAATACTTTGATTCAATGTTAAAAGGCATCATTTTATTTTTCTTAAGTGCCATAAAGTAGTGGAGGCCATCAAGTGTCACTCTCCGAGCCCCTCTCTACTCCATCCCTAGGGAAAGCGGAAGCTACCACATACCCTTAACTAAAGTAGTGGAAGATGCTACGTATCTTCCTCAAAGCCATAGAAGCCTCCACATGTCAATGCCTGAGAGATAATCTTCAAGCCTCATTGCCGAATGAAAATTATGGTGGGCCTCAGGTGTGATTTCAAAACTCTACAAAAGCTGCCAAGTGTCACCATCTGTAAGAGTCTGATATGTGTCCCGAATGATACTACAGCATAGCTAGAGGAAAGCGGAGAGAGTCGCGTGTCTTTAATGAATCAAGAAAAAAGTGCCAGGTGTCATTTTCTAGTGCCTTCTAAGTAATAAGAGGATTTTTAGAAAATTGACTAAGTGTCCTCATCTATTTTGACATAACATAGTGTTCTGTGTATTTATTGCCAAAAAGTGAAATGGAGGGAAAATTGGCTGGAGTTAATTCGAGTAGATGGAACAGTTCACCGAGTACATTTTTGGAGCCCCTAAGGCATTGAAAGCACCGTCTATTTGTCCCCTATGAGTTAAGGATGGAGTAAAAGTGCATGGGAAAGGGGAGCAATGGAAGGAGACACCTGAGGCTATAAAAGAAGAAGAATTGTAAGAAGGGGGGATTTTTCCATAGTTTTAGACTTTCTAGAGTTTTGACTAGCAATATCATTTGCTCTTGTCTCAATTTTCTTGAGTTGTAAAGTGATGTAACTGTGCATATTTCTATGCCTTTTATGTGGCTAAATGAATTAAGAAGATTTGAGCTCCATGCCTTGGTTGGTGTTATCTGTGTCATTTGCAAAGTAGTCTATTCTGTAGATTCTCTGGAGTTGTGATTAGGAATGTCATTTTATTTTGTCTCATTTTCTTGAATCGGAAGTTCTACATAACTATATGTGATTTATGTGCTTATTATGTGATTCAAATATTCTATTAATAAGATTGAACACTATGCCTTTGTTGACATTATCTGTATCTCAACAAAAGACTTCCTTGTTGTGAGTCTCTGTTTCTGTTATTTCAATCTTTTACATTGATCATGCACTTGTCTACTCTTAAATGTAACTGAGTCCTATAATAATTTCACTATGCTCAAGTTAGGATTAAGATTACACTTAGGTGCATCACCATAGTTAGGTTTGAGTTCATGCAATTGCAATTTTGTTTAATCTCCTATCCCTTTTCCCCCAACACTTGACACAACAGAAGAGACTAGATTCTCTAAAATCTAGAGGTTGTTTCAAGCCACAATGTCCCATAGCTTGAATCTTCCCATTATTGATTGATTAAGATCAAGCACAATTTAAAATAATCTACAATTTTTGGCATGCCTGGTGGGACTCATCTTGAAGTTTCTTTCAAATACCGTATGAACCAGAGCGCTACGAGGAGTCAGAGCTGTGGACCAATCACCAAATCACAATTTGCTACAAATATAGGTATTCTTTTGCCACCTCTAGTAATTAGTTCAAGAAGAAGAGCTAACCAGTTTTTACCAGTGCTAAATATGGGAGCCCCTGTACCCACAAGAAATATGCAAGCTGGAACACTGGTAGCCCCTTAATCCTCCCAACACCACCAGCCATTTGGGATCCTATCCCAGTAAATGCTCTAAAATCTCTACCCAAATTTGGTGGGAAAGACTCAAAAAAACCCATGGAACATCTTCAAGATGTATCAGATGTTTGTGCCATACATGGTGTCACAGAGAAAAATGTGGCCCTAAGGTTGTTAGTAGCCTCATTCAAAGGGAAGGCCTTAAAATGGTATCAGTATTTGACCCCAAATACCATATCCACATGGGACTAGCTTGGAGATCAGTTTTTTGAAAGATTCATAGAGAAAGGTGATAAGTCTTCTTTATTACAGTAGTTGATCACCATTAAAAGGGGACCACAAGAGGACATGACTGACTTCAACACTAGATTTTAGAAAAATTGGGATAGAATTCCTATTGCAACTAAACCGCCACCTGGTATGGCCATAGTGTTTTATCTCAAAGGTTTGAATTTAGATATATTTGTTATGATTCAGTCATTGGGAGGACACACTTTGCCAGTGGCTTATGACCTTGCATTTAGAGCTGAGAATCATTTAATTGATTCTGGGAAGTTACCTCCAAGGCCTCCCATGCTTGTATTCCTAGAAATTACCTTGCCCCTACCTCAAGAGGTTCCTAAAGCTGTAAGCCCGCCTGTGTCTATTATACTTACCTTCCATCATCTACGAAGTAACCGGTCCCTGCTTAGTCATTTGAGATGGATGATATCAAGAGTATGCTAAGGACATTCTCCAATGAGATGATTAATATAAAGAGGCAATAGAATACTTTCCCTAAGACTCCTTATCAAGGCTATCAAGGAAAGAGGTTTTCATCCCAACCAAACCAATATCAAGGCCCTCCAAGACAAACTAACCATCAACCAACAAATCAATTAGTTGCAGTTCCCACACCCTCACAGACCATTCCTCCCAACTCAAATACGGAGATGGTTCCTAGTTCAAATAATTATGTGGATGATCCTAATGCTTGGTGTTTCCCTTGCAACAATGCTCACACACCTAGATATTGTCCTAGAGGTAATCTAAAACAAAGGGTGGCTAAGCAAAGGAGAATGGATGGTCAGTTTTCCAGTACCAGTAACAATCAAGCCTACTAGTCTCTCAACATGCAAAATTTAGTTCTAGTGGCTCAAATGTAAGGAATATCCTTACAACAACAAGAAGAAATAGCTGCTAAACATGTTTTGTTCTCATGGGTTGAGGATGAAGAAGCAGTTTTCTTGAATGAGGCATCTATCTCTTAGAGGCTAGTAGTGCAATCTGATTATTACACCAGATCAAAGAGGAGGATGGTGGAACAACCTGAGGTTGTAAGTGGTCAAGTCAAGAATAGTCCTCCATATCAAGGGAAAAGGAATGCTGCCATTAGACAAGAAGTGCCTCAACTGGTAGAAGATCAAGGGATCCTTGCCTAGACTTAAGAAAAAACAAGGTATCCTTATTACCAAAAAACTCTGTCTTTGGGACCAATCAATATAGTAGACCAATTAAAAAAGACTCCAACACAAGTATCTATATGGGATATCTTGGCTATTCTTGAACAAAAGACACTACTACAAGAGGCTCTGCAAAGGTAAGCAATGCCCAAAGATGCGGTTACCAAGGAAGGACCTAATGGAAAGGAAAAACTCAAAGATACGGTTCCTCCAACGACAACAGCCTTCATGAACAATGTAGCACAAGTAAGTAAATCCAAGCTAGAGCCTTTCTATTTAACTCTGATCATTGGAAAGAAACTCCTGCATAATGCATTGATAGATTTGGGAGGTAGTACAATTGTGATGCCCAAGCAAATAGCTGATGCTTTGAAAATAAAATATGAACCCCTTGCAAAGGGAGTTATGTAGCTAGATGGCAAAATAGTGCAAACCATAGGGAGAATTAAAAAACTCCCCTTGCAGTTATACACATGTCCCAACATAATTGTCAACCAAGATATAGTTGTCATAGATATCCCTCCTATCTTTGGTTTATGTTTATCTAGAGACTTTATAGAAAAAATAGGAGGATATATGTCTCTTGACTAGTCTCACCTCATCCTAAGAACCAAATACGGTTCAAAAATGAAAATTCTATTTGAACCACTGTCCAAGGACCATATCACCAATGAACCAATAACAAGATTAGAAGTAGATCATGCCATGATAAATAAAGAAGAAATAATTTTCATCGTAGAACTAGGAGACTGGATTGAGCATGATCAAAAAGAAGAAAACAACCAGTTGTTGGATATGATGCATAGCGACCCATATGGGAACTATGACTCTACTGGTTTAGGCACGTATGTTATTTTTGATGAGGATCAGATGAACCCAAATATTATATGGAAAGAGGTACCTACTGCTTAGGATTCAAAGCTCTAGACTTTGAAATTTGATGGAGCTAGAAGTAAACATGGTGCTGGAGTAGGAGTTTGTCTTACCGCTCCAAATGGTGATAAGATTTTAAGGGCTATTTGATTCCAATTTGTTTGCACTAATAATGATGCAGAGTATGAATCTTTAGTACATGTGCTCCTGTTAGCCAAGAAAAAGGGAATAAAGAATCTAAAAGTAAAAGGAGATTCGGAATTAGTAGTGAAGCAAATTAGGGAAAAGGCAGCGGCCAAGAATGTGAGAATGAGATCCTATAGGCATAGGATTTGGGATTTGATAGAAGATTTTATAGATTTTAATGTTGAGATAATCCATAGAAGTCAAAAATTTGAGGCTGATAGGATGGCTCAGATTGGCTCACAGTTTAACCCAACAACTAGGTTATTGGTTAACAATGAGTCAGTAAAAGTTATATTGAGGCCAACCATCCCAGATAATGATGAAAATTGGCAAGTATTTGAAAATGATGCCCAGGTAGTCTCTTTCTTACAACAATCAAATGAGTGTGTTGATCAGTTGAAAAATAAAATTGAAGAGGCATATGGTGATTAGATTATGCAATTGAGGACTAATAAGCTCCCTAAGGGATTGATCACCTTGGAAAACTTGTTTGACCCAGAGTATGTAAGCCTGGAAAAAAAAAGGTTTTAGGTAGATAAAGTAAACTATTCAGAGGTAGAGGTGAGTAATGGGAAAAGGCTAAAAGTTGGAAACTCTGGAACTCAAGAAGAGAAGAAAAGACTAATCAAATTGTGCCAAAGATATGACAGAATCATAGCTTGGAGTTATGAAGACCTTCATGGATATAATAGAGACATTATCCTGCACACGATAGAGTTGACTAAAGGGTCTAAGCCCATCAGACAGAAATAGAGGCCAGTAAATCCAAGGATTGAGCCTCTAATGGTAGATGAGTTATAGAAAATTTTAGATTCAAAAATAATATTTCCAATCAAGCACTCAACTTGGGTATCTAATCTAGTCCTAATTAGGAAAAAGAATGGGGATGTAAGATTGTGTGTAGATTTTAGAGATCCAAATAGAGCATCTTTGAAAGACCACTATCCCTTACCCTCTATGGAACAAATTATACAAACTGTGGCTAGATCAAAGAGGTTTTATTTACTTGATGGTTTCTCTAGGTATAATCAAATTTGGCTTATTGAGGAGGACTGATACAAAACTACTTTCACTACCAAATGGGGGACATTTGCCTACGTGAAGATGTCATTCAGCTTATCAAATTTAGGAGCCACCTTTAAATGAGCTATGGATATATCCTTTGGTGAACTTATAAATAAGGTCATCCTGGTCTATCTAGATGACCTCACTATTTTCTCAAAAAATGCTGATGATCATTTTGATCATTTGGAATCTGTCTTCAAGAAATGTCAGGATATTGGGATATCATTGAATCCTAAGAAATTTATTTTTGATGTACCTTAGGGTAAACTATTGGGCACATAGTATCTAAAGAAGGGGTTTCTATAGATCCTGAGAGAATCATGGTTATAATGGACCTACCTCTTCTAGCAAATAAAAAGGCAGTCCAGTCCTTTTTAGGGACGATCAATTTTGTTAGTAAATTTGTATCTAATTTTGTAGGCTTGGTTAGACCAATGACACTCTTGCTAAAAAAGGACCTGGTCTTCAAGTGGAATATAAAAGGAAGACAAGCTTTTGAGGGGGTCAAGAAGGCTATCTCAGCAGCCCCAGTGCTCAAGAACCCAGATTTTTCCATGCCCTTCATAATGTATGTCTATGGAGGGGAGTCAAGTATTGCTTTTGTCTTGACTCAAAAGAACAATAGGCTAGAGGGGGAACACCCAATAGCCTTTTTCTCAAGAACTCTCTAAGATTATGAGACCAGGTATAATTTTGTGGAAAGACAAGCCTATGCCATGGTAAAATCTCTCAAGAAATTTAGGCATCTGATATCAGGGAAAAAAAATTTGATACTTGTAGCTCACCCAAGTGTCAGGGAATACATCATGGAGGGGGAGATTACTGAGAAAAGGGCTAATTGGATCACTAAGATCCTTGAATATGATGTAGAGGTAAGACCCACCAAACTGGTTAGAGGTAGTGGGTTGTGCCAATATATAACCCAAGAGCTAGAAAATATGTTACCTGAGGGAGCAGATTCAGAAGGAGAGACGGAGACGGTGCTAAAATTACAAGAGGTTGATCAAGAATCTTGGGTCACAAGTAGGATTCAATTTATGAAAAATGGGGTTTATCTGAGAGAACTCCCTTGAAATAAGAGGAGATATTATAGGATATAGGGAGTTCATTTTGTTTTAATTGAACAAGTCCTTTTAAAAAGAAATTAATATGGAAAATTGTTAAGATGTGTAGAACAGGCTGAAGCTAAGAGGATACTACACAAAATGCATCATGGAACATTAGGGGGGCATTTTTCTACAAAGACCACAGCCATAAAGATAAGTGAGGCAAGATATTTTTGGCCTACTTTATTTGTAGATTGTTATCAGCTAGTTAGAAAATGTCAATCCTACCAGTATTATATGGGGATGAGGAGGAATGTAGCCATGCCCCTTAGTCCTATACTTGTGGATGAACCTTTCACTCAATGGGGTCTTGACTTCATTGGAATGATAAATCCAGTGTCTAGCATGGGTTGAAAATGGATATTAATTGCCATAGACTATTTCACTAGATGGACCAAAGCAGTCCCACTTAAAGAAGAGATAGAGAATGTGATCCTAGATTTTCTAGGGGGTATCACTACTCGCTTTGGGGCTCTTTGCACCATCATTTCAGATAATGATAAAGCATTCTTGAGGTCTAAGGTATCCAAATTTACCTTGAGATATGGAATATATCTGAAAACTTCATCTAACTATTACCCTTAAGGTAATGGTCTGGCAGAATCAACCAATAAGAACCTAATAAGACTCATGAAAAGAGCAGGGGCTGATCATCACATAGAGTGGCATAAAGTGCTTAATCTGGCATTATGGGCTGATCAAATCATGCCTAATTAGGTGATCAAAATGTCCCCATATGAATTGGTATATGGAAAGTCTGTTATGATCCCCCTAAGTTTGGAAATCCCTGCTCTCTAGTTGATCAAACAAATTGAAATCAAAGAAAATGGCCCCATGCAAGTCAAACTCGCAAAACTTTTGGAGGTTCAGGAAAAGAGGAAAATGGCCTATGATTCATTAATCAAGCATCAGGGAATGGTTAAGAACTATTTTGATAAAAGGACTTTGAATCCTAATTTTGAGGTGGGCTCGATTGTTTTGAAATGGGATGCATGGGCTACCAAGCTGGGTTAACATACCAAATTTAAAGCACTATGGACTGGCCCATATAGAATTCACCCATGAAAGCAGAAGAATTATTTTGAGCTAGAGTCAATGGAAGGGAAATCTAAAGAGATTCTTGTAAATGGAATCTATTTGAAACATTTCAATTGACTTGGATCTCTAATGTATTATAGTTAAATAATTTCCTTTTTTGCATTATTTTTCCATTGTTTTCTCACTTTTCTTTTAAATAAGTGTTTTAAACATGTGTCAATACCTCTTTTAAAGCTATAATTTTCACAATTTTGATCTAGTGGGATGTGGAGTTTTCTTTTTGAGAAGGCTCAAAAGTCCTGAGGGTTGCTAGTAACTATAGAGTAAATTTTTACTCTACATTGCATTCAAATTTTCAATCGAGCACTGTAGTTTTGGTTCCCATATACCTTGGTCGTGGTGGCAGAATTGGGGTAGAGCATGAGTTCATTTTCCATCTAAGTGTCAAATTACAGTGGAGGCCACCAAGTGTCACTGTCTGAGCACGAGTCTTCTTTCTCCTCTTTTGTTTATTTCATTTCATTTTGCCTAAATGTTTGAATTCAAGTAAAAATTGCCAAGTGTCACTTTCCAAAACATGGGGCCAACCAACTGGCATCATCTGAGAATCTTTTTATAGATTTCTAGAGAATTTCAAATCATGCCACATACCTAATAGCAAATAAGCAGAAGCTTCCATGTGTTAGCATCCATGTCTCATATCGGTACCCACATTTCTTCTTTTTGGCAAAAGTTTTTAAAAGGCTAAGGAGCAGGATGTAGTGGAAGGCACCAAGTGGTAGTTGCAGAAGGCTCTAGACTATTTTTTGAAAGTAAGTGAAAGTTACCATGTGTCAGCACCTGAGAAACTTTGGTTCAATGCCTAGGTTTAATATTTTGGTTTAACATAGAAAGGCATCATTTTATTTTGCTTAAGTGCCATAAAGTAGCAGAGGCCACCAAGTGTCACTCTCTAAGCCCCTCTCTACTCCATCCCCAGGGAAAGGGAAGCTACCACATACCCTTAACTAAAGTAGCAAAAGATGTTACGTATCTTCCTCAAAGCCATAGAAGCCTCCATGTGTCAATGCCTGAGAGATCATCTCTGAGCCTCATTATCGAATGAAGATTTTGGTGGGCCTCGGGTGTGATTTCAAAAGTCTGTAGAAGCTACCAAGTGTCACCATCCATAAGAGTCTAATATGTGTCCCGAATGATACTACAACACTACTAGAGGGAAGCAGAGAGAGTCACGTGTCTTTAATGAATCAAGCAAAAAGTGCCAAGTGTCATGTTTTGGTGCCTTCTAAGTAATAAGAGGATTTTTAGAAAATTGGCTAAGTGTCCTCTCCCATTTTGACATAACAGAGTGTTCCATGTATTTGTTGCCAAAAAGTGAAATGGAGGGAAAATCAGTTGGAGTTAATTTGAGTAGATGGAACAGTTTGCTGGGTAGATTTTTGGAGCCCCCAAGTCATTGAAAGCACTATTTGTTTGTCCCTTGTGAGTTAAGGATAGAGTAGAAGTGCGTGGGAAAGGGGAGCAATGGAAGGAGACATATAAGGCTATAAAAGAAGAAGAATTGTAAGAAGGGGGGATTTTTCCATAGTTTTAGACTTTTTAGAGTTTGGACCAGTAATATCATTTGCTCCTGTCTCAATTTTCTTGAGTTGTAAAGTGATGTAACTATGCATGTTTCTATACCTTTTATGTGGTTGAATGAATTAAGAAGATTTGAGCTCCATGCCTTGATTGGTGTTATCTGTTTCATTTGCAAAGTAGTCTATATTGTAGATTCTCTAGAGTTGTGATTAGGAATGTCATTTGCTTTTGTCTCATTTTATTGAATCAGAAGTTCTACATAATTGTACATGATTTTTGTGCCTCTTATGTGATTGAAAGATTCTATTAAGAAGATTAAACACTATGCCTTTGTTGACATTCTCTTTATCTCAACAAAAAAACTTCCCTATTGTGAGCCTCTATTTCTGTTATTTCAATCTTTTACATTGATCATGCACTTGTTTGTTCTTAAATGTAATTGAGTCCTATAATAGTTTCATTGTGCTCATGTTAGGATTAGGATTACACTCAAGCACATCACCATAGTTAGGTTTGAGTTCCTACATTTGTGTTTTTATTTAATCTCCTATCCCTTTTCCCCCAACACTTGACACAAAAGAAGAGACCAGCTTCTCTAAAATCTAGAGGTTGTTTCAATCCGCAATGTCCCACAGCTTGAAACTTCCCACTATTGATTGATTAGGATCAAGCACAATTTTAAATCATCAACATATAGATTTTTGAATTTAATCAAATTTAACCATGACCATCCATCTTGAGATCAAGATGTGTATCCATGAATTAATTAAATATTGGAAAATTAATATATAAATATCCTCATAAGTATTTGGAAGGAATGGATATTAAAAAGCCATGGGAGGCTTTGAAACTGATATTTGTTTCATTTATGGCTTGTGGTTACCACCCCACAAATGATGTCACCTAATGATGAAGATAACAAAAATCAATTTCCAGTTAATAAATCTTCAATAACTTCCATGGATTTTTATTTAATATCTTAATTTGGATTAATTTGTCTAAGTGAGATTAATCAAAATTTATGTAATTCCTTGGAAATTAGTACTAATCAAACTGGTCAAAATGTCATTATAATGGGTTATAATTTGACTGGAGTGGAATTAGAAGAGATGTTAGTTGTGTATGGAACAATATCCCATTTAGGACATTATTGACATGAAATAACACATGCACATTTCATGTGCCTATAAATTAGAGTAATTTAGTTATTTAGATAATCAAATTATGTTTTCATCATTTTGACTCAAAATTCTTTGATCAAACTTAATAATCACATAGAATACATTGTCCCATTCAGGGAAACAATTGACTAAATTAGAACTTGTATATGAAAAGCTTAAACCATTTATCATGTTTAAGTGATTTTGTCTTAAATTGTGAATTTTCAATTTTTTTGAGTAAGATTGACAATTTAAACACAAATGGTGTTAGGAATTGGATGTCTATATTTTTCCCCTATTTAAGAAGGTATGGCGAGACATTTTGGATGAAGCAACATATTTTCAAATAAAAGAGTTTTCAAGAATAAGTTTGAAGGAAATGACCCATGATGCCCCCTCAAGAAGACATACAAGGATGAAAGACAAGGATGGACTCTTGAAAAGAGAGAGAAAGTGAGACTAACTCATTAAGAATATTAAATCTAAATGAGTTAATACTTACATGTGTTGATTCTCAATGATTAAAATATAATCAAAATATAATGGTCCCCAAGGTAGGGGAAATGAGAAGGATACAATCCAAAAATATAAATGGCATAATTTGAACACACCCAAAAGAGGGTTCAAGCTATGTACTTAGGGAATGATCAATTTTGAGACTAGTTGCACACTTTAAATATTACCATAATGAGGGGAAAAGTCTATAGATATTGGAATAATAAGAAATAAGATAATGTTTCTCTAAATAAAGTAAATAATAATATGTCCTAGTAGAGCAAATTTGATTGATTGATAAAGAGTTTTTTCCCTCAATAGGTCTGAATTTTGATCACTAATAATTAATTTTATCCCAATAAGGCTGATTTGATTCGGTAATTGGTCCAAATGTTATGCCCCAATAGGGTAAATTGGCAATCATAGCTCAAGGATATAACCTAATGCATAACTTAAATACAAGCAGGCATAAGCATAGATGTAATGGTATAATGACTATTGAATCCATAATAAACCAAGCATATGAGGATACACAAAGAGATGAAAGAGATGAATACAAGAATAAATGTGGCTGAGCTTACCTAAGATATGCCATGTATCCAAACACTTCCTACATAGTTCAAATTGACCTCAAGCCAATGTAGTTCACCCAAAATTAGAAGAAAATAAAATGAAGATATAATAATAGAAGAAAAATGGACCATTATTCGATTAGACTCATTATGTATGCCAAGAGATGCATGTATTGCATAGAGTCTAGTGTGAAGCCATTGGTGTTTAGTTTCATTGGTGTACTTGAGAGCTGATCTTCAAAGTTACATTGATTTTAAGACTTGGATCCAAAGCACTTGGTGCTTACTATAGTAATACTAAAATTATGCATCATAAGTATGAATAAACTATAATGACATTGTATTTCAATTATGATGAACCAGTTCAAATGTGAATATTTATAACTAAGGATAATGATAAGAACTACTAATATTAGAGTTACAACTATTTACATTTAAACAAAAAAAAAATCAAAACAAACAAAATCAAGACACAATTTTCACCAAACATAAAATCAAGATATGAAAAATCAAGGCTTAAGTAGGAATAAGAATGTATAAGAGCAAAGCAAGAACAAATTAATAATTAACACGATCAATATATGAATAATAGAGATCCATGTGTACTAATAAGAGGTACTTTGAAAACAAAACATAAGAGTAAGAAAAAATAGAAACACAAAATACCAAGAATTAACATGAAGAAATAATAAAAGAAAGTGAACAACATAGAAACAAAATAAATGGAGAGAAAAGAAGTCACAACTAAACAAGAATAAAATAATCAAATAAACACACACAAAGAAGAGTCAGTCATAAATATTAATGCAAGCAGAAAGATAATTGTTTAATTACGTAGAGTAGAGGCATTAATTTATATAATAACACAGTAATAATAAAGGACACAAAGTTTCCTCCAAGGTATATGGAAACAACATAGAAGAAAAAGAGGAAAAAGAAGAAAGGAAAGGGGGAGGCTGAGCTGACTCCAGATGCACAAGACAAGTGGATGCTACCTACAAAGTTCCATAGATACAAGATCCAACATGAAATTCAAGCCAAATATAGTTCTCCTAGGAATGGGATAGAATAAAAATGATGACAAGAACACATAATTAATAGTATATAAGAAATAAATTAAATGGGCTCACAAAATGGTGAGAGTGTTCAAATCAGTGCTTGTAAAATAGTAAGAGCATGGAGTTCAAAATAAATAAAAGTGTAAGACAATATTTTTTTTATCATTTTCTATTTTTTTTGTATTTTTTAGATAAGCAATAGAATTGAAATATTAACAAAAGGTCCAAGTAACTACCTAGATGAGGAGATGCATGCCCATAAGTAAGAGTTCAAACAATAGCTAAATCAATTGCAATAGTCCATGCTAAAAAAATAATAGGAGTGAGACTTAAATTTATCATAAAATGGAAAGAACATGATGAATGGGGACTAAGTTAATCTCAATATAAATTGAGTGCCACCTACATAGACTCAAAGGACCTCAAGTCAATGTAGTTCAAACAAAGTGATAAATGGGACACAATGGTATAATATGCCTAGAATAAATTGGTATATAGGGTTCCCCCAAGAGACTACACAAGGAAAATGGAAGGTTATATGGCAAATGAAAAATGGTTCTCCTAATCCTATTGACATGGAGATGCACATCCTAGTCAACATGTGAGACAACCAAAATAATTAATGATAAAAATTGTTAACCAACGCCTCATCTGAATATTTGCTTCATCAATAACTTGTTACAAATCTATATTTCATTGATGTTCATTTTATCCTCATTAGTAATTGATTCTTTTTCCTTCAAACATTGAGACAAGATATTTTCATAGCCTCCATAAATGAATGTGTATCCAAGGATGGTAAATAATGTTAGGCATAAGATAAATGACATAGGTTGGGAATGAAAATGGGGACTATAATGGAATGTATAATGACTGGGGAACAAATAAATATTAGGTTTTTAAGGCACACATAGTGTTATTATTTATATATTTGACATAATTTTTTTATGGTAGGTCCAAAGACCTCTAAATATGCTCTTGATTAGACCACCATATTTTTATGTTGTTTGATATTGAGAGTAGCTACCATTTGATTATGTTGTAGATTGGAAAATGTATTAATTTGATCTTTGATAATGTTTTCATCAAGTAGTGAATAATGATTGTGCTCAGCTATTGATTCCTCAAAGAGGTTTTCAAAAATGAATTTGTCTTGATTATCTCATACTACCTCTAAGAAGGTTTCATGAAGGGGTGTTAACATTTTAATTTGATTGTCTTCTAGTAGCTTCAAAAAAGATTCACTAAAAGATACTGAGTTTGAACTTTGATCATCGCCTAGTGTCTTCAAAAATATTTCACTAGAAGATTATTCTTATTTTGCATGTATTTAATCTTGAATCCCAAAATATTTTTCACCTAATATGTTTCCATGGATATGGTTTAACAAAGTGTGATACTATTAGTCCTAATCAATGCTTGTGGGAGGTGGAATGTCAATATAATGGCTATTTTGGCTAATATTAATGGAATGATGAAAGGAAATGCAATCTTCATATAAGATACTAGGATAACCTATGTTGATGATAAAGTAATCATCCTTAAAAATCATATAATGATCACAAATATATTGAAATTGATCTGCAAGGCAAGTGTAACTAGTGTTGTAATAACCATGACTTTATTCTATTTCTAAATCTGATTTTGTGTCAAGGAGATCTAAATATGATGTTGAGACTGAGAGTGATTCTACTTCTAATGTTAAATCCAATGTTAGTTCAAAAAGGGAACCTAAATTTAATTTAAATTCTTCATCTGATGTGGATGTTTCTATAATAATATTTTGTTGAATGCTTGGTGTGGGACAAGTAATGGCTTGTTATAGAATAATGGGCTCAATAAAAATAGTTTCATCTAGGAAGGGTTTAACATAGACTGGATAATCTATGTGAATCTCCTCAAAGAGAGGGAATTACTCGCAGGATGACTCGATAGAAACTAGATTATCAAATGAGACTCCTTAATGAGGGGGAAAAGATAAATTGATAACCCTATAAAGACTGGCTTGTCAAAGGGAAGGGGATCATTAAAAATAGGAAAAGGATTGATGTAATGATTTTCCTGAAGGTAGTTATAATCATTAAGAAATGACTCAATAAATATTGGCTCATCAGAGTGAGACTCCTTAACAATAGGTAAAGTATCAATGTGTGATTTATCATAGGTTAACTCATCAAAAATAGGTGTTTCAATAATAACATCATGAACTTAGTTTATAATTCATTGTAAAATATCAACTTTAAACACATTTTGTTCCTCAAAATATGGCTCTTAAAGAGGTAATGGTTGTCTTTTTTTAGTATTGAAGACCGACATGAAATTTCTAAAGTGGGGAATAGTTGGTATTGGATGAACAATGGTTTGTGTTTCAATAATGGGCTATCCAAAAATTATACTATTAAATAAGGGATTAACAAGACTGGTTCATCAATTGACATTCATCAACAATAGGTTCAATATATGTAGAAGATGGGCCTAAAATGGTAATGATTGGGAATTTCAGAGCTTAATCACTTTCAAAAACCAAAGGAAGAGGGACTAAAATGGTAATATTTGAGCATTGTGGAGCTTGGTTTCACATGTAAACTAAAGGATAGGGATGGTCTAAAATGGTAACATTTGTGTGTTATAGAGTTTGGTTGCTTACACAAGCTAAAAGAGCAATAACCTAGAATGGTAAACTTCAAGCATTATAGAGCTTAATTTATTATATGTGATAAAAGATAAGAATAACCAAAAATGTTAACCTTCAAATGTAGTGCAAAAAATGAAGGGGAAGGAAGGGGATGATGTACAAAAATTATCATGGATTAGACTGGTGTTTAATAATAGGCCCAAAAAGGGTGACATCCTAAAACATGACAAAGTGATCATGCCCATCATAAAAATTCTCTTCATCATAACTAGTTCCACAAAAGACCCCATTATGAGTATACCTTTGAATCATGCTTAGAATATTATTCTCTACATTTTCTAAGATTTGGAAAATGTTTTGAAAACATTAACAAGGTTTATTTTTTATTTTCTTCAAACAAATGACAAGGCAAAAAGAGACTATAATAAAGAGAAGTGGCATAATATCACATAATTAGAAGAAATGGATACAAAATTACTCAAGTTTTTTGGGTTGAAATAATAAAATTAAAAGAGGGTATGATAAATCTAAAACCTAAAGTGAAAGAATCACAACAAAGTTAGGTTAAAAGATACATCCATACCGTAAAATCTAGGTACAACTTTAATGAGTTATGACTGCAAAATTAGAATAAAGTCTTTTTGATGAAGAAAGTAACAATGTGAATTAAGAAACTCAAGATGTGAAAACATACGAGAATTGATAAGTATAAAACTAAAACCAAACATGAAGTATAATTCTACGACATGGTAATATAAATTATAAAATTGGTTCTAGAACTTATAGCATGAACAATATTCAAGATAACCTAAGTTAATAATGATCAAATGATGACAAATCTATATAATGGCTTGCAATCCAAATGGGAAATTATACCCTAGTTAACTCAGACCAAGTGCAAATGGTAAACCAATTAACACATTGGCATAGAACTCAAAATGGTGACATTTTGAATTTAAATTTAAAAGTGAAGGACTTGGAGATTTTTACAAAATGGTTTAGACTCAAATAGATATCATAATAATGTTGTTTAGATAAGACAAACATAATAATTCAAATGAGGATTTAAACAAGGCAAAAGATGGTTTTGATTTGGTCAGCATAACACCTCCTTATTAAAATAAAATGGTGGACAAAAAATGTGTTAATTTGATGCATGTTGGTTTACAAACAATTTTTAGACTCAAATCAAGACCAATCAAATAAAGGAAAAGACAAATATAATTAAGTATAACATCCAAATTCCAAAATCGACAAGTTTGTTTTTTATCATTGAATTCTATCTATATGCATGATCTTGGGATGATTTTAAATGCTAATCCAAAAATAAAATTACATGATATAGTAGGGTTTTTACACCCCCCTTGTTCTCCCAAGAGATTATATGGTGACATGAAACTTTAGGCTACTTGCCCTGCATCAACAATATGTCCACAACAAGTGGGATTATTCTAAAACTTAAATTTGTGACCATATAGATTGTCCCAAGTGTGATTAATACTAGATATGCCTTACATAAATTTATTTCATACCAGTAATCTTACAATGCAAGGGTCTATTCCTTTGTGTAATGATTTCATCCATGTACTTCTTAGTGGAATCCCTAGGTTAACCAGACATGAATCAAAATTTCATTAGGATTGGATAGGTTAGCCGCTTAACCCCCTAGAAATAATAGTATATTTTCCATGATTTATATACCCCACCATGGAGTGGGGTTGAAATAATATTAGTAGATGAAACCCTAGGTCAAAGCTTCTCTAAAGAATTTGTGAGGATGCTATGAACTCCTACTCACAAGACAAGTTGCATAAAATAAATAATCAAGTGAAAAGACTTTAAATGTTGTGTTTAGATCACCCAAACCATATGGGTTTTGGGTAAAGATCAATAACATTCATTTCATGCCTTGTATAAGGCATAGTTTCAAGGAAGAAACAATTTTTGTCACCTGAGTTCCCTAAAGGGGATAGGGGAAGAGCATACATGCATCCTTCATTTGTGAAAACCAAACAAGTATATAATGATCTAACATAAAAAAACACTTCAAAGAATTTACAATTTAAGTGAATGTTTATTTTATTCACCAAATTGAGATGTTTATGATATTTTTGGTCCCTTGGACTTAGTTGAAAACTTTCACAAAATAATATAAGTATAAACCATCTAAATTCATTCTAAGCAACAAATGGAAATTTTCAAGATTTAAACATGTTCAAATCTATTACTTTTCCACACTTGACCTATAATTTTAGAGGGTTTATTTCTAATTAGAAGAACAATTATCAATGAAATAAGAAAGATTTGAAAACATGCTTTTGGGTTTCTCTATTTTTGTTACATAGAGATTGACATTAGCCAATAGTGGTTGATGCTAGTTATAACAATACCATTGGTGGTCATAAAAGAACTGATATTGATCGATAAAAATTGGGTGTGCCAATATGTATAAATGGAATCTAAGGTGAGTGAGACCAAGCATTAGTCAAGAATAATCAATTAAATGCATAAGAACATAACTAACGAAGCCAACTCCTATGGAGTTTTGAAAATGATAATTAAAAATTATTGAAAGAAATAATATACATCAAACCTTCCCAAGAGCATCCCACCATCCAAATACAGTTCAAAACATGATTATCCCCTTGATTTGGTGCTCAAGTCTTCCTCAATGATGAATGGTGGACCAATGAAACTAGGATCATGATATTTGAATCAATGTTATACCAATCTTGAAGATATCTTATTGCAAGTTAGGAATTATAACACTACACAAAGAAAAGTTGTGGAGAGATTTATGCATAATAAGTTTACACAAATGAAGCTTAAAATGGTGGTCTTATCCCTCATATTTATATATTTTTGAATTTGATCAGAAACAACCATGATAGTTCATCTTGAGATAAATATGTGTGGACATGATTAATTTAATATTGGAGAACTAATATATAAATATAATCATAAATATTTGGAAGGAAGGTACATTAAATAGGCATGGGAGGCCTTAAACTTGATATTAGTTACATTTATGGTTTATGAATGCCACCCCACAAATAATGTCACCTAATGATGTAGATAATATAAATCAATTACAATTAATAAATATTCAATAATTTCTATGGATTTTCCACTTAAGGTCTTAATTTGGATTAATTTTCCTAAGTGAGATTAATCAATTTTGTATACAATTCTTTTCAAATTAGATGCACATTATTAATCAAACTAGTCAAAATGTCATATTACTAGGTCATAATTTGATTGGAGTAGAATTAGATGAATATGTTAGTTGTGTATAGACCAATATCCTATTTATGACATTGTTAACATGAAATAACACATGCACATGTCATGTGCCTCTAAATTAGAGGAATTTTATGATTCAGAGCATCAAATTACATTTTCATAATTTTAAGTCAAAATGATTTGATAAAAGTTAATAATCACATAAAATTATTTACCCCATTTAGCTATACATTAGCCTAAAATGTCACTTGTATATGATAAGACCATTTAGCACATTAAAGTGATTTTGGCTTAAAATATGTGTATTTTCACAAATTTTGAGTAAGATTGACAATTTGAACACAAATGGTGTTAATAATTGGATGTCTATAGAAAGCACATTGAATTTTTGATACATTATGATATTTTTCATCATGTTCATTATTATTTTCATACTAATAACATTTTATAAGAGTGTGGAGTGGAAGCCCTATCAAAATCAACAACTGAATTTATTCCATGCATTTTTTTGAAAGATGAGATGAACAATTCTCTTATAATAAGGCATGTTTGGATGGAACTTGTAACATTTGTGGCAGATTAACAAAATTGAAATATTATACCCATCAAGAGAGTACACATGAAATTGGACAAGAATTCGTTATTTTTAGTAGATATAAATATGTGATATATACATTAAAAGATGGAAAGAAATCTAAAATGATTTATATTATTATAGAATAAATACCTATTTCAAAATTTATGGATAAATTTAAGGAAATTTTATATGAGAATGGAAGGAACACACACAAAGATCTATAGATGGATGAACAATTAAAGTTAATTTAGGACACATTACCACTTGGTACTATTAGTTTAGTAGTTGAATTTGTAGAGAATTACACATTACAACCACAAAGAGAGGTTTAGTCATAATACTACAATTAATTATAATTTTCCCTTTTGATGTATATAAAATTCATACATTCACCTGATAGTACAAATCATGATTAAAAATATTAATAAATTACTATTTCCATGTTAGTGATGATAAAAAACAATATTCAACATATGTAAAATGTTTTTTTAAGTTTTTTTATGATAAGCTAAGTCAAAGTAACATTAATTTCAATCAAAATTATAGTTGGTCAGATAAGCCTCAAATAAGATAAGGATCTATTGGATAAGCCATAATATTTATCCATTGGCCTTTTTTGCACAAAAATAGTAGGATCTATTGGATAAGCCTCCAACATAATAAAATCTAGAATAGACCAAGGCACAACCTAAGACAATAGAGTAGTTATCACAAGAAACTTCAAAGACTAAATCTGAATAAGAAAAGGTAAAATATTAAAAAGAGAACATCATTGAAGAACAAGCCCAAAATAAAAATGAAGAGAGAGTATAATAAAGAACAAGATTAAATTATTTAAAGGAGGAGTATACAAATAAATCTAAGGTTAATAAAGTATATATGGAGGTTGAATAATATAAAAAATAATACTTGCAAAAATAAGAAGAGTTGAATAGGAAAGCTACCAAACAATAGGTAACAAAGGACACAATAAAAAAAGTTATGATGGATAAGGATGAGTAAGAGATAAAGTATAGTGAATATAAATAAAATAAAGTTCAAGTAGCCTTGGTCCTAGAAAAAAAAATGCAAACAAGCCCTATGAAATCATAATAATCAACTGAGTCAATAAAGGGTATGAATGTTGAGGTCTAAATGTAACCTTTAGGTACATTTCTAGGATAGGGGTAGACTTAGGGAGGAGAAAAATGTGATCCATCACAAGATAAATTTGAATATGTTAATAATTTTAAGTTTAATGTCCATGCAATTCTAGTATGAATAATAATTTTTACTCTCTTGGTCTCATAAATCAAGCATCAACCTATCCCATCACTAGTTGTTGAAACCTCACTAGAATTATCGAATCCATGACAATATGTTTCCATTGATATATCATACTTATTGTTGGAAAATAATATTGAAGGATATATTGATTTTCAAGCATAAATATCACATAAATCAACATCAATAAAGTAACATAACATCCAATAATGCAAGGAGAACCTTGAACTAGATGATAAACTAACCAATTGGTGAAATTTGATTAATGATACTTGCCCATAATTGGTTCTATAGGTTTTTATAGGGTAAAGTGATGTTTAAGGAAAATAAACTCATGGAATTAATATAACACCTTACATAATACTAGGTTGAAGTGTAGAGGTCACAACAAATTAGAGCCCAAGTTTAATAGTTGTGACCTGGAACTGAAGTTATCTTCAAACTAGTCAAATAATATGACCATGTTGTTGATACATGTATGCACCAAGCCATAAAAAATTATCATATCATACTAAATTATAAAAATTAGTTACATGATACATGGAAATATATCCCTCTAGACCTAACCAAAGCTGATAAGTCCATATAAATCATGGAGAGCCAAATTTCAGGATTAACTAACATCAATACTACATTAAATGAATATATTTCATTGGGAGATCATATCATGGAAAATATGTGAACTTGTGGTCTTGATATATTGTATATCACATTTTTAGGAATGAAAATATATATGTGTGTGTGTGTGTGTGTGTGTGTGTGTGTGTGTGTGTGTGTGTGTGTGTGTGTGTTGAGATAATGTAACTAATAATGTAAGACATTCAAAATAAGGTATCTCAACAGAAACTACTCATCAAATTTATTCCTAAATATGACATCTAAAAAATTATGCAGAGTCAAGATTCTTTCTACACATTATTAAGATTGGTAATAAATTTATTTGTGGATTAGATATAATTTATTAAGTAATTTAAAATTTGGATAATTTCATCCAATAAATCATGGTTGAAATATTCTACATTCCACCTACCTACATGATAGATTCCATGTGAACAAATAAAACATCTCAAATAGTGCAAAAGTTATTCCTCTAGAACCATTTATTTTAACATCAGCTTTGATATTAGCTGTACCCTCTAAATCCTCCCTAGTAGCTTCACAATAACTTCAAGATGATATGTCCCCATTTTCATATTCCACACCTCCACCATGATATTAAGGTACTACGTAGATGAAATTTTGTTTAATTTTGAAAATAGTATATTTTGGTAGGTAAGAAGTTGAGTGAGTGGGGTCATAAATGTTAAAAATTTGTAAAGTGTGGCCTCCTTGTTATGCCAATATATAAAAAACATGTAAACTATTGTAGGTTGATACACTAATTTGTTGAAAACCTAAAAGGGAAGATAATTAGTATGAAAGAGGTAAAAATGGATAAATGGAACATCAAACAATAACCAAAATAATTGCTTATTAACTAGTCTAATAGCTTAGCGTAATGTAAATCCACCACTTCTAGTTTATGGTACTCTCTTAATGACTTTATCTTGGCATGAGATAATTACTTAAGTTTGGGTAAGTGTTGGTAGTAAGATATGAATCCTAAGTCATACAAATATTTTTTTGACTTCAAAAGGTGACAAGTGTGCAATAGTATCTATTTTATATAAAATATGGGTTTAGATTGAATTTAAAAAATTTGTATAAGATGGAATTCCTCCATCAAGTTTTAAAATGAAATACCATGAAGATGAAGAGTCAGATCCTCATTGTAAATATATAAATAATATATTTTTAAATAAGAATATTTATCATTGATTTCTTAATTTTGATACACTAATAGAGATGATAAATGGTTTTCCTTGAAATTAATGTATCTTAATCATGATTTATGTGTGTATGTATGTGTTATATTATTTTCAACTCCATTGTGCATGTATGTGTTATATTATTAATTATAGATGATGTAAATGATTGAAACCCATATAATTACTCAAACAATAATGGATAATGAATCCATAATAAAATTCAAGTGATCTATTAATTTATTCCTTCAACATATTCATTTTACATAGTGACACATCATAGAAATCAACATGTAACATGTCCTGATGGCATTTTCTAGGGACTGATAGTAACACTCATTTATTATGTCTATTTTAATTAGTTAAATGTGCTAAAATAATTATTAGAGAAATATTGAATACATCCATTATATATAATAATAATAATAATAATAATAATAATAATAATAATAATAATAATAATAATAATAATAATAAATTTACCCTAATTTTTATTATAATTATTATTTTCATTTTCTAATAAATATAAATTCATTCTAGAAATTAACATTTACTAGGAGCACTAGTGGTGGCTTCTTTCTACATACATAGTAATTATATAATTTATCAGTACATTATTACATTTGATAAGTTTTTGATGAATATTTTTATGTTCTCTTTCGATATCTTCTATTCATTAATAAATTTCAAATATAAAATTATAAAACTACCCTAAAATTATTATTATAACTACTTATACTTGTGCATAAAAATAAAATTGCTTTCCCATAATAACATAGACTAGGTTAAGTAGTGGAAAATTATTTAGTTATACATAAACTATCAGATATTAATTATATATAAATAATATTTTAATGCATTTACTTTTTAAAAAATCAAAATTTCCCTGAAATTATGATAATAATTATTGTGATGCCCCATAAAAAAGGTTATTTTCTGAAATAATGTATATTATAAGAAATAACAATAATAATGTATCATTGGAAGACCCTAAGGACCTTCAAATCCTAGGCTCTTTTGGGAAATGTTCGTGAATGGCTGGTTGTTCTTACCTACCCCCTAAGAGCACCCCCTCCCTTTATGGAAATGAAGTACTCAAACCTATGGGCAAAGAAGGTCTTAACACTAGGCCCAAGGGAAGGTAGGGAAGAGACCCATGTAGGTTTTTCATGTCCCATACTAGTTCATAATGTTTTGGCTCATTAAATATATTTCATTTGTTTTTTTATCTTTCTTTATTGTTTATGGTTTGGTCATTTTTGTACCATGTTTGGTGGGTCATTTTTTGGTTGGGTGTGTCGTGCCCCTACTAATTTTCTTGTTAGAACCTCATGGATTCCTAGGCCTCTTATTGTGTCCTAAGATGGATTCCACACAATTTCAAGGTGGTTTTATTATAATCCAAACTATATTATTTATAAATACATAATTATTATATAATTCATCATTATTTACTTAATTAAAATTTTGAATCTTAGTAAATAAATAAATAGTTATGGGTGAAGCACTTAAATCATTAGGGAGGGTATCAAACCTCTAATCTAGGAAAAAGGAAACTAAAAAATGAGATAGTGAAAGGGAATCAAGAAAACATTAAATTCCACTTTGATAAGTTTAAAAAATGACCCTCATCTCATATATTTTATGGGGGATCAACCATCCTAACAATTATAGGTTGGTCATAAACAAGTGAAATAAGTATTAACCTTAAATAATCTTATTTCAAGAAATAAAGATGTCTCAGACATATCTCAACAATTGTAGTGATAAAATATAGTTTAAAGCAGGTTGTACTAGTGTGAGCTCCTCAAGGTCATTAGGAGTGATGGAAGTCATCTGAAACACTCAATGCCTTGAAGGAGAAGTTTTAACAATAACCACATAGTCATCTTGTTCAAAGATAAAGTAAATAAGCGATAATGAATTCTCTCCTATATTTATGCTCCCAACACTAGAACTGGGCGAAAGAAATTTTGGGAAGGATTACTAGTGTTAGGAAACTATGTGGTGAATAAAAATGGATAATGGTGGGAGAATTTAACTCACCATTAAATTTATTAAAAATAAAAGGAGTAATTTTTAACTTCATAGAAATCATGGAATATCTATATGAATTCATCACTAGTGCCATATTAGTGGATTTTCACCTCAAAGGAAACCCTATCACATCTCCCAACAAAATAATGGGGGAGAGTCTTAACTAGGTAAGGCTAGATAGATTCCTATTTTCTCTTAATTTAGACTTACACTTATCTAGCTCTCTTTCCTATTTACTAATAATTGGATCAGACCACAACTTAGATATATTTGAAGGATATAGAAGTTACAAAGTCAAAAATATACCATTCAAATTTTAGAGCATGTGGATCTATCACATGGACATACATAACTCTATCTAGAAATGATAGAGGGAACTAGCTGACGACATAGATATGTTCATATTAGCTATAAAACTCAAGTTTATCAAATAAAAACTTAGAGTATGTAACAAAGAATTCTTTGGAGATATATTCATCTAAAATAATTTCCTATTAGAAGACCTTCACATCCTAGAGGAAAAAATAGAGATCAATGGTATTATTGAAAATTTGGTCAATATAAAGAAAAACCTACTTAGTTCCTACCATAACTTAGATGCTAAAGATGAATCATTTTTTAAGTAAAAGTAAATATGTACCCAAGTTAAGGAAGGGGATATGAATACAAAATATTCCACCAATTAACATCCAATAAAATATTCTAATAGGATCTCTCAATTCCTTCTGGAGGATGGATTTATATATCAAGCTAAAATGAATAAATAATTCACCACTTTAACATTTTACTAAGGGAAATTGACTCTATTGACACTTAGATAGAGGATATTCTATTATATAATCTTGCTTGTACCATATCTCAGGTAGATAATAATGATATTTGTTAACCCCAATCCCTACAGGAGGTTAGATAGGTAGTTTTCTCAGTGAAAGGAAGCAGGACCCATGGACTAGATGGATTTCTTCCACTCTTTTTTGAAACTTTCTGGGACATGCTCCACCTTGAGGTAGAGGCTATGGTTTGTGAATTATTTAGGGTGGTAAATATCTTAAAGGAATTGAATAACACATTCTTGGTCCTCATCCCTATAAAAATAGGAGAAAATAAACTAAATTATTGTAGACCAATAAGACTTTGCTACATGGTTTTCAAAATTTGCACAAAAACATTGGTCACTCATCTCTAACCCTTACTTAAAGGGGTAATTATACAACATCAAGGCATATTCATGGTGGGTAGATAGATCGCCGATGGAATCATGATTATTCATGAAACTCTACATTTGATGGCCAACTCCATTAGGGTAGGAATGTTCCTCAAAATTGATATGAATAAAGCCTATGATAGGGTTTCATAGATTTTTTTGGGTATGGTGTGAAATAGGTTTGGATTTTAAAAATATATTAGACATCTAATACATATCTATATTTTGACCCCCATGTACTCTATCTTGATTAATGGGTTTCTTAAAGGCATCTTCTTCGTACATCGAGAGATTAGGCAAGGTGACACCATCTCATTTTATCTATTTATTATTATGGATGAAACATAAGGAAAATTTTTACAAGTGTCTAGAGAGTAAAACATAAATAAAGGGATAAAGGTAGGACAAAACATTGTCCCAATCACCCATGAAAAAATTGTAGATGAAACTTTTTCTCCTTAGAGAGACCTCAATTTTGGACGTAATTGATTTCAAATTAAGTATCTTAATCTATGAAATATCTTTGGGTAAATGCATTAAATTCAAAAAAGTATATGCATTCTTATTGAATACTTTACCTCCCCTTTAATGAAGACTGGAAGGAATCATAGGATACCAAATCAACAAACTTCCCTCCACCTACCTCAGCTTGCCATTATTTGATGGTGAGATGAAAATGGAATTATAGAATACTTTGGTAAAAAAAATCCAAAAATATGGAAGGTTGAAAAGGAACCCTCCTCTCATAGGTAGGTAAGTTAAAAATATTCAAAAGATCCTTGATAATTATCCCCATTTAATTTATGAACCTAGTTTAGATCCTGAACAAGATTGTGAATCTAATAAAAAAAATACAAAAAACATTTTTTGGATGGGAACAAAAGTTATATTTTAATTCCCACTACTGGCTTGGGATAAAGTCTACCTCCCCAAGGCCCTTGAAGGTTTTGTGATAAGAAGAATCAAAAGTATGAATTAGGCCCTTTCTACAAATTTTTGGTGGAAATCTATTGAAGAAGATAATCATTGGACCAAGATTATAATGTCCATTTACATGGAGGGTAGGAAGGAAGATAATTTTCATTGGGAAGAAGGCTCCCTAGATGGTTTTTACTTCTATAAAGACATCTAAGGCTGTAAATCTCTATTTAAGAGGGGAAGCAAATGGTAGTTAGATAATTGAAAAAGAGTTGAATTCTAGGAGGATCCATGGCTCACACCCTTTCTCCTAGCTTCCTCTCCCCCTATAACACACTAAGGGAGACCTTCAAATCCTCCATACGTCATAAGGTAAGGATTATAAGTGTTTCTTGGAATGAATAATAAAGTTAAATTTTATGTATGTTGAGATGGACAACATTAAAATTCACCAAGAAATCAATAACCTCAATTCTAAACTCCAGTAAATCCATATAGTTGTTTTCTCAAATGATGATACACTCCTCTAGCTAGCATAAGATAGTGGATAATACATGATCAAATTAGGCTTCTTTGATAATATTGACTAGAAGGAGGACTAGGCCTACTAGAGAAACCTCTAGATTAAACTCCTTGCCCATAAGTTGAACATTTTTTTGGCTCATAAAAAAAGATAAATTTATTACTATAGACAACTTGGAAAAATATGAGACAACCATCCCCAATAGGTATGTTCTCTATAACTTAGTGTTGGAATCCATGAATCATATTTTCCTTGATTTCCCCTTTGGGTCTTTAGTTTGGAACCTCCTCCTTAATCTTTTCAACATGTCTTGGTTCAAGTATATCTCCATTTTAGATGTAATCATCCAATAGAAATCCCCTTTAGTATCTCTTCCTTGGTCTTCCTTTGGTTTCTATCCCTACCCCACATTTTTTAGAAAATATGGACCACAAGTAATGACTATATTTGAGCACAAAAGGTAAAACCCTTCGGGCTCCTTCTATAAGATTCAACCTATTATTAATGAGAATTGGTAGGTGGTGATACCTAATGACAAGTTGGGAGCTATCGATGTTGAATTGGATATAATAACAAAGTGGAATATCATTCCCCCTCCCACCAAGTCTAATATGGATAATAACCTCATAAAATGGTAATAGTCCCTCGAGGTTGGATGAAGTTAAATTTTGATGGGACGTATAAAGGGAATCTTGGAAAGCTGATGGTGGTGGTGTCATTAGGGATAAATTAGGGAATAATATCACTACCTATGTGGGTTTAATGATAATTTAATCCAACCATGTATTAGGTTTATTAAGGCTAAAACTTCCCTTTAAGGCATCTAACTGGCAATCCAGCTCAACATCACTAAATTATCAATCAAATAGGATTTTCTCAACATTATTAATGCCCTATTGGTAAAGGTAAAAACTTCCCACACTATTATCCAAATAATTTTTTATGGCATCTATCTCCTTCACTTAATCAATAGTGCTTGATCTCCCATATTTACTAGGAGTCAAATATTGTTGCTGATGTACTTACAAAGTTAGGAGTTCTTAGCCTTGATTTTTATATGTTGATCAAACCCTTAAATATCCCCCCCCCCCCAATATTTATCCCTTGATAACTAATCATTTTAACTTTCAAGATTTTTAACTTAGCAATAGAGACACATGTGTGAAGGTGATCATACCTAAGTAAATCCTAAGTCACACTATGTGTCATAAATATGACACTAAGTTAAAATCTAATGACAAATTACATTATGTAAAAAAGCTTATTAGTAGTGGCCATTGGATAAAACAAAATAAAATAAATTGGAACTACTATTTAGATCTCTATAACTCTTAGCACTCAATCAAAAGGAAGAATAAAATTATGTGTGGAGATAGTGATCATTGTGAACCCATTTTTTATGTGGAAGTTTATTCAAATAAAAAAGTCTAGAAAAAGCTAATAAAAATACTTATTCAATTTATGTTGTGAATCAAATATCATGATGAAATGTTAGAAAAGGATAACAATGTGAGTTAGAAATAATACCAAATTGTCTTCAAGGATATTAGGGTGGATATCATAAAATAAGTCATCAAGGATGTCACTATAATGTCTTATAAATAAACTAAGGCCTTTAATGATAAAAGGAAGAAGTAAGAACTTATTTAAGCATTATTCAAGACTGATTCCATGTTTCAAACTAACAAAAAGGGCTTTCTTAGGGTTGAGATTCTAAGGAGATGGTTGAATATATGCATATAGTTAATGTGTTATACAACCATGGAAATAAATTTTACACATATTTTATCACATCATTCCTTATTATTAAACCATTTCAAATGTCTTTGTATAACCTTATCATACTAACTTCTTATGTCATTAGAATCCTTTATTATATCCTTTAAAAATAAACCCTCTTTTGATATAATTCATCAAGGGTTTATATACCTATTTATCAAGAGAGCTAATCCTATGATGAAAAAAGAGATTAATATTGAGGATAAAAATGAGGAAAAAATCTCTAAGGAGGCTAAGAAAAACATGGATGATGATAGGAAAGATGAATCTTCTCCTTATCCTTTCCTAGTCCACCCTTAGGAGGTCAAGAAAAAGGAAAAATGGAAATCCCAAGAATATTCTCCCCTGAAGAAGAGTGTGATAAAGAAGGTAATTAGAAGTATTGATTTTTATTGAGGTATTGAAATCCCTAATTTTTAAATCCATAAAAATAAATTTAATAAATTATAAAAGAGGGATGAAGATAATTAGGAACATTTCCCAAAAGGGTTTAGATAGAAATTGAAAATTTTCATGATAATATGAATAAAATGGGTAGATAGCTATGTTGAGGTCAACATACCCATATTTATAAAAAATGGGGACCCTTGCATCAAATTGTGTAAATGTATAGCTTAAAATTGAAAATTCACTTGATCAGAGTGTCACTAGCATGTTTTCACATTATTCATATTTGAATATCATCCACATCATGATTTGGTTGGCTTATTTATTTATCACTCTAATTTAACCTTGTCTAAGTTTGCTAATAATGGATCTTCTTATTTTAGGTTACAAGTCTAGTGGAGTTCATTTGGAATAAACAATGTCTAGGTTTCAAAATTTTATGGTTGTATCTCAATTTGGTCTTGTACTAGTCTTTGGTCTATCAAAATCTAAATTGATCATCTTAAAACCCTTTTTTTAAATACCCTAGCATAGGTTCCTTTGAAGTAAATTCAAAATTGATGGGAATATTTTACGTGGGAGCACTTTAAGGATGTTATGGACTTAGTTTAATTTTTACACTAAGGTTTATTCATGCTTATTAACATGACCAAACCTTACTCTAAAATTTCATATTTAGTCCCTTTACATCTTGAGCTCCCTTGGTTGCTTTTTTTCTTAACATGGTCTAACTGTACTATTTGTAGAGTCATTTTATTATGTTTTGACATAACTCAAGACTTTGTCCTAAAGGTTTAATTCATATTTATTAATATTAATAAATCCTTGGTCCAAAACCTTATACTAAATTCTATATAACCTCAAGCCTAACTTAAACATTATGTTTATCCATAGGATCAATGACCCACATTTGCTCAGGTGAGATGGATCAAATAGTGTGTGTCAAGTCAAGGATTCAATAGAACCTAAGGATAACTTGGTGATGACACATGTCATAACTACATTTGATATAATAGTGAGAAGCTAATGATGGCCCACCCCTCAGAGCAAGATACGATGATACACATTCATCTAGATAAAGTAAATCTAATGGTGTAAGAGGGACATTTAATTTTTAAGAGAAAATCAGACCAAACAAGGCATTTTTATATGGAGGAAGTATGCTAGCCTGATAGATATTGTCAGTGTAAATTACATAAATCCTATAGGATTTCCAAGTGGCATGATCTTAAGGCTTAATGTAAATATGAAAAAATCTCACTCAAACCCATGGATCATGATTTAATGGAGAATGTTTGTTAAAATAGGATATAACAGTGTGAGATCAAAATAGGAAACTAAGCATAGGGTCCATTTTATTAAGACATAGATCTAAGCTTAAATATTATACATGTCTCTTATTATTCATTATGTTACTTTAATATGTTATAAGTCTAGCTCAAGACCTTAGAGTAAAAGGCTTTATTTTCATGGAAAATTTAATCTAATACTTTGACATAAGCTTTAAATGTTCACTAAGGCCTAAATTAAATATTTATTATTTTTTACAAGAACTAATCTTTCTTGGATTAATAGACATATTTTTGGATGATCATGGTTTTACCCTTTCCAATATTGCTAAAACTAGTTTCTTGTGTTGCAAGATGGATGGAATCTCATTTAGGAATGAACATGCTTAGGTTTTGGTGATTTAAATTTTAAAATAGATCTTTTATTATCCTTTCACCATAGATTAATTGGATCTATTTTAAACCATGATTAAAACCCTAGTCTACTATTTTAACCTAGGCCAATTTTAATTAAATTTGAATTTGCATGGGAATAACTATAAGTACCATAGACTTAGCCCAATTTTTAACCTAAGGATTAAGTCATATTTTCCAAAAAGACCAAAACTTAGTATAAAAATCTTATGCTTTCTCCCTTTATATCCCATTAATGCATGGACCCTTTTACTACATTATAACTTAGACTAAGGACTTATCCTAAAGTTTCATCATATATATTTATACAATGAAACCTTAGGTTAAAACCTTATGCTTGGGAATTTTATTATTTTTAGGTTCCCCTTTTATTATGATCTAAACCTAGCATAAAATATTTATCATAAGGTTCATTTTCATGTTTATTAACATAAATTAATGACCTTAGTCTTAAGATTCTATCCTAGGACCTGTGCATTTACTCGAGCCTGACTTAAATAGTTTTCATCTTTATAGGATCAATGACTTGCATTTTTTTGGGAAAAAATATAATGGAGCATGCCCAATTAAAATGTCAATTACACCCTGAAGATGGTGAGAAGGTGACAAGTGTCAAAATTATATCCAAGGAACAACTAACATCCAATGGTGGTTTACCTATCAGATTGAGATCTAACGATGTGAATTCACTCAGTTGATGGTAGTCCAATGGTGCAAGATGAGGGTAGTTTTTTTAACATAGATACAATAAAACACAAGACCACCACATGGTTAAAACACATTAACTAGTAGAATTGATAGAATACAAAGCTGAGAAGGCTCTTTGGACTGGAAAATGGCACAACATTAGGGGCTAGTATACTTAAATCCCAAGTACCTTTTAGAGATAAATGATACATGTTGATTTTTACCCATGGTATATAATGGTATGAGATAAATGTAGAGTTTTAAACAAATCTCAGAAGGCCCATGAGATTACCAAGTGTCATAACCTCGAGGCCAAGTACAAATAACAACTAATGACATTCATTTCTTGGGATCGAGATCAATGAACAACATTGATCCATATAAAGTAATCTGACAGTGAAAGATAAAAAATAGATTTTCAAAGGTTAATTGTATATTTTAAACATTAATGAGCTAATTACCACAAAAATTTCACATAGGTAAAAGGTGACAAATCTAAATATCTTATAAGCTTAGAAAGGTTAAGACATAAATAAATGATCTGAATAAAAATCTAAGGCATGAATATCACTTAAGTGAAAATATCCACCACCATTAAAGTTGTAAAAAATACCTAAAGTGTATAAAAACCTTAATTCAACCATTTATTGATCACAAATCAAGCCCAAAAAAGTTAATTATCATCAAATCAGGTGTAATTTAATCCAAAACTAAAGAACAGTTCACTAGTGAGCAATTTGATCTATTTAAAACCATGGCAACCCAAAAAGGAACTTCAAGGGAGGGTACATATTTATATTTGACCTTAGATACATAGGGTATTATTTTTAAGTATAGAAAATTGGATGCTATGGCTTTGAACATGGGAGACAACAATTGGTCCAAGATTTTCTAGATAGTTGAAGAGTTATTGACCATCATAAGAGAAGATGAGAGGAATGCATTAGTCAAGAGGAATAATTATGACATCATTATTTAGATGACAAGTCTCTATTTCACCATAGCCAAAATAGAGGTAATGCATTACATTGATGTTTTTGCTCTTATCTTCAAAGATTGTAAAATTGACCAAGGTATGATATCTCATTAGTGTAGTTTTATGAGAATTCCATATATTTCTCCTATTTCCTTTGATAACTACTATAAATTTTGAAAATCCCAAGTGGATGTAACTAGAATAAATTCATGGTATATATAGAATATATTGAGCTAACAAGATGCAGTAGTAAAAGGCTTAATCACTGAATGGTATCATTTAAGAGATAAGATGAAATATTTGATCAAAATCTTGATGGAACATCAAATCTCCAAATTCAAGACCATCAACCTAGTTCATCTAAACATAGTCATGGGATTTATTATGGATAAGATAAAAGGTTTGAGTACATTATCTAAGTATTTGGAAGGGTTCCTTAAGGATGACAATGAGATGCTAGACATGATGAAACATTTCCTTAGAACTATGATCTTCAAACCAACTATACTTAGCAACATAGAATTCATCATAAATGAAGAGTTTAATCATATAACTACCCTAGTCATGTAAGAAGTGAGGAACAAAATCCAAGGCAAAGTTTGAATATATAATATCAATGTCATGTATATGATCTTAATAGTAGAGGAAAATATTGTTGAAGATAGGAGAATTAAAAAGGCCTTGGGAAGAAATGATAGGGACTTTGGAGACCTGGTTGATCAGGAGGATGAGATCTTCATAGAACCTATTGTTAAGTTGAAGCTGATTGATAAAAAACTAGAGAGAAATGAAGATACTACAACAACAATAGGGGAATTCATCATCAAAAATGCCCAAAAGTCAAGAAGGTTGACTTAAGATATTGTGTTCTATAAAGCATTGTAATATTTGAAAATATAATATTCTTTTATAAAGTCATGTACAACTTGTAAAACGCATTGCCTATATGTTATTCCATAGGGAAAAGTCTAGTGTATTATATAACTTTGTAAAATGATAAATACCCTTGACACTTGTACCTTTGTAATTGGATATGACTAGCTGGTATACTACCTTGGCATTCTATAAAAGGAGTATTACCATTTATAAAAAGGAGAGAATTTTTGAACTAAAAACTTGTGTAAAATTTTGAGAAATTAGGGCAAATGAGGAATTCTACAAATATTTTCCATATTCCTTTGTGTCATTTATTATTATGGTTTCTCTCTCGCTTGTTCCTATTTCAAGATTTGAATGACTCTTATGAATTATTAGTGTCCATATTTTAATTCAAGAATTGTTAACTTGTGCCAATTCTAGGTTGATTGAAATTTATTAGGTTCATTTGGTTTCCTTTACTCTTCTTACATTTGGGATAATGATATTTTCTTGTAGGGTAAATATTTAAAGTGAACTTAGTTCTTATTTGTAATGATATCATTCCATAGATGTTTGCCTAATGTGTGATAAGATTTGAGCTCATGCTATTTCATGTTACACATTTGTTAAGTGCATGCTTGGATGATTTGTGAACTTTTTCATGATGTTTGGGCAATAACTCTTTTCTACTTGACCCTTCCTTTTGCTCCTTTTTAACTAGATCGCTCTAGATTAATTTCATTGTAACTATTCATTTTAGATTGTTCTTTAAATTATAATTTGATCATAATTAAATAATATTAGTTCATATTAATTAATTCTTTATAAAGATATCTAGTTGGCCATGGTGGTTCCCAACCACCAAAATTTACAAATATTGTGGAACAATCCACTTGCTTTGCCTCTATTCCATTGATAGATAATAGGGTTTTCATAATCTACAACTCACATGATGAATTTTTTAAATTCTAATATGATAATTTTTCTTTAAACACTTTGAGCACCTATGATATGCATTAAATGAATAATAGGTGGACATTCATTAGCACTGGAAGGAGGGCCACATTAGATCTCTATATATTTAAAGTATCTTTTCTCATCTTCATGAATTGTGTTCAAATATTGGTGTAACCTTTGCATAATTGTGTAAATTTTTGTATAATTGTGAAAATATCATTGATCTTTACAATCTTTGACCCATCATTGTGCTTCCTTTAGATAAATATCAATGTTATTTGAAGGTGTATACTTAATTATGGTAAAGATAACTTAATTTTTGTCAATTCAACATGTCTTAGGTTAGTAATAGTTGTTTTGATCAAATATTTATAGATCATTTAATTTGAGTTTATTTGAGCTTAAACATGTAAATATCAATCATTATTAAATATTTTCATACATATTTAAACTTAGTTAAATATTTCTATCCTTTATTATCCTTTAGATAAATCTTTGAAAAAATTGCTTAATGTGCATGTTTAATCATTTTTTCATACAAAGGTAAGACTGACACATCATATTTTTGACAAGATTAAAATGCCACAATCCAAAATTACCAATAATAAAGACAAGGCCACATTTAGAAACTAGAAAACCTCTACTTTCATTAGATGTTCATAGGACAGCTAGGCAAGACAAAGGTAAGTGTAGGCTTTCAAAATCTTTGCCAACTTCACCAATTTAGAGTGCTCCTATATTTGATCCATATTAAGATATGGCCTAGCTAGGTGGTTCCTAAATCAATGTACCAAGTGTGTACATGACCTTCCTCACAATCCTTAAAATTATTTGCCAACATTTAGTCCTAGTGCTATTATAATTGTTGAGGAACACATTAAGAGTTTCAAAGCTACATTAGGATTGTCAAATGTGACTCATGAAGATGTATCAAGTAGACTTTTTCCTTTCAATTTTAAAGATGATTTATATTAATGGTTTATAAATCTCCCTAAAAATTAATTTACTAGCTGGGTTGATTTTAACAATATATTCATTGACCAGTATAGTAAAATCATTAGTCTTTGTATCCTGTACTAGTGATTCACCATAGTGAAAAGGGATGCAAATGAGCCCATAAGAGCTTTCAATGCTAGGTTCCAAAAAATTAATATTAGTACCATAGCTCCTTATAGACCTAATTAGGCTTTAGCCTTAGAAATCTATAAGGATGCATTAGATCCTATGACTTTTGTATTTATAAAGAGAGTTATTCGACCCTTGAACACATTAGCTTTAGCTTATGCTGAGGCTATGAACATTAATGATTAGATGAAACCCCAAGGAAAAAAATTGGGATAATCCATTCCTAATTCCAATACACATTTTCCCATTATAAATTTTATTCCCAATGCTAACCAAAATATGCTTTCCCTAAACTAACTTCTAGTCTTGAACCAACTACCTTTGGGACATGCTCATCCTTCTCAAAACTTTGGGTTACTGAAGAATGATACCAATGGATCCCATCCTCAATATCAAAAATATTTAATGAATATAACTAATGCTAACACTCAAGTTCATAATTCATAGGCCCCAAAAATTAGTGTGACTCTATCCTCAATATGGCTCAAAATATTAACACTGACTTCCTTTATTTGCAAAAGCAAGTAAGTAATATTAGAGAGACATCTAGTAGGAATTTCTCTTTTTAAAGGTTAAATAGGCCCACTAACATATTTCAAAATGATATTTACCATAATAATAATAATAATAATAATGAGCCATATTTTAACAAAAATGTGCCTAATATAAATCTTACTAATGTTGCTTTACCTAATTATTGTAGAGTTTATTGTACTTCTAAGCATGGGGAAATTGACTATGTTGGGTTTTATAATTTTTTTGAATACTTCTAAGAAGAATTAGATAATTTTTAAGTTATCACTAATAAGGATTGTGATGTAGGTACATCTAGTTCCTTAAGGTCATCTAGGTCTGCTAATTCAACTCTAATGGTTGAGACATTTGAGTTTTTTTTCAAAGAGGACAATGAGGTTAAGGATATTCGTAAAGATATTCATGATTTTTAGTAATTTATGAATAATACTTACCCTTTGATAAAATAGGAGTAGAGTTAACCATTGACCACTTCAGCTCCTCCAAATAGCCTTGATACTCCTTATACTACCTCAAATAATAATTCAAAGCCTCCTAAGGAAAGTACTTATAAACCCAATGTTTATACATCTAAATCTTCCAGTAGGATTGGGTATAATATAGTATAGGACACGAATAATATCAAGGCTAACATTACCTTTCATGAGTTGACATAGATTAATAAATAGAGGGATCTATTATTAAAATCTCTGTCTAAAAACCCTAGTAGATCTACAAAGTCTGCACATGCTACCAATACAATACACAAAAGTAAGACAAATGTTCCTCCTTTATTACTTATATTTAGGATCTTTGGTAAGAATATACAATATTATGTATTATATTTTAGTACATCTATAAAAATTATGCCTAAGGGTATTTGTGAATAATTAGGTTTGACTCTCATTAAATCTGATAGATTTATAACTCAATTAGATAAGACAAGAGTCAAAGTGATTGGTGAATTAATGAATTTTCACATGTATATTTACTCATAGCCAAAGATACAATAGTTCATTTATATCCAAGTGGTGGAAATATTTTATATTTATGGGATGATATTGAGCAGAGACTAGACTAGGATCTTAAATGGTTATATGTCAATAGATTATTCTCATATGTGGTTACCGTAGAATGGATTCCATAGCCAAATTAGGATAGAAAAGGAGCCTAAAATGAAGCATATGACCACTGAATATAATTCATTAAATGAAAGGGTCAACATGGTTAGCTTAGATCTTAGTATTTACATTTTTTAGACTACAAAAGTATGCAACTCTAAAACTTCCCATGCTTTTCTTGGATTATGTAAACTTTATTTTGATGTTGATAAATGCAAATTAGATTCTAGAGTAGGAGTGGTGTTAATCAATCATATTGGGAAAGAATATAATGCCTGTTACAAACTTTAGTTCACATACACCAATAATTTAATTGAGTATGAAGCAATAATTCTTCTATTATAATTTGTAATCAAGCATGAGGCCAAGGAACTATTAGTTTTTGGTGATTCTAAACTAGTGGTCAATCAATTTAAGCATAAATATGAATGCAAATTGTCCTATCTCAAGAAATATAAATTTTGATTATGGGACTTAATTAAATGTTTGGATGATTTTAAAGTTGTTTTAATCCCTTGGGAAGAAAATAAGGCCACTGATGAACTTGATTTAGCTATAGCCAACCTTATACCGAAGCATATTTCCAAGTTATAGAACCTTATAATTGAGTTAATCCCATGTCCCTTAGTACTAGATAATGTTAGTCATTTGTAGGTATTTAGTGATGATGAGTAAATCATATATTTCCTGACTAGTTCAAGAGTATTTTAGGGTCACATTATTGATGAAGCTAGTTTCTTTGATGATGAGGTCATTAAAAGCAAACTTGATGACAAAGTCATTTAATTGAGTGAAAATAAGATCCCCAAAGGCATGATAGCATCAAAGAGACTCTTTGATTTTGATAAACTAGTTGAGGCTAGCAAGAACCCCAAAGTGAGTGGGAAGGATTATAATGTAATTGATCTTAGATTTTAAGGTCAACCTTAGTTGGTTAATATTGGTATAGCCTGTAAAAGTCTATAAAATAAAAGAGCCAAAATAATGTTGACTAAATATAAATATATCATAACATGGTCCTAGAATGACCTAAAGATATTTGATCAAAAGGTCATAACTCACACCATGCCTTTAAAAGAAAACTACAAACCTTTTAGACAAAAGTAGAGGCCAATCAACATGGTTTTAAAACCATTAATATATAGAGAGAGGTAAAGAAGATCTTGGATTCCAAGATAGTGTTTCCCATTATGTATTCTACTTGGTTTGCTAATTTAATCCTAGTCTAAAATAAAAATGGTGAAATAAGATTGTGATATGATTTTATAAATCTAAATAGAGCATATGAAAAATATAATTACCCCTACCTTCTATTAACAAAGTAATACAATTAATTTTTTTGTTCTACCATGATGTCCTTTCTTTATGGTTTTTCAAGTTATAACTAGGTGTTGGTGAATCAAGAAGAGAGGATGAAAACTAATTTCACTACCAAGTGGGGGATGTTTGCCTACAAAAAAAATGCCATTTGAATTGATAAATATGAGTGCAAATTTAAAAAGAGCTATGGATCATGATTTCCAAGGTCTTGTAGGTAAGTGCATATACATGGATGATTTAAATATTTTATAAGAATAGGGAGGATCATATTATTTACCTACAATAGGTATTTGAAAGATGTAGAAGGTATGGGAATTTTCTCAACCCAAAGAAAAATATTTTATGTGTTATTGAGGGGAAAATATTAGGACATGTTATCACTAAGGAGGGAATCTCTATATAATCCAATAGATTAAATTCAATATTTAATATAGATCCCCTTAATAGTAGGAATGAATTGAAGTCATTCGTTGGTAAAATAAATTTTGCAAGAAAGTTTATTTCTCATTTTGCATAAATAGTGAAACTTTTGAATGACATGTTAAATAAAAAGGCTAAGATCACTTGGAATTAAGAGACAAATAAGGATTTCAAATACATCAAAGATGCCATTGGATAAGCTCTGGTGCTAATAAGTCTAGACTTCACCTAGGATTTTTTATCTTTACTCCTTTGTTTTGGATCATATAATAGTTGCAATTCTAACTCAAAATATGGATGGATGTGACCATCTAATAGCTTTTATGATCACTAATATTAAATTTTTTGAGTTAAAATACTCTTTTACTAAAAATAAACCATGTGTTTTGGTCAAGGTAGTAAAAAACATTAGGCATTATATCCTTAAGAATAAGGTACACGTCATTCTCCTAAATATTGCCACCAAGATCATGCTAGGTTAAAATGATCTGGGAGAAAAGAGAGGTATGTGGATGTTTGTGCTCCAATAATATTGCATTGAGATGAAGACCAAAAAATTGGTAAGGTACTAGGGTTTAATTTAATTGATTTCCAATACTAACCCCAAACTACATGTTATATAGATAGATTAACAAAGTTTCAGACCTAATGATTGGTAAGATCCCATTGCCCACTTACTAATTAATGATTATTGTCTGTTAGGGTTAAGTAAAGAACACAGGAGAGATATAAGGCTCAATACAACTCAATTTCTAATCAAATATGGATTTTTTTATAGGAAAAACTTTGAAGGCATTTACTTGAGATGTGTCTCCAAAAGTGAAGTAGTTGAGATTATGAGCACCTTCCATGAAAAATTGGGAAGTGTACATCCATACAAAAAGACTACATCACAAAAAATATTATGGGCTAGTTACTATTGGCCTATAATCTTCAAGGATGATCATAAGCATGTGAGAGAGTGTCACTCATGTCAGGTCTTTAATATTAAAGAGCATAAGGCAGCCATGCCACTAAGACCGGTGATGGTTGATAAACCCTTTGCCCAATGGGCGTTAGATTTTATGGGGGTCATAAACCCTAATCCATCTATTGGTCACAAGTATTTTTTAAATACTACCAACTACTATACCAGATTGACTGAGGTAGTGTAAAATAAATAGTGTAGGATAAATGAGGTGATCAATTTTTTAGAAGAAAACATACGCACTAGGTTTGGGACACTTGTATCTATAGTATCTGATAATTGATCTACTTTTATATCCATAGAGATGACATAATGGGTGTCTGATAATAACATCATTCTCAAATACTCATCCAACCATTATCTTTAAGGTAATGGAGTATCTACATCAACAAATAAGAACTTGATGAAGGCAATAAAGAAGTATACAACAAAAAAGTCTACAACATGGCATAAGCTACTCAAGTATGCCCTATGGGTAGATAGAATAGGATTTAAGAAGGATCTAAAAGCATTAATCTTATTATTAGTATATGTCTAATGACTCATCTTCCCTATCACCCTCAAGCTACCAATATACATATTCATGCAAGAGTACATAAAGGAGGATCAAGAGTTTTCAAATTCAAGGATTATAGATAATATTTAGATGGAAGATGTTAGAGAAGAGGTTTTTTCCAATTTTAGTTGACACCAAACCATAGTCAAGAGGTGGTTTGAAAAATGTTAAAAAATTAAGGTGTTCAGGTAAGGAGACTTAGTTCTCCTTTCAGATAAGGCATCTAAGCCTAAGGGTAAATATGGGAAGTTCACACCTCTATGGATAAGTCCCCACCAGAGAGTTGAGATACTTGGAGACAATACCTTTAATCTCAAATACTTATAGGGAGTAGAGTTCACACTTCCCACCAATGAGAAATACCTCAAACACTACTTCTCTATTGTCCCACCTAGATTCTTCATGGAATGAATGTAAGACTAGTTAGAGTTAGTGTAGGTAGGCTGGATTAGTTTCTTTATGTTATTTCTTTCCTATCCCTTGTTTATACATATATTTGTTTACTTTTCGTTTGCTTTATATTTTGTTTCACTTTATTTGTGTGTGTGATTTCTCCACTATATTCCCTACTGGTAATAAGTCCTTTTGGACAACACTGAACTCTAAGTTCACATAATTACTCAGGAACTCCATAGTTTAAAAATTTAGGTATGAATCTTAAGTGTATGTTGACCATGGATTTAAAATATGAGCTTGATGTTATAGTTTAGAGAAACTAGTAAGGACTAATGGATAGGTTGGTTGTTTCATAAAATATTAAACCTTGTTTTGATATACGCCTAGTTTTAAGAAGGATTGCATATATGGGATGAAAGCTTGAATTATTAGGACATAGTCATGCTTGCAATCAATAAACATCCTTACCAAGGACAAAGGTTTCAATCATAGGTGATTGTATAAAGATTAAACATTTGACCAAATCCCTAAAATTGGATAACTTGGTTCCCAAACTTTTCTATAAATCCAAAATGATGTAAAAAATACTAAAATAAGATCTTATTTAAAAATCAAAAGCTTTCAAGAAAAGGTGATTCTCATAATATCCACCAAGGCTATGTATGCTCGGATAGTATTGGATCAAGACCTTGAGTGAATCTAAAGGCATCTCTATCAAGGTTATTGATGTGTAGCTAGCAATGGAGCAATGTCGAAGCCTTCCTTGAGCTAAAACATGGTTCTTAATGGATATCTAAACATGTTATAAATCAATATTAATGATTAAAGGCATGCAATCTAGAATTTGTTTCTAAAATGCCATGGAAAATACGTATTGAAATAAAATCACACACACATTATGAATAGGTTTTGATGTTTGATCCTAATTCTATAGGCTCAAAACTTGGTTTAACCATGAACTAATCTTGATAATGGTACTGATCAAGTGGAATAAGTATTCTAGTTATTTGTCTAAACTAGAAACTCTAAACTCTAATATATTTATATGTTCCCCTAAGAAGTTGCTATTTGTTGAGGTTAACATACCCCAATTTCTAGAAAATAGGGAGTCTTGTGTCAAACCGATTTATACATTAAAACTAAAAATTTACTTGATCAGAGTGTCACTAGCATGTTTTCACATTATTTGTATTTGAAGATCATCCACACCATGATTTGGTTGGATTATTTGTTCATTAATTTGATTTAACCTTGTCTAAGTTTGATAACAATGGATGTTTTTATTTTATGTTACAAGTATAATGGAGTTCATTTCGAACAAACAATGTCTAGGTTTCATAATTTTATGCTTTTATCTCAATTTGATCTTGTACTAGCCTTTGTTTTGTTAAAAGCCAAATTGAATGTATTTTGATCATGCTAAAACCCTTTCTCAAAAAAACCTAGCATAGGTTCCTTTAGACCAATTTCAAAATTGGTGGGAATATTTTATGTTGGATCACTTTAAATATGTTATGAACTTAGTTTAATTTTTACACTATGGTTTAGTCATGTTTATTAACATGACCAAACCTTAGTCTAAAATTTCATACTTAGTCCCTTTATGTCCTACTCTCCCTTGGTTTCTTTTTTTCTTAGCATGATCTAACTTTATTATTTATGTAGTCATTTTATTATGTTTTAATGTAGATTAAGGATTTGGCTTAAATATTTAATTCATATTTGTTAATTAGAATAAATCCTTAGTCTAAAACCTTAGTCTGAGTTATATATATCCTTGAACTTGACTTCAACATTGTATTCATCCACATGATCAATTACCCATGTTTTCTCTAGAGAAATGGATCAAATGATGCATATCAAGTAAATTTTTTGATGGAACCCAAAGTAAATGTGGTGATAATACACATTATAACCACATTTTGTATAATAGTGAGCAACCAATGGGGGCCCACCCCTCAAAGTGAGATATAATGATACAAATTCATCTAGATAAATTAAATCCAATAGTGTGAGAGGGACATTGAATTTTAAAAAGGAACTCATACAAAATAAGGTGCTCCTATGTGGTGTAAGTACATTAACATGATAGATAATTATAATGTATAGTACAAAAGTCGTATGGGATTTACAAGTGGCATGACCTAAGGGCTCAATGCAGATAGGAGCCAATCTTTCTCAGCCCCATGGATCATGATTTAATAGAGTGTGTTTATTCAAATAGGATATAATGGTGTGAGATCACTAAGAAACTAATCACATGGTCCCTTTTATTAAGACATAGACCTAGGCTTAAACATTATACCATTCTCTTATTATCCATGTGGTCACTTTAATATGTTTTAAACCTCTCTTAAGACATTAGATTAAAAATATTTATTTGCATGGAAACTTTAAATTAAGACTCTAACTTAATATTTACATGTTCCCTAAGCCCTAACTTTAATATTTCCTATTGTTTATAATAAATAATCTCTCTTATATTAATAGACATATTTTTAGATGATCATGGTTTTACCCCTTCCAATGTTGCTAAAATTGGTTGCTTGTGTTGGAGTATCAATGATATACCATTTAAGAATGAACATACTTAGGGTTTGGTGATTTAAATGTTAAAATGGACCTTTTATTATCCTTTTGTCTAAAATTAATTGGATCTATTTTAAACCATGATTAAAACCCTAGTCCAATGTTTTGACCTAGGTCCCTTCTAATTAAATTAGAATTTGCATGGTAATATTTATAAGTTCCATAGACTTATCGTAACTTGTACCCTAAGGCTTAAGTCATGTTTTTCAAAATGACCAAACCTTATTCTAAAAATCTTATACTTGGTCCCTTTATATCCCATGAATGCATGGTCCCTTATACTACATTCTAACTTAGCCTAAGGCCTTACCCTAAACTTTCATCATATTTATTTATATAATGAAAACATAGGTTAAAACCTTATGCTTGGAACTTTTATTATCGATAGGGTACCCTTTTATTATGCTCTAAACATATAATAAAATATTGACCCTAATGTTCATGTTCATGTTTATTAACATAAATAAAAGACCTTAGTCTTAAGACTCTATCCTAATACCTATGCATTTACCTGAGCCTAACTTAAATAGTTTACATCTTCACAACATTAATGACACATATTTTCTCAGGTAAAATTGATCTAACAAATTATGACTAGTTAAAATTTAAATGACACCCATAATATGGTGAGAACATGACATGTGTCATGATTGTAGCCAAGGAATAATGCATAGCCAATGGTGGCATACCCCTTAGATCAAGATCCAATGATGCATGTTCACTCAAATGATGATGATCAAATGATGCAAGATGAGGGTGGAATTTTTAATGAATATTTGAGAAAACATAAGACCATGACATGGTGACAGTGAGTTAAATAATAGAAGTAAGATAATATATAACTTAGAAGGCTTGTATGACTGCTAAGTGGCACAACCTCATGGCCTAGTACACATTAAAGACAAAGAACCTTTTAAATATCAATGGTACATATTGATTCACACCTATAGGATATAATGGTGCAAGATCAACATAGAATTTTAAATGAAGCTTAGAATCCCTATGGGACTACCAAGTGTCATGAGCTTTGGGCCAAGTACATAAAATGGCCAATGGCATTTAACTCTCAATATCAAGATTGATAAACAACATTGATCTATGTAAAATGATCTTATATTAAAAAATAAAAATAGATTTTCAAAGGGTAACGATCAATTTTTTAACATCAACAAGTTATGAGCCATGAAAATACCACATAGATGCCATGACTATTTCACATAAGTAAAAAATGACAAATCTAAATATCTTATGGGTTGAGAAAGGCAAAGGTATAAATACATGATTTGATTAAAAATCTAAGGCATGAAGCTCACTTAAGTGAAAATAACTACCACTATTAAAGCTATTAAAAAACCCTAACATGTACAAAAACCCTAATTAAACCTTTTATTGATCACTAATTAATCCTAATAAAGTGAATTATCATAGAAACAAGTGAAATTTAATCTAGAGCCGAAGAGCAGTCCACTAGTGAGTAATTTGATATATTTCAGACCATGGAAACCTAAAAAGGCAATTCAATAGAGGACAAAAATCTCTATTTAACTTCAAATATATAGGGTAGGATTTTTAAAGACACAAAATTTGATGCCACATATTTGATCATGGAGGAAAAAATTGATCCAAGATTTTCTAGACAACTGAGGAGCTACTAGCCATCATAATAGAGATGAGAGGAACACATCAATGAAGAGGAGGTAGTATGACATGGTGGCTATTCAAATGATAGGTCTCCATTTTTTTTAGCCAAACCAAAGGCACTACATTAAATTGATGTTCTTTCTCTTATCTTCAAATATTGTAAAATTTATCAAGGTATGATAGTTCATGAGTTTACTTTTAGGATAATTACATATATTTATCCTATTACCTTTTAGAACTACTATAATTTTCCCAAACCCAAAGTGGATGTAACCATAATATATAAATGGTCTAGATATAATATATTAAACTAATAGGATCTAGCAATAAAAGGATTTATCACTTAATGGAAACATTCAAGATATAAGATGAAATATTTGATCAAAATATTGATGGAAGATCAAATCCACAATTTCAAGACCATTAACCTAGTTCATCTAAACATAGTCATGGGATTGATTTTGGACAAGATCAAAGGTATGAGAACATGGTATAAATATTTGGAAGGGATCCTTAAGGATGACAAGGAGATGTTAGATAGGATGGAACATTTCTTTAGAACTGTGATCCTCAAAATAACTACATTTAGCTCCATGCACCTCATCACAGATGAAAAGTTCAAGCATGGAACCACCCTGGTCATGCAGGAAGTGATGAGAAAAAGCCAAGGAAAATTTGGAGTAGACAAAAATAGGATCATGGATATGATCCTAACAGTAGAAGGAAAGATTGCTAAAGATAAGAGCATTAAAGAGGCCTTGGGAAGAAATGATAGGGACTTTAGATACCTAGTTGATCAAGAGGACAAGATCTTCACATAACCTATTGTTAAATTGAAGTTTAGTTATGAACAACAAAATAAAGCAATTAGGATACTATAATAACAAAAAAGGACTTCATCAGCATAAAGGTCCCAAAGTCAAGCTAATTACCTTAAGATATTCTTTTCTACAAAAGCATTGTAATATTTTAGAATATAATATTATTTTGTAAAGGCATGTGCAACTTGTAAAGAACATTAGCTATAGGTTGGTCCATAGGGAAAAGTATAGTGTATTCTCAAACTTTGTAAAAGGACAACTATCCTTAACACCCTTACTTTTGTAATTGAGTATGACTAACTAGTATACTACCTTGGCATTTTATAAAAGGAGTATTACCATTTGTAAAAAGGAAGGATTTTTTAAGCCAAAAACTTATGTAAACATTTGAGCAATTAATGCAAGTGAGTAATTTTTCAAATATTATCCATATTCATTTGTGTGATTTTTTATTATGGTTTCTCTCTCCCTTTCTTGTTCTTATTTACAAATTTGAATGGTTATTATGAATTCTTAGTGTGAAATTTTTTATTTTATAGTTGTTAACTTGTGTCAATGATAGGTTGATTGAAATTTCTTATGTTCATTTCATTTCCTTTACTCTTCTTACATTTGGCTAATGTTGTTTGCTTGCAGGCTAAATCTTTAAAGTGACCTTAGTTCCTATTTGAAATTGTCTCATTCCTTAGATGTTTGCTTGATGTGTGATAAGATTTGAGATCATGTTATTTCATGTTACACATTGGTTAAGTGCATACTTAGATGATATTTGAACTTTTTCATGATGTTTGGGATGAAGATCAACAACTCTTAGCTATCCCACCCTTCCTTTTGCTCTTTTTAAATCAGATCATTGTAGCTTAATTTCCTTTTAAATATTCATTTTATATTAGTCTTCAAATTATAATTTGATCATAATTCACTAATATTAGTTTAGATTACTTCACTCTTTATAAAGATAGCTAGCTGGCCATGGTGGCTCCCAACCACCAAACATTACAAATATTATGGAATAGTCCACTTGTTTTTCCTCTATTTCATTGATAGATAATAGGATTATCACAATCTACAACTCATGCATTGAATTATTTGAATTATAAAATGAGAAGTGTTCTTTAAACACTCTGAGCACCTATGATACATGTTAAGGCATCAAAAAGTTGGTACCACTGATGGAACAATGTAACAACCTCAAGCAATAAGTGTACATAATGAGGGAAGGTATGGGTGACCAGAATATGGTATAAGGAAGTAGACAAGATAGAGGGAATCTTAAATAGGAAAGGTAAGGACATCCTCACCATAACCTTGGGTAGTTCTGATTCCAAGAAAGAAGAAACAAGTGTTGATAAACTAAAAGGTTTAGCTAAACACAAGAGAAAATTGATGGAAGGACACATCACTAAAACCATAGGCATGATAAATAGTGTGAAGAATAATACTAGACGAAACAATAAAGAGACTCACCTTAAATAAATATAACAAATTATTTCATTTTTGTTCTTATTTTTTAGGTCCCATTTTTATTATAATTTTTCTTAGCATTCGTTAGGCTAGTGTGGCTCAGTTTTCATTTGTCTCATATTTATGGATGTCTACTTGTTAAACTATGGTTTTTAGTATCCTGTAAAACTTGATATTTACCTATCAAATAAAAAAATAATGAATCTCAGTTATGTACCTTATAATTAGTGGCAACTATTTTCAATACTGATTATATCATAATTTTTTGAATGATAGTGGAAATCATGTCATAATATTTTTAAATTATAGTAAAAATATAATAAATAAATGCTAGATTGTTAAATAATATTTATTTCAAGTGAAATATTGTAGAAATGTTAGACTATTTCCAAAATTAGTTACATTGAGATAGGAAAAAGATAATTCATACACAAGTTTATATATAAAATTTTAGTGCATGATCTTAGTTGTTCTCAACACTCTTTACGTATATTTTTGTTTTCTTATTTATTTAAATATACAAGTGTTATTTACCATTGCTAATAAAAATATAATTATAATATTTCCTTAAAATTAATTAGCTCACTCATTGAAATTATTTATATTTATTAACAAAATCTAAAACTAATTGTTTGTTTGATAAAATATGAAAGTATAAATTAATATATATTTTTTATTATAAGTATTTTCAAAAATTATACATGGAACACAATGAATTTTGAAACTTTTTTATGTCTTTAAGGACATTCATAGAAAATTAATTGTTCCTGAAGTGAATATAAGAGTAAATAAATTCATGAGTTTATCAATGAGGTTTTTTATTTCTCATATTGCTTATATTCCATAAATGATGTGTAAAAAGGTTATACCACACATTATTATTCCACATAGATCTATATTGAATCTTTAGAAAGTGACATGGACAAAAATTGGGTAAGGAAAGACTATAATGATTTAGATCTAGGTACCTTTTATATTTTAAGTATAACATGGATATGAACTTGGAAAATTTTAGGAAAATTAAAAATGATAGTATAGTAATATGATTATAGTGAAACTAGATTATAATATCTTTAAAATTTAAATCTAATATCAATAAAACTAACTTCTCATATCAATAATATTGTAACATAGTTATATTGAAACTATATTATGACATCATTAAAACTATATAGTTATATCATTAATGAAATACAAAAAAAAAATCAAACCATTAGAAACAAGATATAGGTTGGAATAATTCCAAATTTATTTAAATGTTTGTTGCATCTTTTATTTTTCATAAAGAACATGTTTCACCTTGGTGGTTCGATATTATCCCTCAATTAATTATCTCTCACTGATATAAATACTTTTTTCTAAGTCTACCCTATATAATTTACATCCTTTTATTCATCATTTTGAGACATGATATCAACAAAACATTATCAGGGTTCAAGGATTTTATATCATTAAACATGAGGAGTATTCTATCATTTATTTTTGAACCATACATACTTAAATATTAGATGCATATTTGGTTTTCTAAGATGATATCTTAACCATTTAATTTTTTATTCTTGTCACATCTAGTTTTGCTCAACATAACTACTTATGTATTAGTAGTGGATTATGAAAATAGTGATATGTGGTTCTAATTTTTATGATTGATTTAGAGATGCATACTACATGATTTACAATCATATTGTTGTTTTTTGATCCATTAGTATGATGGATATAATTATCATATATTTATACTATGATTTATGATCATGATTAACTATGATTTCATTTACAAATTATTTATATTCAACATTTTATTGATGCATACATATTGATTATAGTGAAAATATTGGACTTACTAATAATTTGTTTGATTACAGTGGTTTCAAGATTGTCCCACTCTCACATGAAATACAAAGGGAGATTATAATTAAATATGGTGATGTAGATACCAACATTGGGGATTAAAATAATTTTGCCAAACTGACACACACCACATTCTAGTTTTTTGAGTGAAATGAATTTTTCTTTCTTTGGTTATTTTGATAGAAATTGAGTATTGTTTGTGTTGTTTGGGTATAACACTTGTGATTTACATAACATGATCAATTCTATAAATTAATTATTTACATTCTTAAATATCCACAAGAATTATATTATACTTTGATAATCTTGATTGAATTATAGTTAGTATAGGTATGAATGTTAAGGATCTTGTTTGGTTGCTTGTTTTATCTTGGTTTAACTAGTAACACTATATCTTTTTGGTTACATAGTGAA
>JARHVA010007107.1:397500-442500 GCA_037957365.1 Torreya grandis | reverse complement strand
TCTATGTCAAAGTCTTACCAACTAAACTGGTGAGGGAAATAAAGGGGAAATTGGAAATATTATAGGTAATACTAGATGTAAAATAATGTTTTATCTTTGAAGGTAAATAGTTAGAGGATCACATCCCTCTGTGGGGTTATAACATTGTTAACGACTCTACTTTTTTAATGGTGTTGAGATTAAGAGGAGGATTAGGGACATATAAGTTATCATACTCTTCTAAGATAGGGTCCTTCAATGAAGAATTGAATAAACTAATGGTTAAGCTTAAAGTTCCATAAACGGTAACCCTCCCTAGTCCCTATATTGTCAAACTAATGGAAGAAGGGTTGACGGTGGATATCAAGGGAATAGATGTTTTTTAGTATCAATTACACCTATAAAAAGATTTTTTTATCTATAAGTTTAATGCTTTTTGGCCAAAAATAGCATCTCTGTCTCAATGGATTCATGAAGCATTGATAAAACAATGTGATATTTATCTTTATTCCAAGGGATTATTTTTTGTCCAATTTCACAATGTCTTTGACTATCAAAGAGTCTTTGAAGAGGGTCCTTGGTTCTATGGTAATGATGGACTATATATCACTTTTTGGTTTTCAAATTTTGATCTTGATACTCACTCTATAACCAAGATTCCTATATGGATCCATCTTCCCAATCTCTCACTTCACTTTTATTCTACCTTAGAGGAGATTTGGAACACACTGGGTACATTCATCAAAGATGATCAAAGCAGAGCCACTACAAGATTATGCACCTTCACCCACATTTTTTTGGATATTGATCTTAGTGAAGGCCTATCAAATAAGTTTACATTATGGAGTGGCACTTTTGAACACACTTAGATACTACACTATGATAACATGACATTTGGATGTCGTATATGCAAGCTTATAGGGCATCTTCATGCTTCTTGCCCTATGAGACATACTCCTGCATAAAAAAAATGAAATAAGATACCTCCCAAGCACTAAAGTTTTCTAGACCAAAAGGTAAGGGAAGAAGATAAGACCCAAGAGGAGGTGGGTCAAAACACCATAGAGATAGGAAAAAAAATTGTGAAGGAATAAATACTGACATTAAGGAGCTATTCCCAGTTATCGGGGTAGGTGAGGATCAAAGTATCACTTTGAGGAATGTTGAAAATTATATCCCAACAAGGGACATGAAGACAGGACATGAATCATATAATTTATATTTAGATAAGGAATTGATAAACTAGATAGATATGGATCTTTTTAATGATGATATTCCTCTTGATTATTAGCATTTGTAGATATTTATGAGGGAAGAACATAAGGTATATGGTAGGATGTAAAAAATAAAAAAGGTTAAAAGGGTATAACTAAAGAGAATGTGGGATTTATTCCACATTAAGTTGGGGTTTTTACTTTTTCACCCTTGGGTTACTTTGTGTTGGAGTGGATTTTTCACTCCATTTATTTCAAACTTATTCCTTTGGAATGTTTTTGTATCTAAAAATTATGATTTAAAATTTTAATTAACAAGAAGTTTTGATTTTTTTCTAGGCAAAAAACAATATCTAGTGGTATGTTTCTTGTTAGTACATATGCACAAATATACACATAGCTATAAATACATATGATATTGATTATAACCAACTATGTATAAAATGTGTAAGAAACTATTATTGGGATGTTAAATCTGAACCTATATTATCTCTTTTGAGGAACATGTATAGCTCTATATTATAGGGAAAATATTATAGACCTATACTTTCAATATTTGAGAAGAAATATAAGATCATATAAATTAATTATCGAGTTCTAAAAATTTACATTACATTACAGGCATGCATGCATAAATATAATTATATACATATTAATATGTAAAAATAAAGAGAGTTACATTCATTTATATATGCATATGCAATTAATTGTATACTTGTCTCCTTTCAAATGTATTAAAGATCTGAAGGATATAATAGGGAAATTTTTGAGATTAAGTTAATAAAATGATAATGTACATTAAAGAGGTCAATTGTCTATAGGTTGTATGAATTTCAAGATAACATTTATGAAACTTATATACACATTATTATATATTATATTATTTATAATTGATCTTATTTATATGTGATTGATATGAAATATCTAGTTTGAAAAATATAATTAAACTATAATATGGATATTGTATTATATAATAGATCATGATAGAGTAAGTGGACAGAGATGTATAAAGGAAGATTATATACATAGTTAGGTTTATGATTTATTTTGAGATTTCATGGGTTATATTGTTGATTGAGCTCACACACACATGCATTAGTGTGTGTGTGTCTGTGGGTAGGTATGTGCATGTGTGTGTATATACATGTGTGTGTGTGTGTGTGTGTGTGTGTGTGTGTGTGTGTGTGTGTGTGTGTGTGTGTGTGTGTGTGTGTGTGTGTGTGTGTGTGTGTGTGTGTGTGTGTGTGTGTGTGTGTGTGTGTGTATGTGTGTGTGTGTGTGTGTGTGTGTGTAGATACACATAGACATATATGATGATATAACTTAATCAACAATATAACTAATGAAATCTCAAAATAAATTTTAAACATAATTAAGTATACAAGCTTCATTTATACATATCTCCCTCTTAATCCATCATGAATCTATTATATAATAAAATATCATTAATATAACATTATAGTCTAATGATATTTTACTCTCTCTCTCTCTCTCTCTCTCTCTCTCTCTCTCTCTCTCTCTCTCTCTCTCTCTCTCTCTCTCCTCTCTCTCTCTCTCTCTCTCTCTCTCTCTCTCTCTCTCTCTCTCTCTCTCTCTCTCTCTCCCCTCTGTGTGTGTGTGTGTGTGTGTGTGTGTGTGTGTGTGTGTGTGTGTCTGAATTGTGTTTAATGGATATGTTGATAAGGGACTTATAACACTTTGGATTCTTTGTCTTGACTCTTATACATATCTAGTTTTGAATACAATTCATTTTTTAAACCTATTCATATCACTTTTATGGATAAGTGAATGAAAATAATGAGATTCCTAAATTATGATTGCTTATACCTTGTATTGCTATCTGGGCTAAGTGTATGTTGTAATTTATATTAATTATATTTGAATATATATGTTCAAAAAATATTATACATGCTAATTAGATAATAGGTGATAGATATATGAGGGTGTTGGAATGAAAATCATATATCTATCCCCTAATATATTCTAATAGTCATGATTCAGTAGCAGAGAGTTTTGTATGAGTGGATTTTTCTCAGATCTTTAGATCTAATTACTATAATGAAAATTTTGGCCAAATTAATGTTATATCTAAATCATTATCATTTCATTTTAATTTATATTTTACATGTGTATGTTGATGTCATAGTAGATAGAGGATTGGATTCCATGGTCTATGTGAGTATTTGATGTATTAGTGATCATACATAAAGACATTCTAGTTTATTTATTGATATCTACATTGTTATTATTTAACCCTCGTGAAGGGTAGAACCACTCCCAATGGGGAGGTATGAAAAATACCATTATTCTATTTTTGGAGGTAAAACACTTGTATGATGATCTCCTTGTGTTTAGTTATTTCCACCATTTGGGATCAAACGTAGGCTCTATTTATGGATCATTGAGTTACTTGTGCCTATATTTTGTATTATTTTACATATTTCATTATGGGTGATTAAGTGGAATTTGTGGGGGGGGGGGGGGGAAATGGGGTCTTAAGTGGATGTGATTTTATTGAAAAACAATAATATTCAACTTGTACGAATTATTTGAGACACCTAAACACAAAATTTGAACATGTCATAGAAACATGAATTGTAGCATTTTGAGTTTATTTTCTAAACTATTATTTTTGTTTTTAGAATGCTCAATTATAAGTATGTCAAACATTATAAATTGAAATATGTAGTACTATTTTTTTTAATAAAAATTAGAGTATATATATTTTCATGTGGCCCATCATTTTTTAGCATCATTTAGTTTTTTTCAACTCTTTGGTAGAAAGTTAGATAAGATCGTCTAGTATGCAAATGATATATATTTTTAAATTAATTAATTAATATTTTTTTTTTACTAAATTAATAGACCCTAAAATATGATCAATAATGTATATCTAACTGTGCACCCCCTAACTACCTCAAAAATATCAAACATTCAATTTTTTTGAATGTGTATAAAATTAGGTCTAGTTTACAATCATATAATTCATTTTGGTTTGAATCATAAAATGAAAAGATACATAAAATATATGAACATGTATAATTATGGTATATAGTGCTAAAAAGACATAGAAATAAATATAGATATAAACCTTAAAGTAATAAAAATAAAAAAATATATATATCTTTATAAAGTGGAGAGTGTAGTCAATGTTTTATTAATATTTTTAGGGAAAAAATAGATCAAATTCATAGTGTTTAACAAGTCCTAAGTTATATTTCTTATTTTCATTCAAAACTAAATATTCGAGTATGTGGTTTTAGGTCCATGCCTCAAGCTCAAAAATCAAAGCCATTCATGAGCCTTTAGGCATGAGTTTAAAATGTAAAATATACAAATCGTGTATTTGAAAAAATTGTGTATGAAGAACTACTACAAACAAATAAAAATCACATACATGGTAGTAATATGTACACATAATTAACTTGTACATAAAATAATGATCATTTCACATGCATGGAAAATGAAGCAATGTGAACCTACTTTTCTTAGATTAAATGTTTTTTAATGGGGCTAAAGTGATTAGTTTAGAGTTTTAACATTTTATGATTTATGGTTCAGGGTACATGGCTTAGGGTTTAGGGTTTATAGCATAAGGTTTGTGTTTTAGGGTATATAAGGTCTAATAGTGAAGGAATTAGGGCCAAATTGATCACCTTGAACCTATTTATGACTACAAAATATTTTTTTGTGGTAAATTAACCACTTAGTCATCATAGATTTATCCAATTTGTCAATTGGGCTAATGAGTGATGTGATTTGGGCCAAATTGAGCCCTCTGAACCTAATTATTACTCTAAATGATGTGAATTAGGGATAAATTTATTTATTTAGGGTTTAGGATTTAGGTTTTATAATTTAGGGTTTAGGGTTTAATATATAAGCTATGGGGTTTATGGTTTAGGGTCTAATCACGAAGAAAATTGAGTATAATTCGATTTGTTTGAACTTATTTTTTACTATAAAATGTGATTTTGGGAAAATTATCTCTAATGTCATCAAAAATTGAGCCAATAAATAAATTGGCCCAACAAGTAATATGATTTATAGTGATACATTCTAAAATCATACTTTCTAGTAATTAGTGATGAGATATAAGAACAAAGATACTCCAAATTTTAGTTTCATGCTCAAAATGGAAAATCATTTTAAATTGAATTAAGCCCTAGATGAATATAATTATTACTCAAAATTATGTTAAGTGGGATTAAATTGATTGGTTTAGGGTTTAGGTTTTATGATTTAGGGTTTAGTGTTTATCATTTAGGGTTTAGGGCTTAGGGATTGGAGTATATAGATATAATTTAGTTATTAGTGTATAAGGTCTAATTTTAAAGGCAATTAAGGCCAAATTGAGATCTTTTAACCTATTTGTGACTACAAAATGTGATTTTGGGCTCAATTATCCCCCATATCATCATAGATTGAGCCAATTAGTCAATTGGAGTAATGAGTGATGCATTTTTGGCCAAATTGAGCCCTATGAACCTAAATAATACTCTAAAAGATGTTAATTAAGGCTAAATAGATTGGTTTAGGGTTTAAAATTTAAATTTTGATCACAAAAGTAATTGAGGATAATTTTCATTGTTTAAACCTATTTGTGACTATAGAATGTGTTTTTGGGTTCGATTAGCTCCCATATTTTCACACATTAAGAGAATTAGCTATTTAGGGTAGTTAGTGGTGCTATTTAAACAAAATTGAGCCATGTGAACCTAATTATTAGTCTAAATTAAATTGTAATTGGGGATCAAATGATAATTTTAGGGTTTTAAGATTTTAATATTTAGGGTTTAGGGTTTTTATATGGCTTAGGGTTTATGGATTAGAGTTTAAGGTTTAGGGTCTATGTATTAAGGTTTAGTGTTTAGGGTTTACAATTTAGGGTTTAGGGTCTAAATATAAAGCTAAATTAGGATAATTTGAGTTGTTTGAAACTAGTTGTGAGTACAAAATATGTTTTTAGGTTTGATTAGCCCCCATGTCCTCATAGATTGAGTAAAATAGGTAATTAGGGAAATTGGTAATGTGATTGGGATAAATTAATTCCTATGATTAAAATATTAATGTAAATAATGATAATCAAGGATGAAATGATTAGTTTAGGGTTTTAAGAGTTAAGGTTTATGGTTTATAAGGTTTAGTGTTTAATGATTAGGTTTTAAGGTTTAAGATACTTAGGGTATAGGTTTATTATATAGGGCTTATGGCTTAGGTTTTAGGGCTTAGGGTTTATAATTTAGTGTATAGGGTTTATGATTTAAGATTTAGGGATTAGGTTTTAAGGCTTAGAATATATGGAATTACAAGGTTTCAGGTAAAACCATAAAGGAAATTAAGGATAATTTGAGTTTCTTAAACCTATTTATGAGCACATAATGTGTTTTTGTGTTTGATTAGACCTAGATGTTATTAAAGATGGATCAAGCTAGTCAATTAGGGTAGTTAGTGGTATGATTTGCACAAGCTTTATCCTTATGAACCTAATTATTAGTCTAAATGATTTTAATTTGGGCTCAAATGATTGGTTTAGGTTTTTACATGAGTTTGTTTTATGGTTTAGGGTTTCTAAGGATTCAAGTTTAGTAATTATTGATTAAGGAACTTATTCTATCTTAGGTATTGGATTTAGGGCTTAGGTTTTAGGGCTTAAGGTTTACTATTTAGGGTGCAAGTTTTAGGGTTTATGGTTTAAGGCTTAGTTTTTAAGTTTTACAATATAAGGTGTAGGGTTTAGGGTCCAACTACAAAGGCAATTGAGGATAATTTTAGTTACTTGAATCTATTTGTAAGCATAAATTGTGTTTTTTGGTTTCATTAGCCCCCAAGCCATCATAAATTGATTGAATTAGTCAATTAAGGTAGTTAGATGTGAAGTTTGGGCCAAATTTATCCATTTGAACCTAATTCTTATTCTAAATGAAGGTAATTAAGGCTCAAATGATTAGTTTAGGGTTTTAAGATTTAATTATTTATGGTTTAAGGTTTATATGGATTATAGTTTAAGGTTTAGGTTTTAAGATATAGGGTTTAGGGCTTAGGGATTATCGTTTACAATTTAAGGTATAAGGTTTAGGGTTTTATTTCCAACTATGAAGGAAATTAAGAATAATTTGAGATCCTTGAACTTATTTGTGAGTATAAATTATGTTTTTGGGTTTCACTACCTCCCATGTCATCATAGATCAAGTGAATCAGTAAATTGGGGTAGAACTAGTGGTGAATTTTGGGCTAAATTTATCCATATTAACCTAATTTTTAGTCTAAATTATGGTAATTAGGGCTCAAATGATTGGTTTAGGGTTTTACATGAGTTTATAACTTATGGTTTGGGGTTTTTAGGGCATCAAGTTTATGTATTGGGCGTTAAGGAATTTAAATTATCTATGTTATAGGGTTTAGGGATTCGGGTTTAAAATTTAAAACATAGGGTATATGTTTTATTGTTTAGGGATTAGGGTTTAAGGTTTATAGTATAGGGTGTAGAGTTTAGGGTCCAACTACAAAGGCAATTGAAGATAATTTGAGTTTTTTAAACCTATTTGTGAGCACAAATTATGTTTTTGGGTTATATTAGTCCACATGTCATCTTAAATGGAGTGGATTAGTCAATTGGGGAATTTAATTGTGATATTTGGGCCAAATTTATCCTTAAAAAACTAAGTCTTAGTCTAAATGATTCTAATTGGGGCTCAAATGATTGGTTTATGGTTTTAATTGATTTTATGATTTATGGTTTATAGTTTATAGGGATTTGGATTTAGGGAACTTAGTGTATTTAGGGTATAGGGTTTAGGGCTTAAGGTTTAGTGATTAGGGTTTAAGGTTTACATTATTGGGTGTAGGGTTTAGGGTCCAATTGTGAAGGCAATTGAGTATAATTTGAGTTTCTTGAACCTATTTCTGAGAAATTTTTTTAAGGTTCTATTAGGCCACATGTCATCATAGATCAAGCAAAGTAGTCAATTGTGGTAGTTAGTGTTGTGATTTGGGCCAAATTTATCCTTGAGATCCTAATTATTAGTCTAAATGATGTTATTTATGGCTCAAATGATTGATTTAGGGTTTTAATAGTTTATGATTAAGGGTTTACAATTTTTAGGGATTTAGATTTAGGGCTTAGGGATTAGTGATTTGGATTTAGGGCTGAGGGTTTACAATTTTAGTTTTACGGATTATAGTTTATGGCTTAGGGTGTAAGGTTTAGGTTTATGGGTGTTTGTGCATACATATAATACTATGTAAATGGTAAACCCATATACACAAGTTTTAATATTACTAGAAAAATAAAAAAACATGTACAGTGAACATAATTTTTTTACATTGAGGGTTTTGTCCTCTATATACTCTACTCTATTTAATTATGCACATGTTTAAGGTCTATTTTTTACTTATTTTCTCACTAAAACCACCCTCAAAAGTAGAAAATTTTGTGTACACATGGTTGAATAGATAATGAAGGTCTATTTTTTAATGATCTAGTAACTGACCCCACCTAGTATTGCACATCAATCATGTATGTTTTTAATAGTTAGATTTTTTTCCCCACCCTCAAAAATTGATAAATTTATTTAATCATGGGTGATGAATTTAAAAATAAAAATAAAAATAAGTTAAAACACAAAAAACAAGAGGAATTAAAAGTTTAGAGAGAAAACTAAAGAAAGTGAATGGAAAATCTTCATGGATGTAAGTATACTATCCATAATGAATTGATTGTCACAAATAATGATGAAAAGAGCAATGAAAATATACCAAATTTTAAAAGTACAAATGTAAATTCTAATAGTATACCATTATAATGCAAGTCCACATTCAAATTTTATGTTTTTTTAATTTTGGTGATGATGATAATATGCATTATTATATAAATTGAATTTAAACAATGATAGTGAAAGTAACAATCAAGAAAACAATTACAGGAACACCATTGAATGAAGAAAATAATATTAAAATTCCAAATCAATCAAATTTACCACTAGAAACACCTCTTAGGATTTTGAAAACAACCATGTTTTTAATTGAAATTGATGAAAATGTTTTGAAACGATTGCCTAAAAAAATGTCCAAGTGGAAAAAAATTTGGATTTGCATTTTGAAAATTTGGGATTTAAACTTTGAAAAATTAAACAAAACTCAAATATGCCATTTATTTTTTAGATGGATGAAAGTGCATAGGATGAGACCTACAATACAAACCCTATGACTAAGAACTTCTAATATTGATGATGTAAATAAGGTAGTTGTTGAAAATTTTCATAATGCATACCATCAAGTAGGTGTGAATAGATTCACCAAAGATGGTAATGTTACTCAACACATTATTATGGCTTATTTTGTAAGTTGTCAAAGAAATAATAAATTATTGATTAGAAAAACAAGTTTAGAATTGCACATCAACAAAAAAACTCCAATAAAAGCATTTGGGAAACATAAAAAACTTGATGTTGCTGATAACAATGACTTGTGGGAATTATTTGAAAGACTTATATAGAAACACAAGGCTATATCCTATGCCCTAAAATATTTACTTGGAAAATTTTGTAAAGATAACACAATGGTATCACGTAATATTAGATGTTTAATGAAAATAAGAGTTGGTTCTCATAACCATGAACTAGATATTAATTTTTTTGGCTATGAATATAACACAATTGTACTCTAAATTATTCAAAAACTATCCATATATTTATATTAGTTAAAGGTAGTTTTAAATCAACAAACCTTTATAAGTGAAAATCAATAACACACGTACTACTTGTTGTTATAGGCAACATGTTGAATTTTTGATGCATTATGACATTTTTCATCATGTTAATTTTACTTTGCATATTAAGCACATTTGGTAGGAGTGTGGAGTGGAAGATCTACCAAAATCAATAATGGAATTTATTCCATACTTTTTTTCATAAAATATGAGATGGATAATTCTTTTATAATGGGGCATGTTTGGAATGAAATTTCAACATTTATGATGGATTTCCAAAATTGAAAAATTATACCCATGAGGAGAATACACATGAAATTAGACAAGAATTGGTTGATTTTAGAAGATATAAATATATGATATATCAGTTAAAATATGGAAAGGAATCTAAAATGTTTGAGATTGTTATAGAAAAAATACCCATTTCCAAATTTATGGACAAATTGAGGGAGGAAATTGTATATTAGTATGAAAGGAACACACACAGAGCTTAATAGATAGATGGATAATTAAATTTAATTAAGGACACCTTCCCACTTGGTAATATTATTTTATTAGTTTAATTTTTAGATGATTATACATTAAAACCAAAAATAAAGGTTTAATCATAATACTATAATTAAGTACAAGTTCCCTTTTGGTTCATATATGATTCATGCATTCACTTGATAGTATAGAGCATGATTAAAAAATATTAATGGAGTACCTCTTCTATGTCAGTAATGATCAAAAATAATATTTAGAATATCTGCATGGTTTTTTTCTAAGATGTTTTATGTCAAGATAAGTGAAAGTAACATTAATTTCAATGAACATTATAGTTAGCTAGATAACTATACATCACAATTTAAGAATGCATAAATGTTCTACTTTTTAAATAAGATACATGTGATCACTATTATACAACATATTTTGAATCTCACTAAATAAATCCATGGAAAAGTGGAGCATGATGATGTAGGAACATGTGACAAAAGAGTACTTACACTAGAGGAGTTAAAGTTTTAGTAATTAATTGATTTGATAGATGAAAAAAATAGCTAAATTTTGCAATGAAAATATAGGTCATGATACTCAACAAAATTCCATTGTTCATAGATATTTTTGGTTGGTGAAATATGAATAACTGTTAATCTATGAATATTATAATAAATTAATAGGATTGAGTGAGTTACTCTCATTTCATATCTCAAACACAAGTTATTGGATGGTTCATATGAGGCACATGGCATGATTTTTTTGCATGTATTCACTTTATTTATAATCAGTGTGATTCAAAATAATGGGTGGATGAATAGAATTGTAGGCCTCTAGTTCCAAATGACACTTATTATTTTTCACCAACATTAAAAATTATAGAGCTGAGATCATCACATGAATTTGATCATGTATCTAATCTAGCAAAACCTGGTGTCTATATATTTAGCATGTGTTCTATACATGTACTAAATTTGGTAAATATACAAGTAGATAATGTTATTATACCATGATTTGTTTTGAAATATAGTGCATGTTTATGTAATTATTAAAGATGAGTATAATGAGGAGGGTAATACTACTACTTGTGCTAGTGTAGAGGAAAAACATAAATTGACTTATGCAGTCATAGATGGGGAAAACATTCATTATCCCATTGGGTCTTTGGTAGTTATTAGAAATTTGATTCAATATTATCCTATTAAAAATTCAAATGTGTGCTTATTTGATGACTATTAAGTACATAGGAAGATAGTTTAATATTCAAATTTGGCTCTTACAACAAATGTTCAATTACACAAATATTAGGGTAGGCCACTAAAAAGGACTCTATAGAAGGTTTGTGAATCTGATCATGAAGAAATTCTTGCTACTATAAATAATATAGTTGATCATAGTGTTTCCTTAGATTTAACTCCCAAGATATGTTGACTTGTCAAATGAAAATGTCTTTAATTTTAATAGATTATATTTTTTCTTAGGTATTACATATAAATTTTAATTTAATTACATATTAACATATTTTTTGTAGGTTAGTGGTGTAAAATTAGCTTACACCTTCATGTGGTTAGCATTGTTATTAGAAAACTCCATATTATTAAAGCTAAGATAAGATTTTAGTTCATGTAGATGATTGACTATTTTATATTATCTATGGAAATGTTATCTTGAGGTTTTTGGGGTCAATAAATAATTAAACCTAAGTTTCGATATAAGTTGTGACAGATAGATTTTGAACCAAAGCTGGAGGGGGCTTATATGAGGATAAAATGAAGGAGAAACTCAATTGGTGAGATTGATAAATTAGGGTATTCATTTATCTCATTAATTAGTTTTATCATGTTCCAAGATATAGAAGACCTATAAATAGAGTTTTGAGAACCCATATTTAATCAAACATTAAATTTCAAGCATATCCATACAAGATCAACAATCGGTCATAAAAGAGAAAAGTTGGAGAACCTCAAAATAGAAATTTTGGATTTTGAATCAGGTCTTGAAATGTTTTTTTTTCTCAATTTATGGTTTTATATGCTTATTACCATATGGAAGGATAGCCTAAGGGTCCATAAAAAGTTAAATATATTTTGATTTATTCAATTAAATTCCTTAAAAATTGAGAGGAAATTAGAGGACATAGATAAGAACATGAAAAATCATTAGGTTTGTGGATATGACTTATGATTCCTATTTTGTACTTATCCAAATTTTGCCTCAAAAATAATTTTACCTTATAGGGAAATACCATCTTGAGACTAGATTGGGTGATCCATCTACTAAATGGTGTACTTAGAGGCAAAGAATGTGGTCCTAAATGTTTAATTCTACCCCCAATGTCATGAAAATGATATTTCTTATCCATGAGTCCCTAGAGATAAATATATCCAACTATGGATTGCATCTTGAAAACATTTCTTATCAATGTTTCTTAAGGCCATAATTATTCAGAATAGGGTATTCACATGGATTCCAAGGCCATGGTGATGGGAACATGTATAAATTGTAGATATTAAGGTGTTGGTAGTGATGTATTTGAAATTAGAGGCCCTGAAAGTGGAAATGTCTATTGGAGGCAAAGAACATGTCTCTTAACTACGTAAAATTTGTATTTTAGGATTGATAGTTGAATCCTATGCCATGAGGTTTTTTATGATTTAAAATCCTAAGAATTTAGTTTAAATTATAAGAGTTCAAAAATAATGTGATGGTTATTTTGGTTCATGCATATGACTTATAGTTTTTTTATGCCTATCTAAAGTTTACCTAAAAAAAACAATTTTGCATAATAGGGAATGTCATATTGAGGTAAGAATGGATGCTCTATCTCATAACCAGGTATACTAAAATACTAATAATGCATTAATATAGGTTAATAACCTTGATTTTCATGGTGTTGATGCTAATTTTTAGTCACCAGGTCCCAAAGATATAGATATTCAACTATGACTTGCATCTTACATATAGGGAAATGCCATCTTAAAGCTAGATAGGTTTTCCATCTCTTAACCAGACATAATCATATGCTAATAATGTTATCATATAGGTTATTATCCACCCCTAACATGGAGGTGATATTATTTTTTAGTCATAAGGCCCTAGAAATAGAGATTTCCAACTACAACTTGCATCTTGCATCTATGAAAATTTCATCTTGATGAAAAAATTGGTGTTGTCTCCTTACTAGGCATACTTAGATCCTAGTAATTTATTCTTAAAGGTAAATCACTACCCTTGATGTGGTGTTCATATCATCTTTCATTCATGAGACCCTAGACATAAAGATCTCCAACTATGGCTTACATCTTAACAATCTTTCTTGTCAATGTTTCTCGAGGCTGAAATTATTGTAAAAAAGGGTATTCACATGGATTATAAGTTTGTGGTGGTGGGAATATGTGTGAATTTCACATACAGAGGTGTTTCAAGTAATTTATTTTGAATTGGATGTCCTAGAAGAAAAAAAATCTATTAGAGGCAAAGAACTTGTCTCTTAACTACATAAAAAGTTGCATTTTAGGACTGATAACTAAATATTATGCCATAAGTTTGTTGATGACTTAAAATTTGAGGGATTAAAGGTGTACATATAATAATATTATAGGAATGTGATGATTATTTTGGTTTTTGGATATGACATATGATTTTAATTTTACATTTGTCTAAAGTTTGCCTAAAAAACAAAAAAATTGCATTATAGTGAAATGTCATCTTGAGGCTAGAATGGGTGCTTTGTCTCCTAATTTGGAGTAATTAGATACCAATAATGTTGTAATAGAGGTTAATAACCACCCATAACATGGAAAAAATGGTATTTTTAAGTCAAAAGGCCTTAGAGATAAACATATTGAATATGGGCTTGCATATTGCATATAGAGAAATATTGTCTTAAGGATAAAATGGGTGATCTTTATCCTTACTGATCATACTCAAATGATAATAATATATTCTTAGAGGTTAATCACCACCATCAACATGGTGTCAATGCCAACATTTATTATGAATATTTCTCAAGGCTATAATTATTTCAAAAAATTATATTCACATCAATTTTGAGGTTGTGGTGGTGAAAACATGTGTAAATTACATATATCACGGTGTTGGAAGTGATGGAATTAGAATTAGAGGTCCCATAAGAAGAAATGTCTATTGGAGGCAAATAACTTATCTCTTAACTACATAATAGTTACCTTTTAAGATTGATCACTAAATCCTATACCACAAGTTCATTGATGATTTATAATCTAAGGACTTTGGGTGAAATTAGAATACATTTATAGGCATGTGATGGTTCTTTTATTTTTTGGATATGGTTTATAGTTTCTATTTTATGTCTATCTAATTTTTTTCCCAAAAATAACAATTTTACCATATACAAAAATGCCATATTAAGGATGGAATGAATGTTATATATCCTAAACAAGTGTACTTATATACCAAGAATGTGTTCCTAGAGTTTAATCGCCACCCTTGATGTGTTGGAGATTCCTTTTTTTAGTCACAAGGTCTGACAGATATAGATCTTCAACTATACATTGCATCTTGCATCTAGGGAAATATTGGATTAAGGCCAAATCAGGTACTCTATCTCTTAATTTTGTGTAATTTTATGACAATAATAGAGTTTTAGATATTAATCACCACCCCCAACATGTAAATGATGGAAATTTTTTAGTCATAAGGCCCTAAAGATAGAGATTTCTAACTATGGATTGCATCATATAGGGAAATGTCATCTTGAGGCTAAAACATGTGTTTTGTTTCCTAACTAGGTCTACTCAAATGTCAATAATGTCATCTTCGATGTTAATAGACACCCACAACATGGTGGTGATGCAATTTTTTATTCATGAGGCCTTATAAATAGAGATCTCCAACTATGACTTGCATCTTAACAATATTTCTTGTCAATGTTACTCAAGGCTAGAATTATTGCAAAAAGGGTATTTATGTGGATTATAAGGCCATGGTGGTGGGAAAATGTGTAAATTTCACATCTTAAGGTGTTGGAAGTGATGGATTTTAAAGTTGAGGTCCTATAAATGGAAATGTTTATTGGAGGCAAAGAACCTATCTCTTAACTACATAAAAGTTGCATTTTAGGACTAATCACTAAATCCTTTGCCACAAATTTGTCATTGATTTTTAATGTAATGAATTTACGGTGAAAATATAATACTTTGATAGGCATGTTATTGTACTTTTATTTCATGGATAAAAATTATGGTATCATTTTTATGCATCTCTAAAGTTTGCCTTAAAAATAATAATTTTGCCTTACAGGTAAATTTTGTCTTAAGTTTGGAATAGGTGCTTCATCTCCTAAACAAGAATATTTAGATGCCAATAATGTGTTAATATATTCTAATCACCACTTCAACTATTTTGTTGATTCCATTTTCAATCATTAGGCCCTAAAGATAGAGATATCCAACTGTGGTTTATATCTTACATCTAGGGAATACCATGTTGAGGCTAAAATGAGTGTTATTTCTCCTAACCAAGCATACTCAAATGCAAATAATGTGGTCCTATAGGTTAATAATAAATATTGACATGGTAGAGATGCTATTTTTAAACCATAAGGATTTGGAGATATATATCTCTAACTATGTCTAACATCTTGATAATGTTTATTGAGGCTAGAATTGTTACAAAAATGGTATTCACATGGATTATGAGGCCATGATGGTGGGAATGTTTATAAATTCCATAATCCTATCCATTATTTCTCAACACAAGTAGAAGGTGCATCAAATGGATTGTATGATAGCCTTCTTGAATGGAGTGCTAGAATAAGAAGTTTATGTGGGATATGCACTTGGATATGAGATTCTCAAGCATGAGAAGTAGGTATATAGGCTAAAAAATGCATTTTATTTGGCTAGTAAAGCACCAACGACATGGTACATCTGTATAGATTCATAATTGTTGAAAAATGTTTTTATCAAAAGTAGCAATGAGACCACACTTTACATCAAAGTAAAAAAGTTGATACTTGATTGTTGTTTTATATGTGGATGATCTAATGTTCATTAGAAATGTAAATTAGTTAATAAAAGAGTTTTAAACAACCATGAAAAAAGAATTTTAAATGATTGGTTTAGGTTTATTGAGGTAATTTATTGGTATATATTTAAAAAAATGAATAATTCCATCTTCATATTTTATTATAAATATGCAAAGGATATTTTTGAGAGGATCAAGATGCTATATAGTAAACTAGTATCTACACTAGCTAAGACATGTTTGAAGTTGTGCAAGGATGATTATAATAAAAATCTAAAACCCGCACTGTATAAGAGCTTATTATAGACCCTAATTTATTTTAATACAAATAGGTCAATCGTATTTTATGTAGTAAAGATCATATCTAAATTAATGGAGATACCAAAAGAGACACATTAGCAAGTGGGCAAGAGGATATTGAGGTACATGAATGGAACAAGAGGATATGGAGTTTTTTATATAATGGTAGATGAGTTTTAAATAGTGGGAGAAAAGGATAGTGATTTTTTATCCTTGATGATATAAATAAAACTTCTTGGTATATATTTAATCTTGGGTTAGGATCCATATCTTGGGCTTAAAATAAACAACCCATAGTTTCAGTTTCTTTAGCTAAATCAGAGTACATAGTAACCAATGCAATAACATATCAAGATATATGGTTAATAAGGATAGTTTTATATTCAAATGAATATTAATTAGGATATTATATAATATATTATTATAATATATCCTCCATATCATTATCAAATAACCCTATATTTCATGGAAGAATCAAGTAAATTGTAATCAAGTATCAGTCCATTCAAGAGTTAGTTGAAAATCATGTGAAAGATCTTAAATTTTTTAAGTCAAATAAATAGATAACTAACATATTTAATAATATTTTACAAAATTATGTTTTTATGTGTTTAAGAGGAATATTATGGATCATAGATGTAACAACATTAGACCTAGGTGATTATATGCAAGCTTTAGAGTTTAAAAACAAAGCTCTAGAGTTCATCAGTGAAAGTCTAAAGTACATCAACCAAGCTCTGTATTTCAATAGCTAATCTCTAGAGCTCCCCAGTCGATATCAAGAGTAAATAAATAAAGATATGGAGTTTGATAGTGAATATCTATAATTTTATAATGAATCTTTGGAATTCAACATTCAAGGTATGAACATCACTAGTCAAGCTCCAGACATGCACAAATTGAGTCCAAATGTAAATGGATAGGTAAGAAGAAGATACATATATGTTTTGGTATCTAAGAATAATTATATAGATCATGTAGGGAAGGTAAATAATAAGGGAAATTTTAAAATATTTTATTATTTCCCTTTCCACCTACCTATCAACTCTAAAGATCTCACCAGTACTGTTTGAACTCACCTAAAAATAGTTAATGAACAACATTTCAAAATTTGATTTTTTTGAGCCATTTAACTTGTAGGGAAGTAGTTTGGTATGTTCAAATGTCATAATAAGACAAAATAGAAAAAAAAGAGACAAAAAATAATAATTTAAGATAGGGAAATAATATGGTAGTAGTAGCATACAGAAAAAGTTAAGAGGTAGAGAATAAGTATAGCCTAGAGAAGAAAAAGATAGAGGAGGTAGAAAGTAGAATTAGAACAATAGAGGAATGTTTATGTGAAACAAAAATATTGATAATAGAGTGAAAAATATTTTTATCATATTTATAATAATATTCAAATGAATTGTATATAATTAACATGATATAAAGAGAAAAAAATATTTATAGTAGCCAATATCAAGTAAAGAAGGACAAAATAGAGGTTTTTTATAAGATTTTGTAAAAAATGTAGTTGTGTAAATTTATACATTGTAATTATAATATAATATATGTTATATAATAAATATGATATATTTGTTTATGTGTTTTTATGATTTAAATTTTCCCTCCCTTGTTCTATTATTTTACCATATGGTTTTGTGCATTTTCAACATTGGTTTATAGCTCTAGTATAAATATGAAGCTTTAATATTAGGCCTAGCATATAGCTTCATGATTAGTATAAAGCTTATGTTTTATATTATTTATTTTTCACCTAGTCCTACTGTATATTTATGCCAACAAAACAATCAAATTTTCTCCTTTCTAAGCTTTCTCGATAGTCATGTATACACATACCAAAATACAACCGATTATGATTACAATTTTACGAATAATTTGAACTTATTAATGATTTTATTATATTCCAAACAAATTATAACAAATAATAATAAATCCTCAATAATTTTAATTGGTTAAATTTTGAGTTAAGGGGCTTTTTGTGCTAAGAACCCTATTCTAAGGTTTCTCAAAAAACCCAAAGTTTGAGAGGTACTAAGTGATTATTAATAAATTTTTGTGTATTTATAACACATTTTAAAAGGTATTAATAACATTATTTAACATTCCCAATATTACAACCAAACTCATTTAACTTTTATCATGTGCTATAGGTGAATGTGAAGGATTGTAGGTGTGTAGAAATAGAGTTTTGGTAGATTACAATAGTGAGGACTTGGAATAAAGATCAAAATCACTTCAAATGTTTTTTTATATAATCTAATAATATAAATAATATATTATTAAAAAAAATAAAGAAACAAAAATCCTTTTATTTACAAGAAAATTGCACCTTTTTTAATATACAGACCCACATTTTACATTGGCAAACTATCAACAACAACATAGTCATGAAATTTTTGACCATTTATGTTTGTTATAGCCTTGAATTTAATTAATAATTAGTTGTTTTATATATTTTCTCATGGATTAAGACAAATACAAGGATATAATGGTCTAATTTGGCCCAATATTCTCACTCAACCACCTATCCTCAAGATATTAAATGTCAGATTTTAAGTAATATTTTAGTTAAATTAACTTTGTTTGGTATTTTGGGATAGAAACCATTATATGAACATTATATTAAACTCTATACACGTTATATGACAATAAAAAATCACCATGACACTTTCACAATTTCAATCTTTTCACATATTTACAAGAAATACATTATAAAATTCAAAATTTGTTTTTAGTGATAAAATTTGCTAGATTATCTAACCTATAAATTGACTTCTAAGACCTTTTGCAAGAAATTTATGATTTATTTGACTACCTAAGACTTTAATAACTATTTACACCACCATTTCATCATAATTTCATTTATGATCCTACAACACATATATTTTAACCATATTCAACATACTCAAGGTATATTTTTAATGCTCGACAAAAGTTTAACGCATAAAATAATGTGAACATGTAATAGAATATCTAATAAATTACAACAAAATTACAAATTTGAAATCAATGAGAATATTTAAAAATTTAAATGTTCAACAATATATGTATATAATAGATTCATAAAAGCCATATAAAGGCATACGAAATGTGAACACTTGTTACAATATCCTGGTGAATGCCATAAAAGTATATAATGTTGGAAAAAACTATACATCAAGCCATAAAGGCATAAAACAAAATGTCATAATACATGATCCTAATCATTAAAATTCATCACACTCTTAGACTTTATTATAGAAGCCTTTCCCTAGAATGCCTTACTCACACTTGTAGGTTACATATCTAGATGACTACGAGTCCTCCTCCACTCAAAACTTGTCTACAACTCTACATGTTCATATGTAAATATTGTCATATATTTTACATGTATTCAAACAAGACACTTAAAAAATTAACATGTTATGTTTTTAAAATGATACAAAATTTGTTTATAACAACATGGTAGTTATGGTCAATTTAGGATTGGTTGTCAATAGGGTCAATGATATGTTCATGCTAGTGAAAAAGAGTGTGAAACATAAAACCAATAGGAATCAGTGATGTGCTCATGATAATAATAGGGATGGGTCCCTACAAACTTATACATATACAAAATTAAAATTTAAATTTAGCTCATAAATATTTAAGTCAACTGATTAATTAATTTAAATATAATAGAAAAATTTAAAAATTAAACTATGAACTACAAAATTCCACACCTCTTAATGATTTCAATAAGAATAGAAGACATTATTTGGGGACTTTACATAGACAATTATTTTTTATGTCAATAATTTGCACAAGTACAGAGGATAATTACAAAACACACATCCATATTTATACTTAAACATTATGATAACTATCATGTACCTCAATGATTTTTTGTGTAGATGAAAGCACAAAAACAACACCTAAATTTTTTCCCTCTTAAATATATGGTAGAGTGTCTATCATGGTCATCAACTAAATAAATAAAATATCATTGATAGTCACTTCATCATATATATACAAGTGTGTGAATAAGACTAGAGTTGTAGACACTAAAGAGGCCTAGTTGAATTAAAACCAATCATATATAGTAAATTCAAGTAGGATATTTGCATTAATAACACTAATTAATATTAAAAATTAACCTTTATATAGGCATATACAGGTGTAGTAGAAATAACACACATGCTCTTATGGCATCCAACATCCTATTACAACATTAAAAATTCATATACATTATTGATATTTATATATGAAAAAAAATTAAATACATTTTAATTTATATGAATATTTAAAATTTAGTGAGTATGAAAATATTTTTCTACAAGTAATATTTTATAGCTACCTAGGAAGTTGCAATCAAGGTGTCCAGATCAAATGCATACAACATATATTTCTAAGGTGATACTATGTGGTGTTGTGTACTTTTATTTTATGAAATTATTATATAATTTATACAACAAATTATTTTATTATATCATGGAAAATTTTTGGTCATATCCTCCTCTTACATCATTTAATTATCACTAATGGAAATAGAATGTGTTACTTGCTCTAAAAAAATAAGGATTTTATAGGATTGCTATGGTTGAGGAAACTAAACCTATAGTAGATGTAGAGAAAAATAAATGGTTTAATAGATGTGATCAAGTACATAACTACATTATTTTTTTTATTTATCCTAACCTACATGTTAACATTAAATCTACTAAAACAACTAATGAAGCATGGACCACATTGGAAAAATTCTTTCCAGAAGGAGGATGTGATATGAGGTCATGAAATAGAAAATGAGATCATTAGTTTGTGCTTAAATGACTTTGACACATTACCTAAATTATTTAATAGGTTTAAATCTTTGAGGTGATAATTAAAATAATTGGAAAATATAAAAAAGATGAACAACTTGTTATGTATATACTATCTAAAATAGGTCTAGACTATTCACACATGTTTCCACTTTTGATGCAATAAAAAAGTGTTATTGGGGTTGCGTGGAAGATGCCTTATTTATATACCTTTGTTATCAAATTGAATCAGGGGAAAGATAATTTTATACATATGGGAAGAGTGAAGTCCTCAAAATCTCATGAACTTTTTTTAAAGAAATAGAAGTATTCAAACAATAGAGAGAAGAAATAAAACAAAAAGGATCAAGACAATTATGCCAATCCTTCCACCTATAAATGTAACCATGATACCTCTTCTTCTATTTCTAATCCTATGAAATATTGGATCAAATGTTGGTTTTTCTTAGGAAATAATGATGAAATCAAACATTTGAATAAATATATTGACCTACTGACTAAGATGCTCAAGAATCACAACATCAGTGTCCTTAATTCTACCATTTATAGTTCATCAACCCATGAATCCTCTAAGTTAAATGATAATGGTAAATAAAAGGCAAAAGAGAAGAGTAAGGGGAAATCAAAGGTTAAGGACCTAGTTATAATTTTACCTTTGACTCATTCATGGGTCATTGACTCTAGTGATACACATGACATGGCCTCTTCATAGATAGATTTCCTTATAACCATGTGACAACTCCTTTATAAAGTTGGGTGGTGACATGTCTAAAAAGGTTCTCAAGATAGGGTCTATTGAAATGAGTGGTGGAACATTCAATATAGTTCTAAGTCTTAACTCACTTTCAACTAATATCCTATCAATTTACCATATCACTCACCTTGGTCTAGGCACGTGAGTGAGTTACTCAAAATTTAGTGTATGTTAGAGACCTACACAATGATATTATATTGATATAAATAATGATCAATCATTAGACTTGACTATATAAATTCTCTCACTTTGCTCCTAACTTTCCTTTAGATTATTTTTCTTTGGAATCACCTAAATTTGATGACATTTATGACCCTAGGCACACATATGATATTAATGACTTCTTATAATACAAATGACTGCAACAATGATGTGATCACACCTCCAGTATATCAATTTTACCTTCCAAATGTTAAGGAGTTATTCCTTGATCAACCTACCCCTAGCCCACTTCAAACATTACATGAAAGAGGTATACTAATCTAGTATACATCAGACATTAGGCATAATATACCATAGTTTCAAGGCATTCAACAGTACTTTTTCTACCTCTATTCCCATTACACCATCATTACATAGAGAATTTATCCTTCCTAACTTGAATGAGGAGAAAAATTACTTGGATATGAATCACACATTGTTTTAATATCCATCACACACTTAAAAGACTCATTCACTTTTCTAGGGTGATCCACTCTTCATTGCATCTAATTATGATCCACAATCACCTTTATAAATTCTATTATAGGATATTAAATGGCTTCAAGTATTTTTAGACTCCAGTGGATATTTATATTTCCCTTTTCTTATTTGCTCTCTTATATAGAGGATTTTTATCCTATAAGTTTTCTTGATTTTATCAATTTTATTAGAGTTGCATTGTGTTTGGTTACCTCATCAGGCTTAGTTGTCAAGATTTTATTCTCTACCCACTTAAATTATTATTTAGGGAGTGTTAGTGTAGGATTTTTCCTAATTTTGGTTTTACCTACATGGTTGTTAATCCACATACTTAGGTTTGTAAAGGCCATTAGTGGAGCACTCACTTAATGTGTTTTGTAATTATAGATTTATGTTTTACCTTTTATGGTGACCTCAAACCTCACCATAGAATATACCTCCTTTGTACTTTTGGACTAGTGCCTAATGAACATTGATGAAGCCTAGTTTTGGTCTACATTCTTTCTCTCACCTATCTTATAGTTTTCATAAAATTTGTGACATTCATAAATCCTAGATCAATCCAATAATGATTTACAATAGTGATCTCACTAGGTTGTACAAATCCTCACCATGTCCACCCTTGCTAGTAAGAGTATCAAAAATCTAGCTCATATGCTAAACAAGAGTGTTAATAATCACCTTAAGTGCATATAAAGTATCAATATTTATGGTGTCCATGAATATTAATGGTAGGATCTAAGGAGGATGTGGTATTTTGATACATAATATTGTAATTTGATTAAAGTCATGAAGTTCACCTTGCCTATCACACGTAAATCCATTTCCTTTATCAAAGAACTTCAAGAAATTAAAATAGTTTGGAAATTCATTCATCACTAACTCATAATATAATTTTCTCAAACAATACATCAAGACTTCATTACCATTTCAAGTTGGGTGATCAAAGACCATCCACTATTGGTTCCAAAATATTTTTTTGATCAAATCATGAGTGCACCAGTGGATTAGAATATGTTTAGCTATCACATATAGTAGTAGTGCACCGATTTTCCCATAAATGAATAAGGCATAAATCTGGGATTTGGTTATATTTTATATCTTTAATAGTAGCTACAAATAATTTTTTAGAAGAATACATCCTAAATCTATTTCTATACTCAACCCACCTATCAATTTGACTTGTTAATTAGTCAATTTTACCTAATAATATATGTAACATGTTTGATAGAGAAATTTGAAGGGGATTATTTGCATGGGAATAGGTTAATGTCTTAATTACATTCTATTGGTATAAGAACACATATTTAAAAGTTGTGAAATATATTTGTCCTATATTTGTGTTTTATGCACTTATTTTGTCATTGTATAAGTCTATTATGTCCTATCTTCATGACTTGTAATAGACTATAATATGAAGATATTCCACTTTTGGAACAAAATATGAGAAGAAGATGAATAGTCATAGATTGAAAACATCTATATATTATTTTTATTGTAAGAATAAGAGGGTTACACTTTTATAAGAGATCAATAGAGATTATATGGTTATAGTTACCCATGTCATTTCTTATTATGTTCTTTGTTTGTCTTGCCATGTGGACTATTTTGTTTACTTTATGTTTAAATATTTTAAAAGTATTATTTTAGTCTATGCAATGTTGGTTACTATTTTATTTATAACACATGATAATTAATGTTACATATGGTCCTATCATCCCAATTCATATCTTTATATAATAAACTATTCTACACACATGAAGTCTGTCATAGCTATCCTCACCCTTAACATGTTTTGATACTTTAGTAACCTCTAATAATAATGTTGTGATGAGTATTAAACTCCTTTTGGATGGAATTATGAAAATATGGTTACTGTTATAGAGATATATTGAGATATGGTTAGAAAAAATGATATGTAATTTTGTAGAAGAAGAATAAAAAGGATTGTACTTACCATTAAGGAGATCCTTAAAGATCATAGTTATGGAAAAATCTATGAAATTATCTAGTGTGAATTTTTTGAATTGTTAGCTAACTAGTTAACATAGCTGGAATATTTTGTATTTAACCCAAGGATGGAAGGAACTATAATCTGGACTAAAGAAAGGATAGACCGGTTAAAGAAATTAGAAATGAACTAGACAAGAGTATTAGAACATTGGGAAACTATGGTAGATGGATATATAATTGAGTTTGAAATGCAAGGATATATATATTTAAAATTTATTCATTATTTATTCATTATTTGAATTCAATGGAAATGTTTGCAATCACTACCTGTCCTTGTGAAGATATTGGTTGTGGACAAGGCCATGGTGTGTACTCTAGCCATTATGGAGTAGTTACTTCAGGCATATGGGGGTGTGTGAAACATGTAAATGAATGATGATTAGATGAGAAAATAATTCTTGGACCTAAATATATAATTGATTCATGAGGGAAGAATAATCAAAAGAGGAATATAGATTCATAACATGAGTTGTGATAAAATAGATGGAGTAAATAGAAAAATATACATGTAACTACAAGTAGAGTTAAGAGTAACAATACAATAGATGAAAAATTAGTAAGATGAGGTCATTAATGAGAAGAAAGATATGAATAACATAGGATAAATAAATATGAGATGAAATAATAAGATGAATGCTGGTAGAAATAAAAAAGTGATGAAGAAAAAGAGGAAGAAGAGATATTCAAATATGAAGGCATGAATAGTGTAGAGGTAGATCAATTAGATGATGGATGTAGTGAACATATAAAATAATGGTTATTATTAGAATAAGGACATGAATTATTAAGCAAATAATAATAATATATTCAGAGTGATTATAGGTTCAAGCTTAGAAGAATAATAAGTCACAGGAAAGAATCATTCACTAAAATAGCACACATCCTTGTAGCCTAATTTGTTATATTCTAGTAGATGTTTTCAAATAGAAGAATAGGTAAACAGTATTTGGGAAGTCACATTTTTAAAACAATTGCATTTTTTTGGTATTAAAATTTAAATAACCTCAATTCATAAGGATTTGAAGGCCATAGGGTTTATTGAAACCAAGTAGATATAAACATGGAACATAGAAAAAGAGAGTGTACAGATTAACTCTCCTATTGTGCAAGTAAATATTCATAGTGTGCAAGAAGGATCACATAGGCTAGAACCTCCCACTATAAAAATTACATAATATATCCCTTTGACACTAGTTTATAATATGGGTGTTGTAAGAGCATTTATCAACTTGGTGACATATGACGGGTTTGCAGACCCTAAGTAGTACTTACTAACATGTGAGATGAGATTACAAGCCAAGGTTATTACTGATGAGGATATAAATAATTTATAATTAATAAGGTAACTTAATGGAATATCACTTGATTTTATGTACCATAGAGAAACTTCTTAGGAAAATCTATAGCAGATTAAGTAGTGGCTCATCATAAAATTAAAAACAAAGAAATGTACAAGTAAGACTATTCAAGAATTAAAGGAGATTAGGTAGAAGTTAATAAAATTAGTTTTTGAATATGATCACAGGTTCTCAGATACTATGAATAAGGTGGATATTTCCTTAGAAAATAAACATAAAGCTATGTGGTCTGTCAAAGGACTGTGTTCCAAGATCAAGTTCGCTATAGCGTAGACTTAATATTCCATGAAGGTAGATGTTATATCTACTGTTATTTAGGTGGAATAACATAAATATTATGGGGAAGCTCTCATAATGGGTTTTATGATTTAAAATACATTAAAATATTTAATGAAGAGGATGAAATAATATCATGAAGTAGATAAACTGAAGTTAAATCTATGGTACATGGAGTGTGGAAAAGAAGGACATCATAGGAATGATTCTCATAAGATCAAAATTATATGAAATACTTAGAGTAGTAGGGCACAAAATAATTTAGTGTTATCACCTTCAATAATATGTAAAATGTCCATAGATTTTGTATTGTAACTTTTGTAAATTGCATAATCATGATGAAAAGAATTATAGGGCTTTGCAGGAGCTCAAGGAAGATATCCAAGAGAATGTATTCACCATCATTACACAACAAGTGTTCTCAATGATGTATATGATATCATGAATAGAGGTTGATAAGGGTTATGTGAAATAAGTAGGTCCACAATGGATTCCTAGTTCACCTCAATACCAACCTCAAGAATGTAGGAGGGTGACAAAGCATTAGGTGTAGGTGAAAAGTGACTTCATACAAACTTTTTTATTTAAAGATGAGAATCCTTAATTTCATAATGCACTTCTAAAAATCAAACATTTACTATGCCATGGGTGCATGGAATATTTAATCACCATGTCAAAGTCTACTATGTAGAAGACCATAGCCTGTGATCTAAATATATCAGTATAAAGATATAAAGATTCCAAGATGCAAGAACAATCTCTTATGTAGCCATGCCATCAAATACAAAATGAAGAGGTTGAAATTAAAGATTAAAATACTAATGGTGATATTGATATGATTGATTTTTTTGAACTTGAGTAGCTAGTACAACCATTAAAGGATCTAGTTACAGAACCCACTAAAGAAGAAAAGTTGTGCAACATATAGATTTTAAAATAGGAAAGTAAAATAATACTACATTAATATGTTGTTTATTAAAAGTACAATATTTATTAGCAACCTATTAAAAATCATGTGGCAAACATTAAAACCAAGGAGATTCCTAAACTACCACATATAGGTGATTACTAGATTGAATCCAAACTTTTAAAAGCTATGTAAATCCTATGGGATTATCAATATGTGTTTCCCACAAAATTTTCCAAAGTCATACGAGTAGTTCCATCCCTAGGTGAAATGCATAAAAAAATCAAAGAATGCACATGACCCATAAATAAATGACCATACAGGTTGAATCCAAACATGAAGTTGAAAGTGAAGGTTGAACTAGATAAAATGTAGGAAGCAAGTATAATCTATACCATAGGGAAGGTAGATTGGGTTAGTCCTATGGTAGAGTAGCCTAAGAAAATAGGGGAGATTAGAGCATTTGGTGACTATCAAATTTTTAATGATGTATGTGTAAATGATCCATTTTTAATCCCTTCATAGATGAAGTTTTAGAATCTATCACAAGTCATGAAGTTTAAACTTTCATGGATGGCTTTAGCAGATATCATCAAATACCCATCATACAAGAAGACAGAGCTAAAATAACTTTTTACACTGAATAGGGATCCTTTTCATACAAGGTAATTTCTTCTGACCGTAAAAATGCACCTAAAATGTTTTCTAGAGTAGTGGTGACTTCATTTTAGGATTTCATTCATGACTTCCTTGAGTTATATATAGATGATTCAATAGTTTTTTATTTATTTAAAGAATACTTGTCCAAGTTATGCCTCATGTTATAAAAATACTAAGCTTTATGCATTACCCTAAATTTTAAAAAGTGTTTATTTTTTACAATTTTTGGTGTCCTACTAGGTCATGTAGTGTGCAGTGAAGGGATTTTCATGGACCAAGCAAAAATTACAATCATTCTTTGTATTCCTCCACTAGTTAGCTATATGGAAGTATGGTCCTTTCTTGGCCATAGAGGGTACTATATGAAGTCTATCAAGGGTTTCACAACCATTTCATCTCCATTAAAATATTTTTTACATAAAGAAATGTTGTTTATGCATACTTCTAAGTGTCAATAAAATTTCATAGTATTGAAGTAGAGATTGGTCACTATGCCTATTACCATCTTTACAGATTGGAGTATCCCTTTCATGTGCATGTTGATACTTTTGGTATCATAGTTGATGCAGTGCTTGTGGAGCTAGGAAAATGTGTATTAGACCACCCCATTCATTTTAAAATTTGAAAATTTTTTGATGTAGAAAATAATTACATGATAAATAGAAAGAAAAGTATTAGCTAGAGTGTTCACACTAAAAAAATTATGACATTATCTTGTGACATCATTTTAAGTTTTCATAGATCATAAATCTATATTCTACCTAGTTAATAAGCTTATGCTCAATGGATGCATTTCAATATGGTTGATGTTATTTCAAGAATTTCAATTTTACATCAATGTCAAAATAGGTAGAAAAAATGTTGAGCTAGATCATCTTAGTTTCATCATAAATGAGGAAGAAATAAAACTCCAAGAATATTCTCTTGATGTTGATCTATTTTTAGTTTTTATGATACCTTAGAATTTTGTGTCAATTACTTATTTCCTAGAATAAAGAGTATTCCATGTCCACTACCAAAAAGGGTACAAGTAGTTTATCACCAGAACCTTGTTGTATACTATTATCAATGGGATATTGTATCATTTAGGGAAGGATGAAGTCCTATGCAGGGTATTTTTGGAACATGAACAACCATAATTGTTATAGGAAGCACACCAAGGAATATAAGGGATTTTTTCTTGAAAAGCTACTTCAAGGAAATTATTACAAATTGGGTTATGGTGGTCAAACTTGTTTCAAGATGCACATAGAGTAGCACAACATTATGACAGATGCCATTGAACAACATTTTGAATAATGGGGCATAGATTTTGTAGGACCAATCAATCCTTCGAGTAAACTCAACAAATCATGGTATATTATCACTAAGATTAATTTACCAAATGGGTTGAATCTATTGTCATGCCCACCTATGGCATGAATGATGTAATAAAGTTTCTCTATGAGAATATCATCAAAAGGTTTGGATACCCCATCAATCTCATTAATGATCGAGGGACACACTTATTAAACAATATAATCAAATCTCTTAATACAGAGTTCATGATTTCTCATCATAAAATTACTACATACCATCCATAATATAATGGCCAAGATGAGGCTTCTAATAAATTATTTGGAAAGATGTTGACAAAGATATATGATGTCAAGAGGGATGGTTGTGAAGATTACATTCCTAAAATTCTTTGGTCATATCAAATTCATTATAAGAGGGCTACTAGTTTTACTATAATTTAGCTAGTCTATGGGCTTGAAGAAGTAATGTTGATGGAATAATTGGTACCGAATCTATGCATTGTAATGATTATAAGACTAGGGGATCATGATTCTCTCATAAGTAGGCTTCTTAAACTGAATAGGATGGATGAGTATTAATGTAGAGTATCTTGGATGAAATAATTTCATAAGTAGATCTAGAAATCATGGCATAATAAGAACCTATGACATAAGTAATTTCATAAATATCAATCAATTTTGTTATCCATCAATAGTCTTAATTGATCTCTTTCTGCCAAATGAGTGGTTGTTGATAGCACTGAGTAGATTAGGATTCTCCATTTATATATGTTTTTTTGCGTGTTTATTTTTGTTTATGTGTGTGTTTGTAGATGATCTCTTTAATATATTTTGGAACCATGATAACAATTATAGTGTGTGCCAACCATGTGTAGAATAATTCAATTATGCTAGTATTATGTCAGGAAAAGTGAAAGAAAGCAATTAAATCTGGGAAATGTATAGTCAAGTAACATCAACCAAGATATCACCCATATAATAGTCTCCCTCAAGAATTTAATACTAGATCCAAGGTTTGATTGACCTAATATTCACCAGAAAGATAGTTGACCAACATCATTCATTCATAATCTAGTATAGATAATAAAGAATATAATGATGTATCTCAATGCATGTGCTCATGACTAACCACCTTAATTGACAGATAAAATAAGATTTACCACATCAACATTTACATTTATATTTAAGAGATAGCTCAAAGTGATATTTATGTGGAAACCAACATGAGTGAAATCTATAAAGGAGGTTGCAAACCAAGTCTAAATTTCATTCTAGTAGGCATTTCATGAGTTGAAGTTTTAAGAGATAAACTAATTTATACTTCATAAAAAAAGGTTTATAATTTCACTTTTAGAGATCATGGATCATTCATATCTCATCAGGAACTTGACACATTCTCAAAAGGAAGTAATGGCCATCAACCTTGCACTTTGGTAGCCAAATATTAATCAAGAACCATTTTATTACCTTTGAGTAATAGAGTATAAATGTTTTCAACTAGATCCCATCAATATTATGAAACCACTTGCTCTTGTAACTCAATTTCAACTCTAGAACACATAAATCAATCACCTACTTCATATGCCCACCTTTATGCCTTGGGGGAGATTATGCAAATCTAGATCAGCCATTACAATAATGAAAACATTTATATTGGCCTCAACACCACTATAGTAATCAACACAAAAGAAATGGCCCAAAATTTGGGCACGTGTACATGAGGTGATTATCTTACTCCATATAAGACAAGAATGTCTCCTATCTTTTAGAAGGTTAGATATTTATATGTTTGGGGGTCACAAGGAGTCTTAATTAAAGAAATCCAAGATGAACTAGTGCACATCTTGGTCAAGTGCATCACATGAATATTATGGTAAACCACTAATTTTATGAAGCAAATTACTAAAGGAGTGGTGGATATTTCAGATTGCATGATCCACCACAATGAGTAGTTCAATCGGTCATAATATTTTGTATAGGAGTTACATACATTGACAAGTGTTTCACAACTTCTAACTAGACCTTCCAGTATTAATTTCCCATCTTTGTGTTGCATTTTACCTAATGGAAGTCCCTTGAAATAGAGGTGTACCCCAACACTAATTACTATCTAGTGTAGTAATTCCATTATCTGATATGGACACCTAAGTATAGTTCCTTAGCGCATGAGGTCAAATTCAAGACATGGTGTGAGTAGTGTTTATATTTGATTACTAGACATCTATGGGTGTCCCCAGATGTTATGAAATACCTGGGATAACATGTTATTATCACCTTACTTCCAAAATTCATCTTCATTCAAATTTACAAGCAATCTAGGTCACCATTTGTACCCCTACCTTTTTTGTGACTATGGCTATGCCATAAGCTAAATCTTCCAAACAAAAAACATATGTATCTAGGCATGAAAAATCACTCTAATCTATATCACCTGACACAATAGTTCCTTTATCATAGAAATAACTTAAATCTACAACCTCATAATAGTTAAAATGAAAACACAAACTCTCCATCTAACAACAACCACCATCAACTCTACTAAAGAACAAGATGAGGACAACTACAACTTGGCTAGATGACCTTAAAATTCCCTAGATCATAAGTTTCTCTGACCTACCTCAGATTGGAATAGATGAGTATGAGGTCTACCAGGTGATCATCATAGATATTGTAGGTGACTTATATGATAGGGATGAAGATAAGGAGTTCTTTTAGAAGGCAATACACATATTCCAAGTGTGTAAGAAGGTCCTACCAATATTTTGGGTGAAACTACCACCATGCCCTACATCCATTATTATCAAAATTATGTGGGAAGAGGTCTAATAAATGTATAAAAGGGTAAACCTCTTCCATCAACAACCTTTTACCACTTTTGTAATTATTAATGCCTTAACGCTACTACTAAAAAGTCCATAAGAGTCTCTAGTGCATCTAATTAAAACTTGATGAGAGGCTAAGGTTTTTCCTACCCTAGAAGAATGCACATTTGGTAGGAAAACCATGTCATAAGAAGTGCATTCTTCTCTTTCTTTGAGTTTTCCACCACCGAAATGTAGGATAGTTACTTTAAGGTATAAGAAAGCATTTGTCTCTATCTCGATGGTCCATACAAGTGACTCACTACCTTTAGAACAATTCCTAGAGGCCAAAGAGTTCATGCTAGAATAGCCTAAAAATAAATAACAACATGACCCATAGGAGGAATTATCTCACATAGTAGAATGATGAGTCAGAAAAGATGAAAAGAAGTGCCAAAAAGATGAGGCCCAAAAAAAATAAGCTTGCCAAGAAATTCATCAAGCTAAAGAAGCTGAGTCCATGCAAAATGCCGAAGATGTAGAGGCTAACTGAGAAAAGGCTCTTAGGTGTCCAAGAAGGCATAAAAATATATTGATGAAGTAAAATAGGCATATGAGGTAAAAAATAATATTATGGATGAAGATCAGAAGAATAAAGAGGCTACACTCACTGACAAAGCTAAGGTAGAGGAAGATAAGCAACAATAAAATGTAGTGACATATCCAAATAAATCTCTAGAAGATGCCACTCTTGCAAAGAAAAAATTTGAAGAAGCTATGAATAATAATAATATGAATCTCTACATAAATAATAGGCTCAAGCACAAGAAAAATAAGAAAGTGGATCCAAGTTATAGGCTGAACTAGAAACATAGGCACAAGCTAAGGCCAAACAAGACAAGATTGTTATACATGAGGATTAGAATGAGGAAGAAGTGTATGTGAATAATATATAAGAAGAGGAAAATGAGAATAATAAATATGTGGAGGAATAACTCAATAAGAAAGTAGCAAAGGAATCCAAAAGAAAATAAGATGAAGATGTTATATAGTAACTAAAGTCTGCATAAAAAGATGTGACACAACAATAAAAAGTGCCTTAATAACAATAAGATAGGTCAAATTAGATAAATCAATAGGAATATCAACCCATAACTATAATATGAGCACAAAAACTAGATTCACATTTTGGTGGAGTCTAGTTATGGGACATTCCAACTATGGGAGTTCGATGCACCACATTTTCAGTTCCACTTATGACCATGCCATAACTTGACCCTTCAAAAACTATACATACTTTGGTATCAATATGAATTTAGTAATAATCATTATTATATTTTTCCATATTGTCACTAAATAAATAAGTAGAGGGCACTACCACATTTTATGAGTTCATTACATAGAAGGCCTCCTCTCTAGTGCAAGAGATTGATTAATCCAAGGTTTATAACATCAAGTTGAAGACTCAAATTCATGAAGTTTCTAATATTATTTAGGAAACTTATCTAAAGTTGGTCATTCATGCAATCAAGGACCAAGTAATGTCTGCCCAATGTAAAATCAAGACACTTATCTCTAAGTTAATAAAGAATTGGTGTGGAGCACATAAACTCTGTATAGTTGGAACATTGGGTAAATATATGAATATTGAGGATGTTACTCTCATAAATCTAGTCTAATATTACCAAGGAATGAATTATACTTATGATCTTCAATCTCAACAAGTTGCATGTATCTTGTTAGACTAGAATCAATAATTATATACATCCTTAGCTAGTTCCAAAATAGACTTTGCAAAGTTGGCCACCACCAAATCAACCATGGTGAGTAATAATACAACTAGGGAGGAGAAGGAGAAAAAACTCCTAAAATCACTCAATGTCAGGGATGATGTACATGAAAACCTTTTTTGGTAGATTATACTTTAGTGTAGTTCCTTTGCTAGCCTTCAAGCATAAAGACATGTAGATAAGAAGGAATAACTAAGTGGAGAGATCTAGATAAGGGTTGAAAACATAAAACCATCCTTGAGAATAATGGATGATGCATATCTCAAGTAGATCATTAGCTTCCATGCTTGATTAATAACCATGATGTAATTGATCTAAGAAGTGATGCTAGATTAGAATTCCTGTAAATTTGATCTGACTCCCTTCACTAGTGTAGTTACCTAGATTGTAAATACACCTATGTATAGTCCACCTTTATATCTCTAGAAGATCATTACATGTTGTAAGGATGCATAGTCCCAGTCCAAATACTCTTTTGTTAATCATCATCTACATCTATGCCAACACCATCCATTTAAGTACTATGTAGAGTAAAATTTTTGAAAATTTTTGTATAATATTTTTATTGGGGACAATCACAAATCAACATGACACTTGCATAATTGTAATATTTTCACATATTTAAAAGAAATACATTCCAAAATTTAAATTTTGATTTTGGTGAGAAAAATTTCAAAAGCATATAACTGACCTATAAATTAACTTCTAAGACCTTTATCAAGGCATTTATTGATTTATTTGACTACCTAAAACTCTAATAACTATTGACACCACCATTTCATCATAATTTCAATGATGCTCCTACATCACATACATTTTAGGAACATTCAACATACTACAAGGTATATTTTTAATGCTTAACAAAAGTTTAATGCATAAAATAATGTGAACATGTTATATAATATATAATAAATTACAAAAAAAATCAAAATAAAAAATTACTGAGAATATTTAAAAAGTGAAATGTTGAAAAATATATGTATATAATAGATATATAAAATCCATATAAAGGAATAGAAAATGTGAACACTTGATACAATATCCTGGTAAATTCCATATAGGCATATAATGTTGGAAACAAATATACATCAATCTGTAGAGGTGTATAATAAAATGTCATAAGACATGATCCTAATCATAAAAATGGATCACTCTCTTTGCGTTTATTGTAGAAGCCTCTCCCTAGGATGCCTTTCACACTACTAGAGGTGTCATATCTAGATGACTATGAGTTCTCTTCCACTCTAAACTTGCTTATATCTCCAAATGTTCATATGTAAATATTGTCATAGATTTTACATGTACTAGAACAAGATACTTTAAAAATAACAAGTTAAATTTTTAAAATGATAAAAAAATTATTCACTGGGAAACTTACCACAATATGATAGTCATGGTCAATTTGGGATTGGTTCTCAATATGGTCAATGATAGGTTCATGCTAGTGAACATGAGTGTGAAATATAACACCAATAGGAATTATTGATATGCTCATGATAAGGAAAGAAATGGGTCTCTATAAACTTATACATATACAAATTAGAAATTGAAAGTTAGCTCATAAATATTTAAGTCAAATGACTAAATAATTTAAATATAATAGAAAAATTTGAAAATTAAATTAGCAATTATACAATGTCACACCTATTAATCATTTCAATAAGAATAGAATACATTATTGGTGGACTTTGCATAGACAATTATTTTGTATGTCCGTTTTTTTCATAATTATAGATGATAATTACAAAACACACATCCATATTTATTCTTAAACATTATGATAAGTCTCATGTACCTTGATTAGTTATTATGTAGATGAAATTGTAAACAAAAAACCTAAATTTGTTTCATCAAAAAATATGGTAGGGTGTCTAGCATGGTCATCAACTAAATAGACAAAATATCATTAGTAGTCACTTCATCATATATACAAGTGTGTGAAAAAGACTAAAGTTGTAGATACTAAATAAGCCTAAATTAATCAAATCTGATCATATTTAGTAAATTAAAGTAAGAAATTTTCATTATTAACATTAATTAATCTTTAAAAATAACCTATGTAAATGTATATATAGGTGTAGTAACAACAATACACCTACTCTTATGGCATCCAACATCCTATTACAACATAAAAAATTCATATAAATTATTATGATTTATCTATGAAAAATAATTAAATACCTATTTAATTATACAAATATTTAAAATTTAATAACTTTGATATTTTTTTCAAGTAATATATAAAAGCTACCTAAGAAGTTACAGCCAAGGTGTCTAGATCAAATGCAAATAATAGATAGTTTTAAGTTTGTAATATGTGGTGTTATGTACTTTTATTTTATGCATTTATTCTATACTTTATACAAAAACCTCTTTTCTTACATCATTATTTTTTTTGGTTTTTTTTCCTCTTACAACATTCAATAATCATGAATGGAAATACAACATGCTATTTGTTCTAAGAAAATAAGGATTCTATAAGAATAATATAAATGAGGAAACTAAAATTATAGTAGATGTAGAGAAAAATAAATGGTTTAATAGATGTGATGAAACACCTTAATACCTTTCTATTTTTATTTATCCTTACTTATGCATTCACATAGAATCTGTTAAAACACTAAATTAAGTATGGACCACATTGGAAAAACTCTTTTGGGAAGTAGGATGTGATGAGAGGTCATGAACTAGACAATGAACTCATAAATTTGAGATTGAGTGACTTTAACACATTATTTGACTTCTTCACTAAGTTCAAATATTTTAGGATAAATTTAAAATAATTAGAATAGACAACAAAGATGATCAAATTATTTTGTCTATACTGTCTAAATCATGTCTAGACTATTCACATTTGTGTTAACTTTCGATGCTACAAAAAAGTTCTATTGGGGATGCATGGAAGATGCCTTATTTATAACCTTTATTGTCAACTTGACATATGAGCAAGATCATTTGATAAATATGGTCAAAGTGAAGACCTCAAAATCTCAGGGAATTTTTTCTAAGAAAGAGAAGGCTTCAAACAATAGAGAAGAAATAGAATAAAAAGGATCAAGATAAGGATGCCAATCTTGCACCTATAAATGTAACCATGAGACCTATTCTTCGAGTTATAATCCCAAGAAATATTGGATCAAATATGGGTTTTTCTCAATAAATAATTATGAAAGAAAATGTTTGAAGAAATAGATTAGCCAACTGACTAAGATGCTCAAGAAGCACAACATCAGTGTCTTTGATTATACCATTCAAAGTTCATCAACCTGTGAATCCTATAAGAAAAATGGCAATGGTAAATAAAAGGTAAAAGAGAATAGTAAGTGGAAATCAAAGGGTAAGGACCCAGTTGTAGTTGCACCTCTAAATCCTAGATGGTTCATTGACTCTAGTGCTTCACATGACATGGCCTCTTCATAGATAGAGTTGAGTTCCTTATAACCATGTGGCATGTCCTATATATATTTTTGTGATGACATGTCTAAAAATATTCTCAGGATAGGGTCTATTTAAATGAGTCATGGAACATTCAATAATTTTTTAAGTGTTCCCTCACTTTCAACTAATCTCTGACTAGTTTACAAGATCACTCACCTTGGTTTAGGCATGTGAGTTGAGTTCACTCCAGATTCAATGTATGTTAGAGATATTCACAATGGTACTATATTGATAGAATTATTGGTCAATCATTAGACTCAGCTATATAAACTTTCTTAATTTTCTCCTGACTCTCCTTTAGATTCTTCTTATTTAGACTCACCTAAACTTGATTAAATCTATTAGCCTGAGCACACCATTGATATTAATGATTTATTCTAATATATATGAATACAATAGTGATGGGGTCACACCTCCATTATCTCATTTTCACCTTTTAGATGTTAAGGAGTTATTCCCTAATCAACCTATCCCTAGTCCACTCCAAACATTACAGGGAAGAGGTATACTAATCTAGGACACATCAATCATTAGGAAAAATATACCATGGTTTCAAGGCATTAAATAATCATATATTTCCTCTATTCCCATTGTACCATCATTACATATATAGTTTATCCTTCCTACCCTGAATGAGGATAATAGTTCCTTGGATAAGAATCACAATTTATTTTAATATCCATCATGCACTTGGAGGATTCATTGACTTTTATAGGGTGATCCAATCTTTATTGCATATATTTATGATCCACAATCACCTTTAGGAACTCTATTACAATATATTGGATGGATTCATGTATTTTTAGACTCTACTAAAGATTTATATCACCCTTCTCTTCTTTGATCTCTTTTGGAAAAGATTGTTATCCTATAGATTTTTTCCTTTTCTTTGCTTTATAGGAGCAGCATTATTCTTGGGCAACTCAGCAGGACTAGTTGTCGAGACTAAATTTTTCTACCCACCTAAGATATTCTTTAGGGGGTGTTAGTGTAGGATTTTTCCTAATTTTGGTTTTACCTACATGGTTGTTAGTCAGTTTGCTTAGATTTATAAAAGCCATTATGGGAACACACACTTGATGTGTTTTCTAATTCATAGTTTATTTTTTCCTTTATGGTGACCTAATACCTTACAATATAATATGCCTCATATTTACTTTTAGGTTAGTTCTTAATGAACATTAATGAAGCCCACTTTTGCTCTACATTCTTTCTCTCACCTATCCTAGGGGTTTCATGAAATTTGTGACATTCAGAGATCCTATATAAATTCAATAATTATCTATAATAGTGAGCTTAATGGTTAGTAATACTAGACAAAGACTCACCATGTCCATACTTACCAATATGAGTATCATAAATATATATTATATACTAAATGAGGGTATTATTAATAACCTTAAGCACATACAAAGTATCAATATTTATGGTATCCATGATTGTAGATGGTAGGGTCTAATGAGGATGTGGTTTTTTGATACATAATATTGTGGGATGATTAGGTGCATGAAGTACACATAGCCTATCCTATGTAGAGAAATTTCTTTTCCTAAAGAACTCTGAGAAATCAAAATAGTTTGAAACTTCATTCAACAAAAACTAACAATATAATTTTCTAAAAAAATACATCGAGACCTCATTATTGTTTCAAGGTGGGTAATCAAAGACCATTCACCATCAGTTTAAAAAATTTTGTTTGATCAAATTGTGAGTGCATCAGTGGATTGTAATATGTATAGTTATCACATCTAGTAGTGCAGAAATTTTTGCATCAATGAATAAAGCATAATTTTGGGCTTTTGTTATATTTGTATCTTTCACAGTAGAATCAAAAATTTTATTAGAAGAATATATCCTACATATATTTATATACTCAGTCCACCTATCAATTTTAGCCAGTAACAAGTCAATATCAACAAATAATATTTATAATGTGTTTGATAGAGAAAGTTGATGGGGGTTTTTTAGATGGGGATATATCAATGTCTTAGGTAAATTATAAATTTCCATATTATTTTAATGATGTGGGATTATAAATACTCTTGAATACCATGGGGGGATTTAGGAAGTATAGGAGGGTTTTGAATTTTTCAAGGGATAAGAGGATCAATTTTTTGTTCAGTTCCACTTGCCTCTGCATGTGTTGAAAAATGAAAAAATAACAATTTAAATAAAAATACAACATAATTAACCATTTTTTAATTATAAATTCACTAAAATACATTTTCATACCTCTTTTTTGATGTGACATTATTTAATTTAGTTTATCCTGGTCTAACTCAATCACATATTTGCTTTTATTATCCTTTTCTCATAGTTTGTGATGATGCTAATTAAATGACATTAACAATTTTCATTTGATTTTATAACAATAGAACCGTACATTTGATTCTATTGTTTTACCACCACATACATAGTTTAAACATGTACATGATTTAAAAATGCATACATGGTTCTAGATTGATAATACTAATCATATGTCATAGAACTAAGTGCATGGTTCTTAAGACCTATGTACATGATTCTTAATAATGAGTACGCAGTTCTTGAGAACCACATATGATAAATTTATTTCATTAAATAATGTTCACTTTTTTTGCCCCCATATCCATGCACACCCTTGTATATTCAACTTTGTATTAAAATTTAACATGTAGTACATTATTATTTGATGGACATTCATCATAGTAGTTCCTATGAGACTTGTATTTAATTTTGAATATTATGACAACAATGGGTGTAGACTTATTTATGTTCAAAATGTGAATTATATTAGTGTTTTATTATACTTTATTCTTTCCACTATACATTTAATTATATATATATTCATTTTGTAATTTATATTAGATCATTTTTGAACTAAATGGATCAGTTTATTATCCAATGAGATGATACATTGTTTTATTTATTTCTTTATATACATTTATTAATAAAAAAATGGGTTTTTACAAATAATTTTAATGAAGTTTTAAGTGTACCATGAGATTTATAAAGAATAGTGTGTTCATTGTGAAACCCAATGAGGTCCTAACATTGTGGAATCAAAACAAAGATTTAATGATCAGTCATAATGAGTCTGATAACATGAAAATGTTCTCTTAGTTTAAGTGAGGATAATTGCATGAGGTAGATCTATTGGCGAGGGAAATTCTAATGCAAACCCTCAAGATAATCTTAATAAGCTACTAACATAGCAAGATAGAAAAATAGATTAGATACTCATTTTTATAAATGAGACTAGATCCAAGATAGAATATCTAAAGTGATAAGTTCATAAACCTAAGAAAAATGAAGAGGTAGTTATAGAAGAACTTGATAAATAGGAAGTGCCTAAAGATTAGTGGCATGAGGATGGTAAACAAGTAGATAAAAATCTTAAAAGTGATATTAATAAAGTGAACCCACCCAAGTTTGATGGTATAATATTAGGTGATGGAGATGAAGCTTGACTCATAGAAATGGAAAAGTATTTAAAAAATCAAATTTATTTTGATTTGACTAAGGTTGTGTGGGGAGCTTAGTGATTAGTTGGTGAAACAATAACTTGGTGGGATAATAATAAGATTGAAATGAACTTTGAATCACTACTACTATTCAAGAGTATTTTATCACTCTTTTTAGAGCATGATGGCTACGTCAATTATATTTTGAACATAAATTAATAGAATTCCATAATCTAAATCAAAGGCATTGATAAGAAAATTAATACTAGGAGTAGTTCACAATGCTATTGAAGTATGTTCCATATTATTATAAAGATGAACTTTTTTGGATTAGGAAGTTCATTATGGGATGAAAACCCAAAATTGGATGTGAATTTCATGTGCATGGACCATGAACTATAGAATAGGTCTTTGAGAAGGTATTTAAGAAGGAGAAAAAGTTAGAATCACTTGTAAAGATAAGAAAAAAAATTAAAAATAAGGTTGGAAATTTAAAGACATCCTTCAATAAAAAGAACTAGAAAGGAAATGGGAATTCTAAAAACTGATTCAATAGACATAATGTAAGATTAAATGATGCTTTAAGATGTAGGAAATTAGGAGGTATTTTCAGAGAAAGATTCAAGGGTGATAATCAAACTGAGAGGAAAGGGCCACTTGGTGGATGTTTGACATGTGGAGGTGATCATTATACTAATATTTTCCTTAATGTAAGACAAATAAAATAAATAAAAATTCATTCACCTCTAAATCATAACATGCAACCTTCTAGTAGTGTATTCACATAATAGTGGATAACCATCAATTAGAATTTAGAGCCTCTCTCATTGAAGTATCAGGTAATTTGTATGTGCATCCTATTTATGTTTTGATAGATACATGAGATACTAAATGTTTTATCTCTCTTAGAATGCTAATTAATTTATCTAGGATAGTTGGTTTTATGGAAAATGCTTGGTCAGTTTATTATGGAAATGAGTCCAAGGTCAGTGCTGACAAATGTCTTGTTGATGTTGAAATAAAATTGCTATAATTCACTAAAATTATTGATCTTTATATATCACCAATAAGGTCATATGATGTGATCCTAGGATTGAATTGGATATCTAGAAACAAATACAAAGTTGACTATTTTATTAATAAGGTTGAGTGTTTAGATGATTTGGGAAATGAAAACCAAATATAAATAGATCAAAGGGAGTTAAACCTAAGGTAAATTTCAGCCATTCAATTGAAGAAGGCTCAATGACAGGGATGTCAAACATTCCTAGCCAAAATGGATGAAATATTTTTAAGATAAGGGACCCACTTTCAAAGATTATCTTTTTCTAAAAGAGTTTTAGGATGTTTTTATAGAGAAATTATAAAGTTTACCTCCCAAAAAGGGAATTTTTTTTCACTATTGATATCATTATAAGGTTAGAACCATGATCTAAGGATCCATACAATATATCAATAATTGAATTGGTTAAGTTAAAGTTTCAACTTCAAGATATGTTGGAAAAAGGGTTGATTCAGTTAAGTGTTTCACTATGGGGTGCACTTGTATTCTATGTCAAAAAGTAAGATGAAACCCTTCATATATGCATTGTATATTGAATGCTTAATAAGTCAACAATCAAGAATAGGTACCCTTTACATAACATTGATGATATTTTTTATCAAATGCATCATGAAATATGCTTAATAAAGATTGATATTAATGTTAGGTACCATCATTGAGAATTTGAGAGGAAGACATTTTAAAAATAGCTTTTAGGACTCATTACAAAAATTAAAATTTCATATTACTTACTTATAGACTAACTAATGCACTAACAACATTCATGAAACTCATGAATTGAGTGTTTAATGATTACCTTGATCAGTATGTTATAGTATTTTTGGATGATATTCTTATCTATTCCAAAATTGAAGAAGAGTATGTTGAGAACTTATGTTTAGCCTTGTAGTGATTGAAAAAGTATAAAAATAATGGGAAGTTGTCTAAGTGTGCTTTATTTAAGATAAGAGTACAATACTAAGGACACATTATGTTTGTAGAAATTTTTTTAGTGGATCGAACCCAAATTAGAGCCATTGTGGATTGGATATCACCTAAAAATGTGCAAAGGTACACAGTTTCATGGGTTTAAAAGGGTATTATAGGAATTTTTTACGAAATTTATCCAAGATTGATAATCCAATCACCTCTCTTTAGTAAAAAGAACAACATTTTGTTTGGTATAATAAGTGCAAGAAAGTATTATAGGTTTTGAAATGAGGCTTACTTTATCACCAATCATATGTATTTTGGATCTTAATGGTATTGTTTAGTTTTAAAATATGCATTAGTATATAGTTTAGGATTTGTTATGTAGGATGGATTATTTGTGGCCTAAAAATCAAGGAAATTGAATCCATATGAGGTAGATTATGGTACTCATGACCTAAAACTAACTACTATAGTTCATGTTTTTAAATTTTGGAGGCATTATTTGTTGTGAAAGCATTTTTATCTTAAAGTTGACAACTTGAGACTCAAATACATATTTACACAACCTAACCTTAATGCCCATCAGAGGTAGTGATTATATATTTTTTAGATTATGATTTTGATGTTAATTAAATTAATGGTAAAGAGAATAGATTTATAGATGCCATAAGTCATAAAAGGTACATTGTGGCTTTGGTAATAATAAGAACTTTTTGAGATCAGGTCTAAAAATTCTCACCTGGAGATGAATTATATAAACAAGTTAAGAAATCATTATATTTGAATTCTGAATATCATAGATACCAAGGTTTTCAATTTGATAATGATGGAATTTTGAGGTACAATGGCATAATATATGTGCCTGATAGGGAATGTTTGAGGAATATTATGCGAAAAGAATTATCAAAATTGACTCTTATGGGGTTTAAATCATAGAAAAACTTTATCTTTTCCTTATGCACATATCATATCTATAACCTCAAAGGTTCTGACATATCTTAGTGATATTTTTCTATTTTTCAAAGATATGTGGGACCCTTTGAAGTTATATAAGATAGATCTCATAGCATATAGATTTGCATTGACACTAACTTTAGATCAAATGCATAATGATTTTAGTGTATATTATATTAATAAGTATATTGATGATCCTACACATGTTTTGGATTAGAATGCATTACAATTTTAGGATCTAGGGGTATTCACATTATAACTAATAAGAATAATTGATACTCACAAGCTTATCTTGCATAACAAAAAACTATGACAATGTAAGGTCTAGTGGGACAATTATTCTAAGGATAATATTACATGGTAATATTATGAGGAATTCTAGAGTTTTTTCCTCATTTATTTAAATGATAATTTAGGTTAAACATTTTTATTTTATTTTTTGAACTATTATTTTCAATAAATATCATTGGGATGATGACCTATTTTGAGGGGAAGGATGTCATATCTAGTTTTTATAAACAAAACTATGAAAGTATTAATAGTGGATTATGAAATAAATGATTTATGGTTTTGATTTTTATGATTGATTTGGACATGTACGATTCACTATTTATAGTCATATTATTGTTTTTTTATTAGTTATTATGATGTATAGTATTTTCTTGTGTTTATATAATGCTTAATGATCATGATTGACTATCATTTAATTTATATATTATTTACATTTAGTAGTTTATTGATGCTTATATATTAATTATTGTGATAATATTTGACTGACTACACATTTTTTTATTGAGGTGATTGAAATACTATCCCACCCTCACAAAAAATAAATGAGAGTATCATCATAGAGCAGGGTGTAGATACTAGCATTAGGGATTGAAATACTTTTTTCTAACCCACACATAACACATTATAGTTTTTTGAGTGAAATGAAAGTATCTTGATTTGGTTATTTTGATAATAGATGAGTTTTGTTTGTATTTTTTAGGTAAAACACTTGCTATGACTTGAATAGTATGAGTAAGTACATAAATTTACTGGTTGTGTTATTAAATATACATAAGAATTAAATTTTTCTTTGATAATATTTATTGCATTATGGTTAGTATAGGTATGAATGCTAATGGTATTGTTTGGTTAATTGGTTCATCTTGATTTAATTGATCACAATATGCATTT
>JARHVA010007107.1:335000-395000 GCA_037957365.1 Torreya grandis | reverse complement strand
ATAGATTATGATGGAATGAGGGGTGAGAGATGTATAAAGCAAGCTTATAGACTTAATTGAGTTTGAGTTATTTTTAGATTTGATGGTTTATATTATTGATTGAGTTCTATCATCACACACACACACACACACACACACAAATTATGTCCATGGGATATGCTGAGAAAGAACTTAGAATACTTTGATTTCTTATTCTATTTTCCTATACATATTTTATTTTGAATATAGTTTATTTTGTTAAGCCTATGCATATCAATTTTTTGGATAAGCGAATAAACATAATGAGATTCTTGAATTATGATTACTTGTATCTTATATTATTGTATGGACTGAGTGTATCATGTAATATTTATTTATTCTATTTGAATCTATATGTGAAAATTATTAGACATTTTTATTAGATAATAAATGATAGATTCATGAGGGATACAGTTCATATACCTATCCCCTAATATCATCTAATAGTTAGGATTCTTTAGCAAAGAGTTTTGTGTGAGTGGAATTGACTCAGATCTTTAGGTATAATTATGATAATGAAAACTTTAGCCAATGTTATATCTAAGACATTGTCATTCTGATGTAGTTTCTAGTTTACATGTGTATGTTAATGTCATAGTAGATATATGATTAGATTCCATGGTCTATGTGATTGTTTCATGTATTAGTAATCGTATACACATGGGTTCTGGTTTATTTCTTGATATTTTAACTATTCATATCTACCCCTTCACAAAGTGTAGGGCCACTCCCAATGGGGAGGTGTATTAGATAGCATTAGTTTATGGATGTAATTAAATTATTTAGATGATTATCTATCTTTGTTTAGATGTTTCAACTATCTGGGATCATACTTAGGCTATATTTATGGATCATTGAGTTACTTGTGAAGATATTTTGTACTTTTGTACATATTCTATTGTATATTCAACTTTGTACTAAAATGTAGAATGTAGTACATTATTTTTTTATAGAGATTGAGTATAGAAATAGATATGAGACTTTTAATTAATTCTGAATATTATGAAAATAGTGGTTGTAGGCTTATTTATGGGTAAAATGTGGATTATATCAATGTTTTGTTGTACTTGATTATTTCCACTATACATCTAATGAGTGATCTTCATTTTTTAATCTATTATAGATTATTTGAAAAATAAATGGATCATTTTATTAACTAGTGGGATGATACATTGTTGTATCTATTTCTTTAGATGCATTTAGTATTCTAACAATGATTTTGAATAGATAATTGTAATGAAAGTTTAAGTGTACCATTGGGATTTTTAAAAAATAGTGTATCCATTATGAAACCTAGTGGGGTCTTAAAAATTCTTGTTAGTTATGTTTTAGATGCCAAGTTTTTACTTATTACCTTTGGTTCTTTCATACCTAATCTAGCCTTTATGTTATGGCTATCTAAACTAGTCTTATCACCCTATTATATTTATATCTTACATGCTTAATATAGCCTTTCCATTATGAATATTTGAACCCATCCTAGGCCCTTAACATATTATGTGTGTTATAGAAGTAATATATATTTTTCCTTATCAATATTCTAAACCATCCTCATATCATCCTCCTTATGAGCTTGCATATTACGTATACGCATTTTCTAGATGATTATAAATATACTATCATTGCATTATTTCATGAAATATTGTATCATTAGGGTTAAAATATGTAAATTATTATGGAAATATTCTAATTTTTTCCATCCAAAATAATATAAGAACAAAGTATATACCTTTATCCATTATAGAATAAATGTAAGTCAAGGTATATTTTTTTAGCTTCTCATTTCTTTCATTATACAAATATAAATTTATATTGGTGATAAGTTTTTCAAAAGTCAACATCACTCTCTCCACTATTGGGATTATAGATGAGCTTCATGAGGTGGTAAATTGCATATGTATAGGCCTTATTTGTTATTACTACCACTTTTAACTTATATAAATATTCAACCCATTATCTTCCTTCAGTGTACATCCTATGGATTACATTGAGATCATTATGGGCTAGCTACGAACTATTTTTTCATGTAGGTTATCATTCACACTTCTAACATTATTTTTATCTTCAAATGCCTTTTTGTAATTCCATCAACTAGTTTCATGGCATATTGTAGTATCCCTTATTTTAACCAATGTTATTAGTCAAATTGATTACATAGTAGATTTTTCAAAAAAAAATTATACAATTAGTCTAGAGGATGTCATCATATAAATTTATGTTTTAAATTATATATATATATATATATATATATATTCCATATTTATTGAGTTATTTAAATTTCATTTTTGTAGATATGAACAAGATATATTCCGTGTCAACACTTGAAAGTTTACCTTAGTATGAATAAGAGGATTAATGTTAAATGAGATTACATAAAGATCTAATTTGATGCCCATAATTTAATATTATAAAATATAGGATTTGTAATAATAATGTATACCATAGTCATTAGAGTCCAAAATTATGGTTCACATAGGTATTATTAAATACACATTATCTTCACCTATAAAAATCTCTCAAAAATATATACAAGTGAAGAGGAGAATAATGTGTTGACATGTTCATATCATATTTATTTTATATTTTAGTTGGTATATTAAATTTTTATTTGTCTTGTGTATAAAATAGTATAGATTAAGATATTATTTTTAGATAATGGATATATATTACATTATTTTCATTTGTAACTCTTGCTTATTTCTTAGTGGAAAATTTATTTTACATTACAACCTTTAGATTGGAGAGCACATTTTATCCACTTTATGGAAAATTTAATATCTATAGCTCTTAATTATATTTCTAATGCCACATTAGATATATTAAGGTCTTTTACTTTATATATCCTTTGATATTTTATGTTATCATAAATGAATGCTGAAATAATGAAGAGAAAAATAGAAGGCACACATTAAAGTGTGTGTGTATCTTTGTTTCATTATGAAAAATTAAGTTGCACAAATTATTAGCTTACAACTAACCATTAGTTAATTAAGTAAATAACATCTAATTAATAATTTATCTCCCTTAATTAATAAACTAGAGACTACTACATGTTTATTTGAAAAAAATATAAGCAAAGGGGGACCAAATAGTTTAGTCATTACATTTTGTAGACTATTCTTTAGATATCAAAATGAAAACTATAAACATCTAATTTTTTTATATTATCCAATGTAGGGGTTTTGGTGTATACAAACTAAAAATGATATCCAACAACAAAAAAAATATTTGGACATGTGAACATAAAAGTATCTAATAATCCACCAAATAATTTTAGGATGATTCATTGAATTGTAATGAATCATCATTGGCTAATAAATTTAATTTGACATTCATGGTTATGAATCCAAAATTTTGGATATGTTTCCCAAACAAAATATATTAGGCTCATGTACATGCTTAAGTCCTTACATAGACTTAATTAACCTGAAATTTAAATGATATAGAATAAGTACCCAAAATATTTTAATAAATTTCATGTAGACCTCCTCATCAAAATGTATGTTTAGGAAATCAAATTGAGTTTGTTTGATGAGAATAAACCAAAATTTAATCATATTCATAATAATAGTAAAACACTACTCCTTAGTAGTATAAGTGGGATTAAAACCCATATCCAAAATAATAACCGGAGTAAAAAAAAGTACATAGTAAGTGAAGAAACCATATCCTCATTACTCCATCATGTTGTTAAAATATTTTCTCTATGTATTTAATTACCAATTTTTCTCCACATATTTGTAGCGAATGGGTTGAGTAACCAGTAGTTAATCTACCAAACAAATGTCATAAATGAGATAAAAATTACCATGGTGTAAATAAGTAAAAAACCAAGTTTATATTACTATGATCCAAAGTCTTTGACTGAGGCATATCATATTCATACACAAATACATATGCATATTATTAATATTGATGAATTTCATCCTTCACGTCATTTATAGTGGATATTCCCTCCACAAATAGTGAATGCAAGTTGATTTGACCATATTTAATAAGGATATGAGTAAATTAATCCTTCATCACATCATGTATGGAGGATTATCCCTCCACATGTGCCTCTAATTTTATTGTGGTAGGGTAAATTAACATATACAATCCACCTTTCCAAATGCCTATGGAAATTACTCATATTTTTTACATCAGACATACTAAATTTCTTCTTAGATATATTAATTGAAATATTATGATTTTTAGTTAACTAAATAATATATAAGAGATATATATTTATTATAGGAACATTCCTCAAATTTTTGTAAATTACCTTTTTATATCCTTTATAATTTTATTTACACACGGTCCTTGCCTATACCCCTAAAGTGCATTAGGGACCAACATCTTGTTTGTGTTGGATATAGAATTGTATTATACATTTTCCTATTTTATAAGATAGTAATATTAGAGAAAATTTTGGTCTCACATTCACTAATTTATTCTTAATTTACTAAAAAAATTGAATGCTTATTATATTCCTATAATTAATATAAACAATTCTCTATATTTCCTTATGTGAGAATGAACTACAATAATTTTTTATTTATTTAAAAATAAATAAAACCAAGATCATAATAGTGTGAAAATTGACATAAAAAGGACCAAAGGAAATAAATAATGAAAAAAAAGGGAAAATGTAGTCGTAATGTGCTACACAGGTTTTTAGTTACCACTCAGGTAAGATAAACCCTCTTTCTAGGTATGTAGACGTTACAAAATTGGTCTTTATTGGGATATAAAGGTGTTTTATTTTTTATTGGACTCCTTGATCCCAAATGTGTTAAATAATTTTAAAATTATCATGAGATTACATAGATGATGAATTTAACTAGAGCGTAGTACACATTACGGATAATAAAATGTGGTGTAAACATAGGGATACACCCATCTTATTAAAATTATAATATTAAGTATTCTAATAATATTATGCATGTGTTATGCCCAGATATTTGATAGCTAAAAATAAAACAAATATTCCTATAAATACAATTTTTTAATTCTTAAAACTTGATGATTATATTTCAACTACATATACTAATTACTACACACTTAGATGACAAGTATGATAAGGAAATACCTTAGATAGAGAAACCAATCTGCATATCCATTTAGTTTAACCCTATATAGACATGTCATGGCTTTTTAGGAAATATTTTTCCTACAAAATAGTTTCCTTTTAATCCACAATTTGGCCACATTTTCCCATTTAGGTACCTATTAAGATTTTCAATGGATAGAAAGGACTCTTTTAAAAAAAATATAACTTACACTTCCATTTTTATGAGTCCATTTGTCTTTCATTACCATTGTTTGATACTTTTTCTACTCATTGTTATTAGATTAAAAATTTCTCTAAAATTCATGATGTTATTTTAAACACTTAACATGGGTAATAGATTGTAATTTCAATGTTATTATCATGTTTTCATTTCAATTGATCATTATTTTTATGTGTTTTACCTTTATGTTATACCCAATATTATCTTCCCTTTGCTTTATTTTTCCATTCAAATTTACTTAATTTTAACTTTGGGTTAGTCATAATACCTCAATTGAATTTAGAATGATTGAAAACATATATCTTCACTATTTATTTTTCATTGTGTGAACCTATATGTTCATGGAATGTCAAAAACACTATGTCAAGGACTTTATATGTTGACCACTTTTGGTATCCAAAATTTTTCTTCACTAATTTTGAGTGGTATGAAAGTGGTCGGGTCCATTTTGGGAAAATTTAACTTATTCCTCATGTTAACCATGTTTCATTATATCTATTATTTCTCATAATTCAATGTGGTGGGATTCCATGTGAATATGTCCCAATTCAGATTTAAAATGTATATATGTATACAATCACCTTATTACATTTTGTTGATAAGTATCAGGAGCACATTGTTTATATTTTATAATTTTAAGAATGAAATTTATATATAAATTTTTATCGATTATTTTTATACATATTGGTATAAAAATATATCCTAAGAGAAAGAGCATATATTTCATTAACTATCATAGGGATAAAAGATGGAAGATTCTCTCACTCATTGGTAATTTTCACTCACTTACATGAGCCCCAATTCATGAAAATAATATATAATGAAACTAAAAAATCAAGGGTCTTATGATCCCAAAATTACATATTTAATATAGTCTTGGATGTATTTTTGGGTCGTTATCCATGTTTTTGAGTTTTGGAGAAGTTAGTGTTGGGTATTAGACATGCTCAGTGAAGTTTGGTAGTTGTGATTTTGGATTTATATTTTCCAAGGGTCACTTTGTATTTTGGCTAATTCTCAAAATCCATATAATATTTTCACATGGAACCCAAACACTTGTTTAACATGAATAAGTTCTCAACTTTCCTAGGAGAAGTACCTGCTTGACACATGGTGTCCCAACATTTATCCAAGGGAAGTTTTTTTTTTATAATTTCAAATAGTGCAATTTGTTGATGGGATAATATATGGACCCTAATATTTAGTTATAAAGAGGGATACAAACTTTCCATGTGGTACCCCCATGATCATTTTTATGAAGGAATGCTTAGATTCCCTAGGGGTAGCGCTAGTTCACCATGTCATGTCATGACATTCCTCAAGATAAAAAGATATTTTATCATGACTCAAGATCATGCCATTGGTTGATAGAGTTGGGAAGGGGGAAAAACAAGAAATTATAATGAAGGAATAAAACCCACCATGCATCATCCCAATGCTTCTTGAGAGCAAAAGTTTTCTTTTATACATTTGAGAAGTGTCATTGGATGAGAGGAGTGGGTCCCCATTTCCTAATAATCATGTTATAGGTAGTTATAGATCTAGACATGTGTCACCACCATGCTTATTATAAGCATAGTGGTAATCATAAGTCATTGCAATGTTGTCATAACTAGGATTTAGATGTTTGATTATATTCATGAGAGGGAGCTCCTCAGTTAGCTACAATGGCCTCATCATGAACATGAGTTTTTTGTTCTAGGTATCATTTCCTCATAAGGCCATTGTGCCTATATAAGCATGGCTCTTTTATTTTGTAAGGGGATGGAGGTTAGATAATTATTAGTATTAGATTATTCATTCTAATAAGTTTTAGTTATAGAATATAAATAACTAGAAGTTAGTTTGTCTTTCATTTGAATACCCTAACAGGTGCTCTTCACAAAAAGGATCAAATATTATATATTGTGCCTTTTGTACTCTTGTATGTTGTTTTATACCCACTAATGAGGAGGATGTGGTGTTATATGTCAAATTAAGTGAATATTTATTATTGTCTATTATTTCCATTCTCTACTTTTATAGTATTGGTTTTTATTTACATTATAGACTTGAATTCATGCATGTGATCCTTTCATATTTTTTAAGGTTTAGAGATTCAAGCTATTTTATGCAATTATAGGTGAATAATTTAAATATCTTGGTGCATCACCTTAGTTAGTTGATTTTAGTTTTATCCTTTATTTGTTCCTTCCCCTTTTCCCCCAAATCAATATAAATATATAGATTCTAAATCCCCAGAGTTTACTTTATAGATCACTTATGAGTCCCACATTTCTAAAGCTTCCCATATTAGGCTATTTTCCTAAGGTGAGATTTTTAGGAATCAATAGTTTTTATTTTATAGCATGCCTGGTGGGATAAAAACTAACTAAGTCATATTTTATGAGCCAAAATCCTATTACAAGGCCATAAATAACAAATAACCCAAGTTTTTTAACACCTCCTCTAGTATCTCCACCTTACCAAAGGACTACAAGATCTAGTGTGACACAAAACCATAACAAATGGAGATATAAAGACCACTAAGAAACATTGTAGCATGGAATAGTGGTATCCCACTCATTCCTCCAATGCCACTAGCTACATGGGATCCTATTCTCACTAATGCATTAAAAAAATTCCCTAAATTCTTAAGGGAAGACTTCAAAAGTGTAGTGAAACATTTCTAAGATGTTGTGAATGTCTGAACTATGTACTATGTTATATAGTAAAATTTGTCCTTAAGGCTATTAGTTGCATCTTTTAAAGGGTGAGCTCTTGATTAGTACCGATCCTTGCCACCCAACTCCATCACCACCTTGGATAAATTGGGAAATATATTATTTAAGTTATTTAATGAGAAGTAAGACTGGTCATCTCTCTTGAAATATCAAAAAATGATTAAAAGAGCCCTGTAAGAGGCTATTATTGATTTCAATACTAGGTTTGATAAGATCTGATAGATAATTATAATAGTGACTCAACCACCAATAATCATGACCATTATCTTCTACCTCAAGGCCTTAAATTTAGACACTACCATCATGATTTAGTCTCTTGGAGGCTAAACACAACCAGATGCGTATGAACTAGAAGTTAAAGCTAAGAACAACTTGATAAACATTGAGAAGATTCTTCCTCATTTGTCAATGTTGATGTTCCTAGATATATTGATATCACTACAAGAAGAATTATTGAGCACCTCAAAAGCAACACCTTTCATGTATGTATATCCACCTACCTAGTTGATCATTTATTCTTCATCCTCACTAGCCATAGAAATGAATGACATGAAGAGCATCTTGCAAAACTTCTCTAATGAGATCATAAATCTTGAAAGATAATAGACTATACCTCTAAATCCCCTTTTCCAAAACTATTAGGAAAGGAGAGAACCTTAATATAAAAATAATTATGAAGAAAGGAAGAGGTTGAATAATTAGGCATCAAATCATCAAGTGTCTGACCATTAGATGTGACCCATGAATCAAATTATTCTAGTACCCAATCCATTATAAATAGTCTCACCAAGTTTAAATAAAAAGTTAGTCACTGGCCAAAATAACTTGGGAGACCACTCAAATTCAGGGTGCTTTTTATGTAATGATGCATATGCACCCTAAGATTATATGAGAGGCAATCTACAATAGAAGGTTATCAAGTAACGAAGGTAAGGGATTGCTCCTAATTCATCCCCCTATGAAAATCAATCCCTGAATGTTGATAATGCTATCTTAATGGCACAAATATAAGGGATGTCCTTGGAGCAAGAGGAGGAGATAGCCTTGGATAATGCACTTTTCTCTTGGGTAGAGGGCGAGGATGTAGTTTATGTAAGGAAAATCCCTGTATTAAAGGCCTTATGAGTTTATTCAGACTATTTCACCTGATCTAAAAAGAGACCAATTAAGACTTAAGAATATTTCACAAGGCCTAAAATGACATTTGAGAATAGACTCAGACCCCAACCACCACCTCTAACTTATCAAAAGTGGAGTGAAATATCATAAAATAGGCCAAATGACCTTGATGTTTGACCATAAGGGTCATCTAATTTAGTAGAAAAGATAAAGATGTATCCAACCAATATATCTCTTTAGGATGTCCTATATATCCCAGAGTAAAAATATTTACTACAAAAAGCATTGGAATACCAAGAAAAACCTACACAAGCTAACTCAACTACAGGGCTAGTATGGAACAAAGGAAAGGAATATAGAAGCAACGCACAACCTCATGTATCATCTATGTTTATCAATTCTTAGGTAGGGATAATTAAGATGAAATATACCCCATTATATTTGAATCTTATTATGTGGAAGAAGCTTTTGAACAATTCCATGACTAATTCTAGTGCTAGTACCACAATCATTCCCAATAAGATTATAGATGAACTATAACTACAATATGAACCCTTAGACAAAGGGGTAATGTAATTTGATAGGAAGAAGGTATAAAACACTAGTGTCATCAAAGGTCTTTCCATGACCCTGTATTCTTATCTGAGCATAATAGTTCCCCATGAAGTTATGGTGATTGATGTCCTACTAGTCTTCAAATTATGTCTATCAAGGGATCTCATTAAGAAAATATGTAGATAATTGTCTTTGGATTGGTCTAATCTGATCTTAGGGACCAAATATGGCTCAAATTTGAAGGTGTTGTCTAAGCCTCGACATCCTCAAAAATAACTAATGAGGCTATGGTAAATTTTTAAGCAACACATAGTTATTTCTCTAAGATAGAGACGCATTATGTATAAATTATTGAAGAGGAAGGACTGGATAATAATAGAAGCCCAAATGAAGAAGTCATGATCAATGAATTTATTGAGAATGATCCTTTTATGAATTTTGATTCCACTAGCCTTGGGACCTATGTAATCCGTGATATAGATCAAGCCATCCCTGAGGTCATGAATAAGGAAGATCAAAGAAAATAACTTGAAGGTGAGTCTAATATTTGGACCCTACATTTTGATGGTATAAAATGTAAGAGTGGCTCTAGGATAGGCATCTAGTTAGTGTCACCATCTGGTAAAGAGACCCTAAAATATTTTTTATTCCAATTTTCTTGCATAAATAATGAATCCAAATATAAAGAACTAGTCCACGGCATTATCCTCACTAAGTGCATTAGAATGAAGCAACTAAAAGTGTTTGGAGATTTTGAATTAGTGGGGAGACAAGTAAGAGAGGTAATGGCTTTGAAGAATGTCTACATGAGATCCTACCACCATCAAATATGGGATTTGATAAATATAATCAAAGATTTAAAAATTCAAATAATCCATAGGAACACAAATGTAGAGGTAGAAAAGATGGTAATGATTATCTCCTAGCTTAATCAAATGATTAATTTGTTCACCAATGAGCAATGAGTGTGATGAGTGATCATCAAACCCACCATTCTAGATAATTACCAAAATTAGTAGGTGTTAGAAAGTAATGCCCAAATCTGTATGTTTCTCCAGTAGTCATGAAAATTTGTGGATTAGTTACAATCAAAGATCAAATAAGCCTACAAGGAATAGATCATGCAACTACAATCTAATAATCTATCAAAGGGATGATCACTCTAGATATCCTATCTAATTTTGATAATGTCAAGAATGATAAATGAAATTTTGTCATAGATAAAGGTGACTACTCTGAGCTTAATGTTATAGGTGGAAGAAGATTAAAAGTGAGAAAACATTTACCTAAAAGGATAAAGAGAGATTGATTTCCTTTTGTAACCAATACGAAGGGGTAATAGCCTGAACCTATGATGATTTGAAGGGGTATGACTATAGGGTCATCCAACACACCATATATTTGGTTGAAGGTGCCAAGCCTATCTAGTAAAATCAAAAAAATTTAAAACCAAAAATTAAGTCTCTCATGGATCAAGAGTTGAGGAAATTGATCAACTCATGAATCATATACCCAATAAAACATTCAACTTGGGTGTCCAACTTGGTTCTAGTAATAAAGAAGAATGGAGAGATTAGTTTCTGCATGGATTTTATGGACTTAAACAAAGCATCGATTAAGGATTATTATCCCCTTCCTTCTATAGAATAGATCCTCTATAAAGTAATGGGTGTGGAAATGGTTTACCTACTAGATGGATTCTTAGGGTATAACCAAGTATGGGTTAACAAAGAGGACCAACATAAGACCACTTTTACTATAAAGTGGGGAACATTTATTTATGTGAAGATTCATTTTGGCCTCTCTAACATAGGTGATACCTTCTAAAGAGACATGGACATAGATTTTCAATGCTTAATCAGTAAAATCATCCTCATTTACTTGGATGATCTCTCTATATTATCCAATAATAAAGAAGACCATTTCAACCATCTAGAGAAGGTTTTCAAAAGGTGTCAAGAATTTAGGGTGTCTCTCAACCCTAAGAAATATTCTTTAAACTTCACATAAAGAAATATACTTGGATACATGGTATCTAAAGAGAAAATATCTATCAACCCCAATAGAGTAAAGACCATTAAGGATTTAGCATTACCAGTCCATAAGAAGGGGGCCCAATTTTTCCTAGGGAAGATGAATTTCATTAGCCAATTCATATCCAACATCACAAGATTAGTAAGGTTAATAACCTTGATGTTGAAGAAAAACCAAGCCTTCAAATGGATCATGAATGGGAGAATAGAATTTGACAATATTAAAGAAGAAATATCTACTATTCTCATGCTAGTCAATCTTAACTTCTCTAAAGATTTCATCATGTATGTCTACAAGAGTGAACATAGCCTCGTGGTTGTGATAATATAGAAGGCAAAAGAGGAGACAAGTGGGCACTTGATTGATTTCTATTTGAGGACCTTATGAGGGTATTAAACCAATTAAAATTTCATTGAAAAATAAGTCTTTATCATCATCAAAGGTCTTAAAATGTTCATACACCTAGTGGCATGGTGTAAGATAATGGTATACATGGTGTATTCTAGTGTCAAATAAAAAATAATGGAAGGATATATCATCAAGAAAATGGCCAATTGGATTGCTAAGATCCTAGAGTATGACATTGAATTTAGGCCAACCAAAGTGATATGAGGAAAATGACTTTGTGAGTAATTCTCCCAATATGCAAATGCCATGAGAGAAGAATAAGACACATAAAAAATGGTTCTAATAAATCAATATAAAACTAATAGGTCCTAAATTATTGATAAAACCCATTTTATGTAGACCAAATGATATTTGGATAGTATCTCTACTCATAAAAGAAGATTCTATAGATTATAGGTAACTAGCTACACACTAGTGTAAGGAGTCCTCCTCAAGAATAATTTTGATGGAGAGCTACTCTAATGTGTGGATGGATGCTAAACCAACAAGTTTATACAAGATATGCATTTCACCCCTTTGGGTAGGAATTTATCCATAAAAATGATTGTGACCAAAATCATGCACATAGGATATTACTGGTCGGCCATGTTCTTTGACTACCATTAGGCACTTAAAAAATTCTAGTAATGTTAATTATTCAAAAGCAAGCAAAACAATTCAGCCATGCTGATAAATCAAATTATAATAGATGAACCTTTTGCATAATAGGTATTGGATTTCATTAGGATGATCAATCCCATTTCTAGTGCAAGCCATAAAAAGATACTTATGGCCACTGATTACTTTAGAAGGTGAATTGAAGCAACCCTGATGAAGGAGGTAACTAAAAATACGGTTCATAGATTTTTGGAGAAGCTAGTAGGAAGGTTTAGACTACCCAAAACAATCATTTTTGATAATGTAAAATCCTTCATCATCTATAATATTTTAGAATTTGTGTTCCAAAATGGCATTTTACTAAAAAATTCATCCAACTACTACCCATAGGGGAATGGGTTAGCCAAATCAATAAACAAGAATATCATTAGGATGATCAAAAGGATGGGCACCAATAAACAAATGGAGTAGCATATGCATGTGAAAATGGCCCTATGGGATGACCAAATTACTCACAAAAAGATCCTTAATACATCCCCATATGGACTAGTATATGGGAAGGAGGTGACCATGCCTATTTCAATGTAAATCCTTGTCGTATAGCTTTTAAAGGCTATTGAGATAGATAAGAATAGAGTGATGGAGGTTAGGATGGTAGAAATACTCAACTTGAAAGAAGTGAGAGAATAACTTGGTGATGTGAAGGCCATGTGATAACAAATAGTCAAGTGATGGTTCAATAATAAATCATCATAACCATGCTTTAATCTAAGGGACTTGGTCTTTAAATATGATCAAAGGGCCATGAAACTAGGCCAACATGAAATTTTCAACTCCTTATGGAGTTGGCCATTTTACATTAGTTGAAATTAAAAAGGTAATGAATTTGAGTTAGAGGATGAATAAGGCAATGTATTAGGGATTCCAGTCAATGGAATTAACTTGAAACACATCAACTAATTTATTGGCCTTCCCCTTGTAAATTATTAGCTAGTTTCCATTATTTATTATTTTTTCCCTTTGTTGGTTCATTTTACTTTTTTTGTTGTTATTTCATTTTGAATAAGTGTCATTGGCGCAAGTGGGTCACCTTATTACAAAATGTTTGTACCATGGCTCTTCTTATTTTTGAAACATTCTCAAAAATATTTTTATCTACCTACTCCCCATGTCGTTAATGCCAGATGATCCATATCACATGATCCTACATAAGTATCATTGTAAATCTCTTACAAGAAATTTTTAAAGCATGCATGCTACCCTTGACATTTATGGGGAAATAAAATTCAAAATTTACATTATAATCATGCCTAGAAGAATTGTATTATAAATACCCCTCTCATCATCAGGCCAAACACTTAAATGCCTTAAAATTTTCAAGAGCACCAAGAGAGACAAATCATATTTATTAGAGAGATTTGAGCCAATAATTGTAATATTATGAGTATAAACCAATATCTCATATTCTTCCTTAATCTAGGATAGGAATTTTTGAAGCATTTGTGAGAATGGATACTTTTACATCCTCATCCAATAGTGGAAAGCATCTGATGAAGTAGATAACCCATAGGTATGGTAGTCATGGAGACCTTCCCCCATAGTATGTGATAAGAAAATCATATGATTCTATTTTTTCTCTACCAAAGATTAAAGTTCAAAATGTTAAGAGAACCACTAAGGGGTGTTGAAGGGACCCATCATTGGTCCTAGATTATGTGGATGAGATCTTTGATCCTAAATTGATAAAAAAATCCAAAGATCCTGAGGGAGGGTGCCCATGCCTAAATGATTAAAAAGGTGTGGAGAAATGATTAAGAGTCATTTAGGTATATAATTTGGAAGTACACACTATCCCAGTACATGTTACCTCTTATGCATCCATGATTAGAGATTATTGACTTATAAGTAGATAGATATGATGTTAGTAATGGCATTATTACAAGCAATAACCACCTCACAGTGGATGTTAGTGCCGATGTCATAAGGGATATGATTTTACTCCCAAGTGACCTTAATGTCAATATCTATAAAATAGAAATCCTATAGAATTTTTGGTACACCTAGGTCCATAAGATAGATCTCATAAATTTTATCCTCTAGAGAAATTACATTGAATTGCCTCCTCTACCCATCACTCTCATGAGATTTGTAATGAAATACATGAAATACACCTTTTATATGTTGGTATTTATCTTTGGTATGGACTCTAATGCTCACATCATCAACTTCCAATCAGAGGTGATATTCCTTTTGAATATGGTGAGAAAAGAGAAATTTTATAAGATGAAGTTTGTAGATGCCATCACCACTACCATGCATAATGAGATGGAAAACTTCTTGACATTGAATACCTTTAGGTATTATTCCTTCCTCCTTTACCTTATCTTATATTATCACTCTTTATTTTTCTCCTCATAATTAACCTTTAAATCTAATGAGACAAGGACCCTTCCAAACATGGTGATCCCCATCACCACATGGACCCACATCCTGTCGATCATCCAAGACTATGAGTTATTGGAATACTTCATTTCTCTAGTCCTCATTAACCTCATCTAAGATGCAATCACCTTTATAATGATAGATGTGTAGTTTTTATGGCTCACTAGTGGCAAAATTTTAGTTAATTAGTTCTTCAGGGTCCATTTCACATTCATTCAAACACACAGATTCAAGGAGGATCCATTCTAGCTCCTACACCTACTCATAGATATGACCCTAGTCTTAGATCTAGATTATTAGATTGATGTGGTAGACTTCATATATATCAAAAAAGATATAAAAAAATGCCCTATATAATTTACCCTTCTCTAGTGTAGGCATCATGGTGGTGAAGAGGAAGTAAGAGTGTTTTCTTATACTCAAGACTGCATAGTTCATCCTCAACAAAATTGATGACCAATGGAACTATGACCCAGCTGGTCATATAGCTACCTTAAATACTACCACCATATTCAATTATGTTCTTTGACTATACCTTGAGCAATGAAGGTCACCGATGAAGGATGATATCAAGTATTTATCAATCTATCAAAGATCCTGTCAAACACCCACGAAATATGTGAGTCTTTTTATGATGTAGTTCAATAGTTTGACCTAATGAATAAATTGACAAAGGGACTAAGGGTGAATCTCATTTAAAAAGACTGGAACTAGGAGGAAATATATCCCTATTGTAAATATAGGTAAGAAATTGACAAGATTGAGCAAAATGTTTAAGATTTGGATACAGATGAGTAGTTTGAAAACCTTTGGGATGAGCACCATGAGGTGGAAGTTTTGATAGAAGGAGAATTACTTTTTTAGGAATAATAGGAAGAGGAGGATACTCCTTCCAAAGAGGAAGAGAACATTATTTTAGATAAGGAGGAGGAAGTTATGGTGGTTTAGAGGCCCATAACCTAACTACCTCTATATCCATACCTAACTACCCCATAACAATAGTAGGCCTCTTCAAGGCATCTTGAATTGGGGTCCTCTCAACTCACCTTTAAGAACAGGCCTCTAGTTCTCCACCTAAGCCCATGAAAAAAAGGTAGGATTTTCCCAACCCCTTATTTCTACCTCTGCTTCATTTTTCACTCCCTCTTCAACCTCCACTATTTATATCAATCTTGGAACACTCTTGACTTCCTATCCAATCACTTCCCTATCATCATTTTCCTCCACTCATGCCATCACTTCACTCACACCAATTTCCTCTATGTATCCAAACACCTCCCTTACACCATTTTTCACTCTTCCACCCTCATCATCAACATCATCATCCATTATGGTGCAATCATCTTCAAAGCCACTTTACATCATCCCACCTTTCTCTGCTTCCACCCTAATACTTCACACACTCACATTTGGGGGAATAACGTCCACTCCTTCATAGTAGTAAGTGACCATTCACTTTCAGATACCATAAGCATCACCCTTTATGGGGAAAATATTTATTTATAAGAACAATTTCATTAGTAGATGGAAATTGATTGGAAAGCCCAAGAGGCCTAGGTAGAGAAAAGAAAGGGTAAATAAGCCAAGGTCTACGTAGTGCCTCACAAATGGTCATTTTTTTTGCATTACTGTAATCTCTAATGATTGTACATATGACACCCTAAGTAGTCAAGACCCAAGAATAGATGTAAATGGGGGACTACTCAATACCTATCATAAACCTCATATTCATCCATGTTAAACCCACTAATAGGGTTGCATTGATGGAAGAAACATATAAGTCTATCACTATGGACTATATCAAGCCTGACTGATAGTTAGAGAAGATAAAGCTAGAAATCATAAGGGTGAAAGCTATGGTAGACTGTATCAACAATGAGACCAAGGTAAAATACATGGAGCTCAATAAAATTAGGTCCAACCTTTATAGTTGTATCACCATTGAGATGTTTTAGGTAGAGGCCAATTAGAGGGCCTAACTATGGATTCAAGTAACTAAAGTAAAGACTAAGATAGTTGAATCTAATAAAGAAAAGGAAATTGTACAAGCTAAGTTTCAAGAAAAGGAGTTAGATAATTAGCATGCCTATCAGAGTCTCTTATACTCTAATAGAGTGCACCAATACTTACAAAAATAGACATATCAGGTGTCCTTAGCCAAGGATCAAGAGATCCTATACTTTAATAATGACCTCACTACCTACTCATAGACCATAGGGATTCTCTCCATGGTTAAAAAATTATATATATCCTACTAAGAGAGAATAAATAATATGACTACTAACTTGGAGCCAGTACTTAGGTTCATCACAAACTCCTAGTGGCTAGCTTCTAGGTAAGTGTGTCCACAAACTAGGTCCTCACCTTCATATCCCCTAATGTTTAAGATTCACACCTCTTTTTATAGAATATTTACAGTGTAATGGACAGGACACTACAAGCAAGTGGGGAGACAAACCAAAGGTAGGCAATGAAGAAGGTCAATGAGTTCATGTGTTAAAATAAGGTAGTTATAAATTGCAAGGCTTTTTTAGATGCCTTAGAAAAGGTTGTCTAGGATATAAAGGGGCATATCAAATAACTGGTCTAGTTGAGACTCCCCTCTCGATTCCTTATGGATAACACCATCCTCCTAGAGGAAAAACTAAAAGATCTACTTGAGAAGAAGTAAAATGACCAAACTATCTTCATGGCTCTTAGCTAATCACTAAGTGTCTCTAAGGTGGAGATCATATTGTAGCCACTCACCTAGCTAGAGTTTTAAATATTGGTAGTTGTCCAAGGATTGAGTAGCATCTCCTTCAAGGAGATCATTTATTTGGATAGCGAATTTGAGTCCCTAAATAAGTAGACTCAATTGAAGGGAGAAGATAAGATGCCTTTGAAGGCTACTCTTAAAAACTTGTAATTTTTGTGGGCTTCACTCCTTTTTGTAAATTTTACCTTGACTAATCCATGAAACAAAAAAAATTGGGTCCTTCCATCTGCAGGTGGATTCCCATTCGAGTCATCAAGAACTATGGATTGTTATCCTTGTTTTTGATTTTTGGAGTAGTTAGTGTTAAGTCTCAGATGTGCTTACTAAATTTTGAAAATTGTGATTTTGACTTCATCTTTTCCTAGGTTCCCTTTTATATTTTGGACAAGTCTCAGCCTCCTTATGTTGTCACCATGTGGTAGCCTAGTGCTCATTTAACATGAAGAAGTTCTTGACTTCCCCAAGAGAAGTGCTTGCTTGACATGTGGTGTCCTAACACTATCCAAGGGAAGTTTATTTATGTTAGATTTTTGAACAATGATATTTTATAATGGGATAATAGATGGGACCCACCCTTTAGTTACAAAGATGGATGCAAACTTTCCATGTGGCTCCCCCACACTCATTTTTGTGAAAGAAAGATTGAATTTTCTAGGGGTAGCACAAAATCACTGTGTGGTGTCATGAAACTCCTTAGGAGTAAAGTATATTTTGTCAAAAATTGGGATAGTGCCATTGGCTAATGGAGTTGGGAAAGGGACTCACCAAGCAGTTACAACAAAGGAAGTAGATCCACCATGCATCATCCCAACACTCCTTGAGAGCAAAATTTTACTATCAAACCTTTGAGTAGTGCCATTAGATGAGAGGAGTGGGTCCCCCTTTCCTAAAAATCATGTTAGAGATAGTTATATAGGTAGACATGTGTCACCACCATACTTCTTCTAATCATAGTGGCTATCATAAATCATTACATTTGTGCCATATCTTGGATTTAGAGGGCTAATTGTATTCATGAGTGGGAGATCCTTAGTTAGTTGAAATGGCCTCATCATGAGCATGAGTGCCTAGTTTCAAGTGTCATTTATTCTTAAGGTCACTACACCTATATAAGTAGGGATCTTTTCTTTTATAAAGGGTTGGAGGTTAGATAATTTTTAGTACTAGAACAACCATTATAATATGTTTTAGTTCTAGAATATAAATAACTAGTAATTATTTTATTTTTAATTCGAAGACCTTAATAGGTTCCCCTCATGGGAAGGATCAAATATTGTATAGTGTCCCTTTTGGAATCTTGTATGACGTTTTCTACCCACCAATGAAGAGGATGTGGTATTCTATGTCAAACTGAATGAAGATTTATTCATATCTATTATTTTCATTCTCTACTTCCATAGTATTGGTTCTTTTTAAAATTATAGACTTGAATCCATGTATGTGATCCTTTCATAGTCTATAAGGTGTGAATATTAAAGTTATTTTATGCAATTATAGGTAAATACTTTAAAGATCTCAATGCATGGCCTTAGTTGATTTTAGTTTTATGTTGTATTTATTCCTTCCCCTTTTCCCCCAAATGAATATGAAGAGCCATGTTCTAAAACCTTAAAGTTTTATTTACGAATTTCATTTGAGTCCCACATCTATAAATCTTCCCATAGAAGGTTGTTCAACTAGAGAGAGAGTTTTAGGCATCAACAATAGTTATATATATTATGTTACATTAGGGTTACATTTAAGGAGATAATATAATGGAATTTGAATGTAATTGTTGAAATAGATAACATAATTTTTTAGTCATATGTGACTAACAAAGGGTTATATAAATTTTAAAACCATGAGGATCTATATAGCCATTTTTGAGATAAGTGAAATATTTCAAGCAAAATTATCAATTTTGGACCATTTTATTTCTTTGTTTTCCATTTTTAAAACCATGCCATTTATAGTCACACTATTAGATCACCTCTTGCATTCTAAGGTTTATCAAACACTATTATAAGACCATGTTCTCTAGATTTTCAACCTATATCAAAATATAAGTGAGTGATAATAAGGTATTTATCTACCACTTATCTCTTTCACTTCTCCTTATCATTTAAAATTCAAGGTACTTTTATTCATATCCCCTCATCCCTAAGTAGACATAATTTTATTTTTATTACTCTCTTTACTTATATTTTCATAGTGTCATCATTTTCATTAGTTAGTGTAATATTTTGAACACATTTTCACCCTTTGGGTAATTTTTTGTTAACCCTAATCTTTTATACCACCAAAACTTAGGTTTTAATATCATTGTCTCTCTAGGGCATGATTTATATGACATATTATTATTTTTGGATTTATATCTACCCTCTCTTGCTAGTGCCTTATAATTAGGCTTATATTTTCTTTTACCATGTTAAATTTTATAATCATTGGTTCTTTTCCCCTTGCTTGGATAAGGACATATTTTTTGTGAAATTGTCCTCTTTCCCTTGGTGGGTTCTATATGTGTATTTATTTTTTTATTTTTTAAATTGTAGATACAATTTATATATAGTATTTATTTATATGATGGAATATTCATAGATGGTTCATAGAATATTATATTTTATCAATGTTTATGATATGGTTATTATGAAAATGTTTATTAATTATTACATGCTTCTTTCCTCACTTAAGGATTATTATATTATTGATTAACATAAGAACATCCATGAAAAAGTATCTATATTAGAGTTTATCTAAAGGTATAATATCTATAAGGATGTACATTATTAAAATGTTGTCAAATTTTAGTTGCACCCTTTTAGGAGGTGTTTCAAGTCTCCTCAACCAACTGACACAATGGAAACACTCCTAAGCTATGGTTGTCTTAAATGGTGGAGTGAATCTATAGAGAGGGTTGGCTCACTTGATGCTACACCTAAGGAGAACAATACACCTACTCAACTACAAGGAAAATGGAGATAGAAAAATAACACGAAAGCAAAAGAGGTGATGTACTAAATGTATTGAACATACCACTCAATTTTAGGTGTAAAATGGGAAACAAAACTAACTTAACACTACATAACTCCTAATATTATCTTATTGCATAAATATTTTATAAAGAGGCTAGGGATTAAATACACAACAAAGATGGAACAAATTCACTGCTAGGAATCAAATGCATGAATCAGATATGGCACTAACTATAACCTACAAAAGTGATATAAAAATTCACAAAGGTGAGAAAATTGGACAACAAATAAAGGATAATTGAATAATCATATGATTAGATAAACCATTCATAAGTACACACTAAATATAGTCATATAATAAGTCAAAAACAAATCATTTATTAATTCAAAAGATTAATAAATGAGTAGGGATTCACCATAATCATTTGGAGTATCCATTTACAAGCCATCTCAAGCCAAATATATAGATTAGAGGAGAATAGAGAGAGGAAGAGGACTTGGAGAAAATCCATCATGGTTATAATATATCATGAAACTAATTACAATGCCAAGAGAAGGTGATTAAATAGTCAAATTATTAATCCATAAACATTTGTTGGATTGGATTGATGATTTATTCCTGAGAGGTGGTTTATAATTGGATGTTCAACTCCCATGACTCATCTCTCTTCACTTAAAATGGCCTTTTCTTTGTTGGAGGAGTTAAGTTGTTACTATGACACATGGCCTAATTAAACTTATTGGAATACTTCTATGCCATCCTTGAATTTTAAAATCATGTCATATCTTGGTGAGAAACATATTTAAGGTTTATGCCTCCTCATATTATGCTTTCAGTCATTTGAACCTACAATTCTATGTCAAAACTTATTTGTCCCAAAAGAGTGATGAAATCAAGTGTATCTCTCATGGAAAGTCTAGTATTATACTTGAATATTGTATCAATAGTATTGTAAACTTGATTTATGTCATGCATAAGGTAATTTCATTATTGTTAAATATTATAAATCACCTTCAATGAGTCTTCATAGTTTATTACTAGATGGCTTAGAGAGGGCTATTTATTTTTGTAATAGAAGTTTCAAGTAGACTTGAAGACCATATTAAGACCTTGTCCATATACCATGATATAAAAACTAAGGTTTAATATGTTTTAAACCTTTTTAATTATCTCCAATAACATGTTTCAATTTTTTAATCTTGAAATGTTGATGAAGCTTATAGCCTTCCTTGAAGGTCTTCAAGAACATGCTTATTAAACTACCTGTGAACAAATTATTTCCTCATAATTTTATCCTTTTAAATTGAATTTTTAATGACCTATATAACCTATCAATTATTTCATTAGGTGTTTACATGGGTATCATGAAGTTTATAATGCCATTGGTGACATTGAGAAGGTCTACAATCTTACTTTTCTATTTAGCGAAGAAGGAAATCTTCATAATGAATTTGATAAAAGGAATGGAACCTAAAATATGTGAATATATCATCAGGGTGATCAAAATTCATTTAAATTTAATTAGATTCATTTAGACTAAATTTCTCAATCATCGAGCTTCTTAAGAGTAAAACATACAGTTTTAGGTATCCAATCTTCTTAATAATTATTCATAAATGTAATCCCATTAATGGACTTCCAAATTACATTGATTTGAATTATAATAACTTTAATAACATAACTTAAGGAAATTATACCCTATGCATCTACTCATTCAACTTCCCACATGAGAAAGTTTGTCTTCTAAGGCTTGTAAGTTAGAGATGTGCATTCTGGAGGATTGTTTAGGCAAAATGGCTTTAAATACTTGATTTTTTATTATTTAAATGATTTATATAGGTTTTTATAATGTTAAATGTGTTATAATGATGATAAAACAAAGTTTTTTACCCCTCAAATAGTCTTGAATCTTAATTTATCCATTCCTAGTGTTTCTTAGTAGTTTGACATTTTCGACCCTGATGGTCTTCTTCTGATGATTTCATCTCATGATAAGGAATATAAAAAATAATAAAATATTAAAACATGTTCATCATAACATAAATTAACCACAAAAATTTAATCTCAGATTAAAACTTACATTATCCTTTCATGGTCATACTCACAAGCTTGATAGAGTCAAGATGAGCATGCATATTCTTACATGTATAGGCCTAGTGAAGTCATACAAGTCTATATATTTTAGATTTAAAGTTTTATCAACATGTATTATTAGTTAATAAATAATTTATGTGTTCTAAAACCATATTGATATTTCTTCATTCTTGAATGGATATATTCAACTTGTACCAGTACTCATAGTACTTCAACTGACTATACTCTATCCTTTTTTGATGGTTTATCTTCATGAATAACTATAAAAACCTTATTAAATACTTAAATAGGGTTAATTAAAATATAAATGACCTTATTTAAGAACATTTTAAACACAAATATTCATCTTATTTCTTTTTCCTTGTGTAGGCATGTAGGTGCCTATTTTCAAGCTCAAACATCATTGTAAACTTATACCTAAAATTTAATACTCTACTTATTATCACTAGAAATGTTATTATAAATAATGTTAAATCATTTTAGTTTGTTTTATGACCTTTACAAATGATAAAAATACATTTTTTTTCCAATAAATTTCCATTTCATACCTATAGACTTACACAACCCACTTGAGTATGCATATATCAAATATTCTCTTACCACCTTTACCATGAATTGTATTGAGTATTTTTATGGGTTATAGTTGTGGTATAACCATAAATATAGCCATATATAATATTTATTATGAATATTACTCCATGTGAATGTTTTTTCCTACTTTTCCATACTTGAAACCCTTGTCTAGAACACTATATCAATGGTCTTAAGCATGCCACGTGTAACTACCTATCAAATATGATTAAGGAATTTTTTAAAAATTAAATTATGAATTATTAATATGTTTTATATAAATTATAATTATAATAACCTAATAAACTTTATTGTTTTATTATATACTAAATCTTAAAGGCATAAGTTTTCTTGTAGGTCTCTATAGGCCTAATACCTTCTCCATTAAATCATTGCTCAAAATAATCACTAGATGGATTAGATCACCTATCCAAGTGTTTTAACATGTTCACATGAAAAAATTATATCTATATATTATTTTTATACCCAAAATATCCAATCAAACATATCTAATTTCCTCTTTCTAGGCCATTCTAAATGAGCTCTACATTCAACCTTAAGCATAGTCAGCTGATATACATGCATACATTGTTCTCTTCAAGTTTCTACCCTAATAATGACTTGAATAGGTATTATATAGTTTTATAAGGATTAATAAAATGTGAAAAACTAATTTCAAATCACCATCATGTTTGAAACACCTCATAACCCTCACAAAACTTGACTATCATTCCTAAAACAATATATCAATGCGATTTTCTTATTAGTACAACCATGATCATTGAGATTTTGAGTTGAATTTTATTTTTTATGGAATATTGGACATTAAAGAGATAATATTAAATTATTTACATTCATTAACTAAGTACATACATACTCTTTCAATATGAAAACCGTGATTGTGGGGTTTAATAGGGTTTAGAGGCACTTATCTTCTTAATAATGATTCATAAATATATGATCCGTAATCCAAAAATTAATGACATAATTTTAAAGGTAATATGGGTGGTAAATATACCCTAATTTAATTTTATATGTAACATTTCCTCCTTGATGCAACAACCTAATGAAGATGGCTCTTCTTTGCCTACCAATGAGTCAATCGAGAAGTTGGATGATTTTTTGTCCTCTTTTGGTCTTAAAAACACTCGATAAACATCATTTGGGCCCGAGAAGGATGAAATAAGTTTTGGTGGGATTTAGTTAACTATGGAACGTGATGACCTATAAAATTATGTTATTTTTCCATCAAATTCTATGTAAGACTCTTGTAACTAACACTTTCATGTTGAAACTAACTCAAAAGACTTGGACAAGTGTGTGAAAACATACTGACCCCCTTTTGACCTTGGGTTGACTCTAACACACTTGAATCATGTTGTATTAAGACAAAATAATGGCATCCAATAAGTATTTACATTAGGCATTCCTTCGACGAGTGTAAACCACATGGAAGCACTTTACCTTAACTTTTAAAAATACCTCATTTTCTTCAAAATGGCCTTAAATTCTATAAAGGATTAAAATGGAAAATTTTCCATCTTACTAACTTGCTTATTAATCCAATTATTCATTATGGAACACCTTGATATACTAATAAATCATAAATTAATTTTTCTATCATGTATGAAGTATACATTAACTTCTCCAAAACAACCTTAACATCCCCAAAGTTACCTTAAACTTTGTTAAATTTCTAATAAAAGACCTCATTTGAAAGGTAAGTTTATGCAATAGTCATGTTTTGGATGGTGGGTGTTGAATTTTGGCCTAGGAGGCCAAAATTTCAACATTTTTGGTGACTCATAAGGGTTGGTTAGCTTGATAAATAATTGGATCAATAGTCTTACCTATCTATTGGGCTATGGAGTCACCTATCACTTAACAAACAACATGACTTAGAACTTGAAAACTAATTATATTCCTATAAAACAATTGAAACAAATGAATATACCTTCCAAGAACACACAATAACAAGACACACACAATAATAAGACACCACAATATGCCAAGAAGCATTTAGGGAAAATAAATAACTAACACCCAGACAAACATTATGTTAGAAGCACTTGGAGGAAGAAAAACTAACCTATAATTCACAAGACCTCAAAGGCCTAATCAACATAGATAAAAACAAAAAATTTAATAATCTTCTTGATTGCATATGAATAAATTGGTAATTCATGTATGGATTTTATAAGAAGCTTACTTATGAAGTGAGAGGTATGTATTACCTCTAGATATGTTGTCATGTTCATGATCTCTTTTATTAGAAATCAAGGCAATCTTCTTCATTCATTCATATTTTAAATGATTATGGGTATCAAGAGAATTTTCATACACTACCCAGGTTTTATTATTTGATGAAATTAAAGAAAATTTGCCTCACTCCAAGGTTTCTCTTGATTAATCATGACCAATTTAGGAAATTTTCTTTACTAATAAGCTAGTGTGTTTTGATTTGTGTCTTCACTATACTCTTCAAGAGATGTAGGTATATTAGTATATTAAAATTCATTACAAATGTCCATGTATGACTGCCACATGTCATCAAAACCTTCTTGATATTACTCATGAGGTTTAACAAAACTAGAAACCAAGATGTCCTCATCAAGATCCATGTCATACTCTGCTACAATCTAATTTATTTCCATGTCTTACTGGACAAATTCATATCCATCTTGAGGAATTTCATAGATTTATATGATATCATCCTCATCATATTATTTAAGGGAACCTTTAACTTTTTCACTCATACCTTCCCCATGTTCACTAGTCAAGAAAACTACTTCATCCTCAACTTATTGATCACGATAATCAATGTCTCTAAGTGTAAACTCATATTATTCTTATTTAAGATAATTATTATTAAAATTAAATTTATTTTATTCCTCTCTCATGTTGAAATGAATATCTTATGTCTAACTAAAACCTTACTCATACCCATGAATGCATCCTTGACTAGAGAAGATTGAATTCTCTTCTTCTAGATGATCATTCTCTTTTTATCCATTTGACACATCTTGAAGAGTGTTAAATTACATGTATAATATATCCATTACATGAAAATATTTATCATATACTTATTAATGGCCATTTATACCTACAACTAAAAAATGAATCTTTCATCAGGTTATCTTGAAAGGTTCTCAGCTAATCTCCACACATGTCCTCCAATAAAAAGGGAGATGATGGGAGGGAAAGATGGCTCATTTGGAATATCTTGAGAGAGAGTAAAAGAGACTTGTGGTAAAGGTGATTTATTCTCCTCTTTATAATAATCAATCAACCTATAAAAATAATATATACCTTCCTCTTTATGAATAATTCTAGCTTTAGGAGTGGATGAGTGGCTCAAAAATATTGGAATTTTTCTTGGTTTGGCCTCTACAACCTTATCCCTCTCTTCAATTTGGATTGGCATATGAGGAGTAGATGATAAGATTTTAAATTTCCTTGTTTGAGGAGTTTTATGGACTTAAGGAACCAAGTTTAAAAAAAAAATGATCTTCTTGATCAATATCTGCAAGCTTGGCCTTGATATCACTAGTAATTTGGGATAGGATATTATCATGAGAAGGCCAACTTAGAGCAAAAGAGGGTATATAGGGTTGATGGCATACTTATAAAGGTTGGTATGAATGGTGAAAATCTTGGTACGATTATTTATGTGCATAATTAGAGCCATATGAGAGGAAATTGGGTTAGTAATAATATCGGTATGGCTCTTCATAGGGCTTATATGGACTAATAACTTGATTCTAATTGAAACTAGCTTCAAATTGAGTCATGAAACTTCATGTGGAAAGTAAAAAATAAAGGGTAATTACTTAGAAATAATACCTATGTTACTAAAACTAGTTGAATAAACTTGGAGTCACAAATTGATGCTTTATAGGTGCCTCTAAAGACTAATGTATTAAAAGAACACCAAAAATCCCTCAATATATGAAGTCATTTGAATATTTATCACACTATGCATGAAAAAAATAATTTTCAATTTTGTGTTGAACCCTTTGAGGAGTTGTCTTAGGTATCCTCACCTAATTGACACAATGGAAACACTCATAAGCTATAGATGTCCCAAATGGTGGAGTGAATCTCGAGAGAGGGTTGGCTCTATTGATGCTACACCTAAGACAAACACTACAACTACTCAAATTCAAGGAAAAGGGAGAAATAAAACTAAAATGAAATAAAAAGAGTTGATGCACCAATTGTCTTTAACACTACCACTCATTTTTAAGTGAAAAATTAAAAAAATACAAACTTAACACTACAAAACTTATAATCATATCCTCTTTCATTAGTATTTTGTAGAGAAGATAGATATTCAATACTCAACTAAGAGGGAGGAAGAATTCCACTATTGATCAATGCATGAATCATATATGTTACTAAATACAACATTCAAATTTGATGTAAAAATTTATGAAGGTGAGAAAATGGGATAGACAACCAAGGATAATTTAATCATCACAAGATCAAGTCAATCATTCATAAGTACACACAAATTACAATCATAATAAAAGTTAAAAAGTTAGTCATCTTGTAGACACCGAAATCATGTCGACTCCCCTGGGCATTCCCCGTCTTATTCTTCTTCACCTATTTAACCCTTGTCAATCACTTTTTCCATTAGCCTTGACCATGGCAGCATGTAAAAATGAGCACAGAGCTAAAGCTAGACTCTATCCCCATTATGCATCTGCCGACGACGGTCTTTACCCGGCCGATGTCGCCGACGTCGGTCACTTATCGGCCGACGTCGGCAATCCTGCCGACGTCGGTCACCTTGCCGTTATCCATTATCAGTTATCATTCGGTTCTCGATCAGTTTCCCGAAATGGTTGTCGAGCCGTCTCTCGAACCGTCCCTTGCCTTCATCAGCCTCCGCCAACCATTCGAAAGGCTAATCAATCAAACCGATCAATAATTCAATCGACCTGTGAACTCCGACATCCACAGACTCTGGCAATCAACACTCTCGCGATCAACCAACTCCGGCATCAATCAATCTGCATTCGTTTCAATCCGGCACTGCACAGACAACTTCAACTATGGCTTTCATCACGTCTTTTGGTAGGTAAGTATTTACTCTGTTTGTTTTATTTCTTCTTGGTTATTATTTGTTCATTATTTCTGTCATCCTGAATCTTCAAACCACAAACCCAAGTTCTGAATCTCTCCTTTACATCCCTGCCCACTATCCGAATCCATAACTCTATCCAGACTCGACTAAAACCCCTAGACTCTGTCCAAACCCGACCTTACCTTGCCCAGACCCTGCCCTGACCTTATCTCAATTCTATCAGACCCTATCCCGACTCTGTCCAGAACCTGTCCCGACTCTCCCAGACCTTCTCCAACTCGTTCAGAATCTATCCAGAACATGCCCCGACCGATGCTGGTCACTACCCCGACCGACGCCGGCAGTTTGACCGATGCCGGCACCTTCCCTGACTGACACCGGCACCACAGAGACCGACGCTGGTGACTGTGTAGAACAGTGCTGCATATCAGGTACGCATCTTTATTTTCTGTCATTTATTTCTATCATTTTATCTTTTATTATCTACTTTCATCCAATATTCTACTTTTTTATCAGTGGGTTGATATCCTTCTAGGAAGTCTTCTACTTCTGGGATCGAGCATTTGCCTGACAGCCCACCATATCTTTGACTAACATTTTTCTATGTTTCATCCTTTTCTTCTTTGTAGGTGTCATTCCTCCATAGCCAAAGAGGAGAATCTTCCAACGTCTGATTTCGGTGCACACAACTTTATCAGGTACTTCTAGCCTTGACCATTTCTTTTAGTTTCTTATTTCTTCTTTGAATGTAGAAAGCAATTTTGCATAGAAACATTCTGGCACGCCCGGTGGGACCCTAGGTCCTCCTTGGGTTCTTTCTTTCTTTCTTTCGTTCATATAGGTGCATTAGGTTTCTTCCTTTTCGCCTCCTTTCGTCTCTTCTTAAACGACATCATAAGTAGGACTAAAACGAACATTTCTTTCTTTCTTGCACTTCTAGACTAGCTAAAACTCATATTCTTCGACTCTTTCTCCATTCGTCTTCATACGAACAAACATTTTGACTTGGGCATTAAAACACTTTGCATTCATTTCTGATTGCCTACATCTTTTAGACCACACATAGTAATTAAACTGCATATTGAATTAATCTAGATCACTTGATGTTACACGACCAAACCACCTGCACAAAACAAACATAAAACTTACCTGAGATAAGGCCCGACTGGGATTTCATCCCCCAATGGATACCTTACCTATCCCGGTGACCCTACTTGGATTTCATCACCAAGGGGGAAGCCCACTCCGTTCTCTGGCAGAGGATAAACTCTAGTGGAAGTATATTTTGGCTAAGCGAAACCAGCTAACCACTGGAATCGTGAAGTGAGGGGAGCTTGCTCCTTAGCACCAGGCCTGTACAGAAGCTAACACAGACTTTTGAGCACCATAACAAAACCCGAAACCATCCATAGACTGCTTCTTCTAGGACCTGACTCACAAAGCCAATCTTCCTCTACACACATTCTAAGGCATAAGCCACTATAATCCTAATAATTTACTTCTAGGGTTTTAGGATCTGCTTGTGTCTTCATCTTTTTGGTTCTTATCTGCTTGTTTGAGCTTGTGAGGATGTTCTTCCTTGCCTTGAATGGTTCTGACTCATAGCCAAGCCAAGGCTCTAGTCGATCACGCGAGGCATCATCCTCTTCCATCTACCCCGCCTACAACCAGCCTTATAATGGAGTTCAACTCAAAAACTGAAAGAACTCCTACTAGACCATCTCCGACCCAAACACCTATTATCCCAGAAGGGGACCAAGATTTTGCACGATTCTTGGACCTCAATACCAAAGCCTTGCAACACTATCTCGTGAATAGCCAAATGCGAGACCCCTTGGGCAATCCAATTTATGGAATGCCGACCTCTTTCCTCGAGACTGCGGCCGTATCAACGACATCCGTAGTCTAACCCTTAGACACCCAGGCTGTTGCCTCAACCAATGACCAACCTTTTACCAACCATCCAAGTGTGGCCTGTCCTTCCATCGTTGGGCCCACTTTCACCGGGGTTTCGGCCCCCCATCAATCTCAGTCCACTCAACCACTTTCTACCCCCTTTCAAAACTTGGTCATCTCTATTCCGCCCACCCTTACTCCTATCAACACTAGGGTGGCTACCCATCCATTAGCCCATGTTACCTCTAACCAACCTCCCATGATAACATCAAACCTAGCCATGCCTTCCATCCAACCATCCTTAGTCACTTCTTCTGTCCCTACGACTAGTCATCCATATGTTGTGCCCTTATTGGTACAACCGACTACATCGTATACCTCTTCCAGCCTCTTTCAAGCACCTTACAATCTAGGAGGCGTTCCACCCGCCAATCCGTCAGTAGATATTATCAAGATGCTGATGGATAAAATGTCCAACCTAGAGACCTCCGTTACCGGCTCACGCAACACTCTCTCGTACGAACAAATCTGCAACGAGCCCATCCATCCTTTTGTCCCCATCAGACCATATCCCAGCCAGTGGGAACTTCCTAAGTTTTCTCATTTCTAGAGCAAGGAAGACCCACAACAACATTTACGGGCATTCAAACATGCCTATTACCTTATCGCCCACGATGATGCGTTGCTATTACGCATGTTTCCCATGTCTCTCTCGAGTGCTGCACTTGACTGGTACAGCTCTCTTCCTAGCCATTCCATCCTCACATTCACTCAGCTGGCCCAGCTCTTCCTCGATCATTTCTCCATCAATATCACCAAGAAGGTCTCTATCACAGACCTCTATTCTATTCGCCAGTTCGAGGATGAATCTATTGCTGATTTCGTCGCTCGATGGAGGGGCCTTATCAATCAACTTTCATTTTCCTTACCTCAGCCTGAGCTTATTGAACTTTTCTCTCAAGCCTGCGCTAGACATATTTCTTCTACCTTGAGGGTTCAAACCTTCCGCACTTTTGACGAAGCCTTCACGATGGCTCGTAAACTTGAGTTACGTGCTGTTGAGGAGAATAAAGTCTAGTTGTGGAGTAAGAATCCCAACTCCAAAACCAATGACCCTTCTTCTAAGCCCTCCTCATCCAATCCTAAATCTAAAGCTTCAGCAAATGATGTGGTTGTTAGATCTTCCTCCTCTTCGCCTTCAACTAATCAACCTGAACCATCCACATCTATAAGCGCTACTCGTCAATTTTAGCAAAGATACATACAGCGACAGTTTACTCCACTTGGAGAATCATACGCGTCTGTGCTGGAAAAACTCGTCAAACAAGGGGCCATCAATCTCCCTCAGATCTGACCTCCACCACAATTTGATCCCTCACGCGCCATCCCTACGTGGTATATGGAAAATGACTTCTGCCACTACCACCGTGTTAAAGGTCATGACACGGGCAACTGTAAAACCCTTAAAAATATAGTCCAAGACATGTTGGAAAAGGGTGACCTCATCCTCAACAATCCTAATGCCCCTCCTAATCAGGGTATCGATATCTTCAAACAACCATTCCCTAATCATCCACCAACCCAAAACAATGTCCAGACCTTGACTGACAATACCCATGAACATAATAATCGAACAGTCAATACGGTCTCGCCCCTCATTTCTAACCAACCCCAAGAGGTGAGTTCATCCATCAGTCCATCACATGTGGACGAACCTCTTTCTCTGGCTAGTTCTCCCTCAACTTCTCTAATTTTGGAGGATGCCTCGACCTTACCAGCACCACCAGTTTCACCATCTTCCTTCTTGCTGCCCATGGAGGACCCAACCTTTCCTACTCCTTGACCACAAGTGGAGGGCACTATCATCCCTGCCCTTTACCCGCTTGAGGAGCTTCATTCACCAGTTTCTTCTCCACCCAGGGAAGAACCTATTTCTCCTTTGTCTCCAACCAAACATGAACCTGTCACGACTTCACCATGCTTTGGGCCCGAGACTACTACACCCGTCTCACCTTCAGTCCCACAACCATCGGCATCTTCTCAAGAGCCCAAACTTCATCCCGCATCTTCTCAGCCATTTTCCCGACTAGTGGAGAGACTCAAACTTCTCCCTTCTAGGAAAGTGGAACATCAGGGATTGTGGGACCGTCTCACAGCTCTTCAACAAGCCCGGGCCCTCTCATCTCATGCTGCTAATCCTCCCATGGCAGAACCTCCTAAGACTATCAACAAAAATCTGATCTCCACTTCCAAACCATCTACATCTTCATCAACTTCATCAAAACCAAAACCCTCATCTACTCTGCCTAAACCTATCAAAACACTTGGCGTTCGCCCCGTCTCCAACCTCACTCATCCACAAGTGAAGGTGGACTTAACCCAAACTTCAACTAATAATAGTCTTCAACCTAAATCACAAAAGACTACCAAACCACAGAGGCGAACGCCTCCTCTTCCATCACCATTGCCTTCCATTTTGGGCGCATCCTTCAACCTTAACCAGAGTCCTTCCGGCTTCAACCTCTAATCAAAACCGGTTGCCTCCTTTGCTTCCTTTACCTACCGCTAGCCTACCCTCTTCCAAAAGGGCGACACCTCTCATGAAGAGTGTACCGTCTCCGCCTGTCATCACACCATCAACCCAGAAGGTGGTACGAAAACCCCCTCCAACTTCGCCCAAGCAAAAGTCACCGACATCACATACATCGATGAACACGGACCCTTTAGTGTGCTCATACTCTTTGATCTTGCAACGAATTTTGAAAACTTCTAGCATAACTCTTCCACCCATCAAGCCCTTTCAACCTCTCGGGTCTAAACCCTCCTGGTTTGATGACACGAAGATTTGTTTATATCATCGTACACCAGGACATGACACCGAGACTTGCTGTGCCCTCAAGGCTGTCATTCGCCGTTATCTGGAGAAAGACACTCTTCTCTTTGAGGACACTTTCGACCGCCCCCGACTCCTTCTCATAACCCTTCAACCTCTTCAAACCCATCCACATCTCATCAACCAGTTACAACCCCTTCATCATCTTCACCTCCCATCTTTGAAATCAATGCCATTCACATCGCCACTAGGTCACAAAAGGACAAGGTGAAAGAAAAAGCCTCCATTCCTTGGACCTAGCCTTTTGTCAATCCACCTCAACCGCCTAAGCCTAAGATTTCTATCCTTGGCACGCCTCAACCCTCTTCTTCTTCTTCTTCCAGACCAATCCACGACTCCATGTTGAAACAGCTTCACCAAATGCCTGTGAAGATGTCCCTCTACGATCTCATCCAAACCTCACCCCAACATCGTCAGGCCCTCATCCAAGCCCTGCAGGTAGTGGAGGTCCAACCCGAGGATTCCCAGCCACTTGCTGCCCTTGTCCACTCCTTAGCCCCTGTTGCCTCCATCACATTCAGCGATTCTGAGATTCCCACATCCAACACGGAAGATTAGGATGCTGCCCTCTTCATCACTGCCTATATCAATTGGACACGCATTAAACGTGTTATGATCGATGGGGGCGCTAGCATCAACATCATCTCCACCCATGCCTTTGATCAGTTAGCTCTTCCCAAGAATTGCGTCTCCAAAACTGACGTGATCTTGCGTTCTTTTAATGACACTACTGCCACGACCATTGGCACAGTCATCCTTCATATCCGCGTTGGTCCACGCACAGTCCCAGAGCTCTTCTACATCATCGAAGGAGAGTTCCAATACAACATCTTGCTGGGCCGACCCTAGATCCGTGCCATGGCCTGTGTCCCCTCCACCCTGCACCGTTGTGTGAAGTTTGAGCATGACGGACAAGTCCACACCATTCCCACTGACCCTTTGCCCTTCAAAACATGCAACACCACCTACCGTCCAAATGATGTCCTCATTCCTATCAAGCCATCAACCCTGGCACCGCCTCCATCCGTGAAAGCTTCAACCAATTCGCAACAGGCGGTCGCCCTTACACCTCCCCTTCAAGCGACAACCACAGACCCCATGGAAGACGTCTTCCAAAGACTTTCATTGGGAGAGTATCACTTGCTGGCTTTAGACATGTTCCAAACTCCACAAGAGTATGGATGCCTTCATCATAGCCCCAGCTACGACCATCAGATCGGGATGATCATACCTTATGGTCCCCCTCACCTCCACACCAATCTCGTCTATGGGGGGCTTAATCAAGCTCCTACTGACGGTAATCCTCTTTCTTCACCTCAACCTTTCACATCAGATTTCTCATTTCTTGGCAACCCCACCTTTGCACACACTTACCTTTACAGGTGTGCATGGAAGGGTTTTGGTTTCGGATGCTATGAACAGGGCTCCCATCAGCCTATCCAACCACTCAATGATGACGACACCAAGAAACGGTATGGTCTGGGATATCATGACCCCACTCAAGACCCTGTAGACCTTTGTCTTGAACCAATCCTTGACCAATCTCCTCCACACTCACCTATTTCGCCACCTTCACCTATGGAGTCAGTGGTTTCCATTCATCCTAGTTTTTTTTTCCATAAACACCATCCGCCTGGACCCCTTGACTTATCAGCTCAATGGGGTATCCAAGTCTCTCCCTCTCATTCTTCCCAGCATGATCAAAGATGAGTCAACAACCATTCACACTGTTCACTGCATTGACGATGACGCCATTCTTTCTTACATGGGCGCTGACGATTCTTTTATCCAGCGCTCCCTCCCTTCTGAGACCCAGGTTATGTTAAATGAATCAACCATTAACATCAACCTTCCTTCTTTTGATGTTCCTCATGTCTTAAAGATCGGCCAATCTTTAGACGCTCAGGAGCAGCTTGACTATACCCAGTTCCTCTTCAACCATAGCAAGGCCTTTGCCTGGACTTACAGTGATATGCCTGGCATCGACCCCACCATCGTTACCCATAACATTGTCACCAAACCAGAGGCTAAGCCTGTCAAGCAAAAGCTTCAAAAGATGCATCCTCACGTTGCCCTCCTTGTCAAGGAGGAACTTCAGCACCTTCTTTCTATCTCCTTCATCCAGCCCATCGATTATCCACAGTGGGTCTCTAACATCGTCCCAGTCACCAAGGCAACTGGGAGGATTCGGATCTGCACAGACTATCGCGACCTTAATCTAGCCTATCCTAAAGATGACTTTCCTCTTCCTAACATCGACCAGCTTGTTGATCTTACGGCCGGCCATGAGATGCTATCTCTTATGGACAGGTTTTCAGGATACAATCAAATCTTGATTACTCTAGAAGATCAGCACAAGACCAATTTCATTACCCCATGGGGGAATTTTTTCTATCGAGTCATGCCTTTTGGCTTGAAGAATGCAGGCGCCACTTATCAGCGTGCCATGACCTACATTTTCCACGATCTCTTCCACAAAATCATGGAGGACTATGTGGATGACCTGCTCGGCAAGTCCAAACTTCGCCGTGACCATCTGACCATTCTCAAAATCATCTTTTCTCATCTTCTTCAGTACAATGTCCGTCTTAACCCCAAGAAATGTGTCTTTGGGGTCCTCTCTGGCAAGCTTCTTGGCTTCATCATTTCCTTCCGTGGCATCGAGATAGATCCCGCTAAGATTCGCGCTATCCTCGAAATGCCTCCCCCGACCAATCTCAAGTAGCTTCACAGTTTGCAAGGCAAGCTCCAGTCCATTTGTCGCTTCATCTCGCAGCTTTCTGACCGCTACCAACCTTTTCATCATCTCCTTAAGAAGGACATCATTTTTACATGGGATAAGGACTATCAAGAGGCTTTTTAAAGCCTTAAAATGCTATCTGGTCTCTCCACCAGTTCTCATTCCACCTAAAGATGACCAACCCTTCTACCTTTATATCTCAGCCACTCACCATTCATTAGGTGCCATGATCGCGCACCGAGATGAGCATCACCGTGAGCAAGCCGTTTATTATATCAGCCGAACACTAGTCGACTATGAAACTCGGTATACCCATATCGAGAAACTCTATTTGGCGTTAGTCTTTGCTGCTACTAAGCTTCACCACTATCTTCTCAGTCATAAAACCTTTGTCATCACCCACACTAATCCTCTCAAGTATATGCACTCCAAGCCATATCAGAATCAACGTATGGCTCGGTGGCTCATGCTGCTTGCTGAGTTCGATCTCGAATTCATCCAGCAGAAATCTATCAAGGGGCAAACCATCACTGATCAACTAGCAGATGCCCCTCTTCCTGACAATCAACCTTCGCAGTGTGAGTTCCCTGACGAGTCTATCGCTGCACTTTCCTCCGATGACACCACCTATCAGATGACTATGTTCTTTGACGGATCCAAATGTCAACTAGGTGGAGGCGCTGGGGTCATTCTCATCCCACTCGAAGGGGAGCCCATGCCTTTGTCTTTTAAGCTTGACTTTGATTATACCAATAATATGGCCGAATACGAGGCCTTAATTTTGGGACTTCAGACCACCTTCTCTCTCAGCATCAAGTCCATCAACATCTTCGGTGACTCGCAGCTCGTCGTCAATCAGGTCAACGGTTCATACCTCTGTAAAAATGAAATTTTGAAAAGGTACAAAAACCGTGTTGACATTCTCCTTGCATCTTTTGACCATTTCCTCCTGCAGACTGTTCCTCGATCCACGAATAAGTTTGCTGACACCATGGCTTCTCTTGCTTCACATATCCTATCTTCCTCATCTTCATCTAGACTTTTTGTCACGGTGCGTCGTGTGCCATTGCCTTCATATATCTCTCCTCACATTCATCATGTCAACATTATAGACCCTAGCCCACAAGATGCTTGGTATAAGCAACTTGTGGACTTCTTATCTCTCTCTGTCATTCCTCCCAACCTCTCTAGTAATGCACGACAAGCTTTTATCAAGCGTACTGCTCGCTATACCATGCTAGGGGGTCTTCTCTATAAGCGAGGCTTCGACGACCTCCTTCTTCGCTGTCTCACCTCCACTGAAACATCTCAAGCCATTCAACAAGTCCATGACGGGATTTGTGGCAGACATTTCAGTGGGAATTCGGTTGCCAAGCGCATCCTTCGTCTGGGTTATTATTGGCCTACCCTTCATCAAGACTATAGCGATTATGTTCAGCGTTGCATCAAGTGTCAGTAGCACTCTAACTTGCTTCATCTCCCCAGTCACGCCTTACAAATTGCTCAGGATTTCTGGCCTTTTTCTCAGTGGGGTTTAGATCTCATCGGTGAGATTAACCCTCATTCGTCTCTTCATCATCAATCCATCATCATAGCCACTAAATATTTCACCAAGTGGGTGGAAGCCATTCCTCTCATCTCCACAAAAGCTGACAAGATCGTCGACTTCATCAACACCCACATCATCTGTCATTTCAGTGTCCCTCATAAAATCATCACTGATAATAGCAAGTCCAAAAACAAAATTGTCCAAAAGCTATGCGACTCCTTCGGCATCAAACTCAGTTTCTCTTCGCCTTACTACCCACAAGCAAATGGGCAGGCCGAGGCTTCCAACAAAATTCTCACCAAAATTCTCATGAAAGTGGTCAGTGACACAAGCAGGGATTGGCACATTCACATTCCCTTCGCTTTGTGGGCTTACCGCACTAGCATCCGAACCTCCATGGGCGCTACCCCTTTTTCTCTCATGTACAGAACAGAGGCTGTTTTACCTCTTGAAGTACAGATCCCGTCTCTCCGCATTTCTCTACATGATATTCTTTCCAACGATGACTTTCATCAAGATCGATTAGCTCAACTTGAGTTACTTGACGAATGCCGTCTTGCTGCCCTTAATCATCTCCATGTCTATCAACATCGCATTAAGCGCACCTATGACAAAAATCTGCGAGAATGAGATTTCAACATCGGAGACCTCGTCCTCAAAGAGAATCAACATGTGACCAATATGGAGCACAGTAAATGAGGCAAGTTTGCTCCTAATTGGCTCAGACCTTTTATTATCATGCACAAGTATGGATCAGGGACTTACCATCTGTCTTCTCTTGATGGACGACCAGAACCTGAGCCTCTTAATGCGTTGTATCTACGACCATTCTACTGCTAGTCGAGTACTCGTCCACTTGACACTTAACTTGAGCTCATCCCTTGAGCAATCCCCATCCTCTTAGTCCTCCTTCCTTTCAACCCTATTCCTCTTAAAAATTCCTATAACCCTTTTATGCTGTATGGATGCTTTGTCCTAATAAAAGGGAGCCCTTGACCTTCTATAACCTTGTCCATGACTCACATTTCTATAAAAACAAATCAAGATGTCAAAACGTATCCATGGTCACTATATCAATATCAAATCAAAAAAATAGACTGCTCCCTCGAAGGATAGCTGTACTATCATTGCTGTAATTAATAGACTGCTCCCTCGAAGGACAGCTATTCAAAAGCCCTTATATTAAACAAAAATCTAGACCACTCCCTCGAAGGATGGCTATGACTAATCTGGTAATAAACATCATTATTTTAGAAGCTTCCCGCATTGATCAGCTTCACAACCTGACCACCAAGCAAATGACATCATTATGTGGACTTCCCGCATCGATCAGTTCACCGTCAAAAAAAAAAAAGAGTCATGGACTTGACTTATAGTTGTCTCAGGGTCTCCTATAAAAAGGGGCATAGTTATCTCTGCTCTTAAAATGGGTTACCCTATTTCCTCCTCCTATCACCTGCTCAAGGGACTTCGAGCTCACTTTAATGTCTAAGTGATTCGATTACCGCTCTAACATAACTATGGTCAACGACGTCACGCATGACTGGGGCTCTTGGTTCTCATAACCCCTATCTATGCTATCTTTTTGGTCCTTGTCAATGAAAGAGCAATATGCTTTTCACTTCTTCTACACTTTGGTCACATTCACCCTCATCACTTGTCAATCGACTCAACTCAACTCTCTTTTTAGACCACTCCCATAGCCTATTCATCCTAGTTTCTATGGACACCAATACACATGTAAACTATCGACCTGCTACAATTTATGTTCAGCATAAACCAATACTTGCTGAAGCATAAATAAACCTCAATTCATTTTTAGCATACATCCATCACGAATATGGAATATTGCTAGGGATGAAAAACCCCTCAACCAATGTTGCAGAATACACCATTTGGAAAAGGCTGCAACATCTTTTTTCCTCCTCATTTCATCATAACCAAGACCAATCTATCAACCATTTTAACCACCTGTCTACTACTCAGACCCTTTGTCTGAACTACATTGGTCTGAGGCCCTTCCACAGGGGCTATGTAGGTAGCACTCAGATGACACGACTATCTTCTGGGGTTAGCTCGACCATTCTCGTTTGTTCATCTCTCTGATGGACAAACCTTATTTCCTTCTTTTAACCATAACCTTTCCCTTCACCACGACCCATTTCCATCCCTTTGACCCTTCCTCCCTTCTAGGGAGAACTACATCGGCCTGAGGCCCTATCACCAGGGCTATGTAGGCAGCACTCAGTTGACATGGGGTCTTCTGGGGTTAGCTCGGCCGCATCCTTTCATCCATTCCTCCCCTCGCCCACCAACCATTGGAGATCATGCCTATCTCCTCTGACCTCGACCACTTCCAAGACATTGTTGCCTTGGTTATTTTTGCATATATGCTACCTCATGACTGGTTAGCAGAATTGTGTGCAGACCTTTTTGGACCCTCACAAGTATAGGATAGCAAGCCGGTTGATCCACACTACTTGTGACTTTTTCATGATTCTAGGAGCACTTCCTGAGCCCGGGATACCTAGAACATGATGACCCATTTGGAGCTTCAGCTTAGATTGAGTAACCCAATCAGCAGATGACTAAATGCTGGGGCCCAGTTATTTCAATTTTGGCACTCCTCGACCCTTGACCTGTGACACTTTGACCTAACCCTCTCGTGCAGTGGTATGCACGCAATCACGACCTTTGCAGCATTTACCCTCACCCCTTTTTCATCCACTCTTTATCAAATCAACACCTGATTCTCGGTTCCCTTCCCTCGACTCCTGCTTTGAGGGGGAATACCTTATCCATACTCGGGGCATTTTGCTTCCTATTTTTGTCTTGCAGTTCATTCGAACAACCAACAAGATGAAATCAACCTTATCCCTCACCTGGGGCAATCATTCCTGTTTTTGTCTTGCAGTTCATCCAGAACAACCAACAAGACAAAAAGGGGCAAATGTAGACACCGAAATCATGTTGACTCCCCTGGTCATTCCCCGTCTTATTCTTCTTCACCTATTTAACCCTTGTCGATCACTTTTTCCATTAGCCTTGACCCTAGTAGCATGTAAAAATGAGCACAAAGCTAAAGCTAGACTCTATCCCCATTGTGCATCTGCCGATGACGGTCTTTACCCGGCCGATGTCGCCGACGTCGGTCACTTATCGGCTGACGTCGTCAATCTTGCCGATGTTGGTCACCTTGCCATTATCCGTTATCAGTTATCATTCAGTTCCCGATCGGTTTCCCGAAACGGTTGTCGAACTGTCTCTCGAACCGTCCCTTGCCTTCATCAGCCTCCACCAACCATTCAAAAGGCTAATCAATCAAACCAATCAATAATTCAATCGACCTGCAAACTCCGACATCCACAGACTCTGGCAATCAACACTCTCGTGATCAACCAACTCTGACATCAATCAATCTGCATTTGTTTCAATCCGGCACTGCACAGACAACTTCAACTATGGATTTCATCACGTCTTCTGGCAGGTAAGTATTTACTCTGTTTGTTTTATTTCTTCTTGGTTATTATTTGTTCATTATTTCTATCATCCTGAATCTTCAAACCACAAACCCAAGTTCTGAATCTCTCCTTTACATCCCTGCCCACTATCCAAATCCATAACTCTATCCAGACTCGACTAAAACCCCCAGACTCTGTGTAAACCTGACCTTACCTTGCCCAGACCCTGCCCTGACCTTATCTTGATTCTATCAGACCCTGTCCCGACTCTATCCAGAACCTGTCCTGACTCTCCCAGACCTTCTCCAACTCATTCAGAATCTGTCCAGAACCTACCCCGATCGATGCCGGTCACTACCCCGACCGACGCCGGCAGTTTGACCGACACCGGCACCTTCCTTGACCGACGCCGGCACCACAGAGACCGACGCCGGTGACTGTGCAGAATAGTGCTGCATATCAGGTACGCATCTTTATTTTCTGTCATTTATTTCTATCATTTTATCTTTTATTATCTACTTTCATCCAATATTCTGCTTTTTTATCAGTGGGTTGATATCCTTCTAGGAAGTCTTCGTACTTTCGGGATCGGGCGTTCGCCTGACAGCCCACCATATCTTTGACTAACATTTTTCTGTGTTTCAGCCTTTTCTTCTTTGCAGGTGTCATTCCTCCACAGCCAAAGAGGAGAATCTTCCAACGTCTGATTTCGGTGCGCACAACTTTATCAGGTACTTCTAGCCTTGACCATTTCTTTTAGTTTCTTATTTCTTCTTTGAATGTAGAAAGCAATTTTGCATAGAAACACATCTATTGATTCAAAGCCTTTCAAAAGCATCAAGTATTTTCTATACTCATGTGGAGGATCCATTTAAAACCCTTTTAATGTGGGTTTTATGCATAGTTTAGAGAGTCTCAAATGAAGTAACCTCTAATGTTTTTAGATATCTTTGGAACTGGGTTCCACTCTAGAGCATGAGTTTTAGGTATGTGGTTAAAATAACTAGAAGGTGGAATATCAAGTTGAGTATGTGGGTTGTTTAACCAAGTTTATGGGTGGATGCATGGATTCTAATAAAAAGGATAAATCACTATCAGTTCATGGGTAGATGACTATTCTAAGGTGGGAATATCTCAAAAAACCTCAAAAAAATGGAAGGGTATGTCAAAAGATAAGATTCTATGTCTTTGAGAAGGAGTTTTTAAGGTTATTTCCTTGGTGGATAAGTACCTCAATAACAAATATTTATTATTTTTAGCTTTTACATACTCACAAAAAACATGGTTAGAAGTTTGGGGTAAGAGATATAGGATACTAAATGGTCTTAATTGAAGGTTTCTATTTTTCAAGTTGATGTAACAGTATAAGAGATTATAGTTTGGGCCAATAAGTTATCTATGGTAGCTATGGCTCACAACTAGAAAACTAAATCAAAAGGAAATACTTTTATACACCTTGGATTATTAATTCAACTAATGCTAACTACTTTATTCAATTAAATATATCAATCCTCAATAGTTGTTGCACATCTATGACTAACCTTCATTAATAAAGTAATTAGATTCATCTGTAGCATTGACACACATCAAAAATATTAAATCAATATAGATAAATAAATTTCAAATTAATTAACACATAAAGGGAGGGAAAAATACCAAACATAGTTGTGTGACAATCAATTTCTTGATTTATTCATGTATATTCATTCAAATCTTTGACCATTTGAAAAGAGATCTCTACATGTATATAAATATATTGGGGAAAGGGTTTCCTGATCCTCCAAATTTAGAACACTTCATTTATATCCAAAAAAACTATATGACAAGTCTCAATTACATGTTCATAACTTATAGTTATCCCAATCATGTAACATGTGAATGTTGACAAAAATTAATTAGTTGATTACAATATAAAAGTAACTATGAATTGATAATTCATTTATAACTAATTCATGAAAAATTATACAGAAATAGCCTTCATGATAAATCAACTCTTTCTTAATGTGTCTCAACACTATCATTAGAACTATAGTTTTATTAGTGCTTGATGATGTGGTAACTATAGTTATACTCAAAGACGCACTCATTTATTGAGCTGAAGTTATAATAAAAGTTAAGTGTGAGGTGGCATAGATGTGGTTGTAGATGTTGGTGTTGTAGGTGAAGTCTATGGATTAGAACTGCTATGTTTCACTTGTATTTTTTTATTCTTATCATATAGATATTGGTATTACTTATAAACCTTATCATGTTATGATTAAATTAAGTTCATATCTCTAAGATACATCCTAGTCACCTACTTATATGTTCCATCAGTTTATCATGTTCTATCTCAATGGATCTAAAACTAACATAGAATACTTCTACCTCTATCACCTTATTTAATATGTACTCAATATGTCTTTAATGTCTTCCAAACTTATCCCTTATAAACTATATTTGAATCCATCAAATCTAACCTAGGTAACTAGCTTCCCTCTATTATTCATAATTTTTGTAACTCTAACTTTGTTAAAATTTGTTAGCCTAATTATCCTATTCATTCAGTTTGTTCACAAGAGCTTCAGAGGATGATACCCAATCATGGGCCTCATGTGTTATTATTAAAGATAAATTCAAATTATTTGATGCCTTCAAAGGGGTTATCAAGTCCAAGTGGCTAAATTCCTTATTAGGGGTATACAACACTAAGAAATTCATCTTATTCTCATCTTCTCTAAGACTTTTGAATAGTATTATTATAGAATTAACATGAGGAGTGAAATTGATTCTAAAAAAATTAATGGAATCTATAATTTCATACACCTTAAGTGTTGCATTTTACACATCTTTCTCAATACCTTGGGGAGCTTGAATTACTTGTTATTTCTCTTTAAGACTTTCCAATTTCTCTTAGATCTCTTATCTATCAATTTTGGTTCCCTCTATATGACCAAGATTTACTATGTATGGGTCTCTATGTAGGACTTGAGGTCCTCTATATATGGGGATTAACCTTTCTACCTATTATGTCTCTTGCTAAGGGAATATACCTATTCTCTTTCCTCCATGATCAAAGTTGAGCCAGATCTATCCTTAATTTTCCTCTTCTTTATCCACTATACTGATGTTTTAGCCTTATCAAATAGTGATCTCACTATTGGCTATTTAATAATATTCATATTAGGCCTCTTAGAGGCTAAGGATCCTAACTCTTTGGCCAAATATGTAAGAATGATATTTGAAGGGCCTAACAACTAAACTTCCACTTATACTTACTCTTCAACTTTAGGCTCAGTTTTAGTGGAAATATTTGGCATTGATGGCCAAATTATCTTTGACTAGTCTATGTTTCCAAACTATGGCACTAGATGTACAACAAAGACTGGTTTCTTCCCAGGATCCCTTTTGGTGGTCATTATTATGGTTGTGGAGGTTGGTGTAGAATAAGGCAAACATGAAACCAATTGGGTAGAAGAATAAACAATTATATTGATGGATTGGATGATGAATAGAATTGACAACTCTATGGTTTATGGGATGGATAATGAAGGAATAAAAACTACATTAGTAGAGGGTGAATTAACAAAGGTAGATTAGTAGATGGGTGTATGGAGAGGAAAACCAAATAAATTTACCTAATAGGAATAAACGTAGAAATAACTAGTGTAGGGGTGATAAAAACTACAAGTAAGGACATAAAATGGAAAAGGCCTAAAGGGGATGTGAGCAAATGACCCTTACTAAATGGTTTACATATGAGAAGTGCCTTGGCCTTTAGTTTTTGAAGGTTTAATACCTTGGTATACTAAAACTCCTCCTCATCCACATATTATGATGGCTCATCTTAAAATGAAAGTTTTTCATCCTTTAGTTTCTATGTGGGTAGGGTTTATGGTGTATCTCCCTTTGGCTTCATTTGATAGCACTAGGTTATTCTACCAAGTTGTGGAACTGACACCTATTGGGGAAGAGAAATGGTAATGATGTTGGGTGTTAGGGTTATAGAAGATGTTGCCTCCTCTTCATCAGAGTATTCTAAACCAATTACCCCTTCTTGTTCCCTTTGTACATTGTCTTTTCCTTGAGTTAGTTCCCTAGATAGCTCTTACTTAACTTGTATCAGTTCATTTTTTGATGTTTTAACTAGGATCAGTTATCCCTCTTTAGCTTGTGTAGAGGCATGCAATTATTCTTATTTTTTTTTTCAATTTTCCCACTACTAAGTGGTGCCTCACCTACCAATCATTATTAATCCCATGGTTTGTCTTGACCAATTTGTGGATCTTTTTTTTCTCCTTCTAGTTGTTGTGATGGCCTACCAATCTAAAATTTAGAAGATCTCCATCTTCCAAGAGGAGGGATATTGAACTTTGTTTCACCAAGTGTGAGAGAGGATTCAACATATATCACCCTCAGTATGTCCTCACTCAAACCTATAATTACTACTCTTTATTTCACATCTTCATCATCCTTATAGTTTAGGAACAAAAAATCATGATCTATTGGCTCATGTTTGTAGGTGAGGCTAAGAGTTTGAATCTTCTTTTGGACCTTACCATGAGGATCCCAATCTCTATGAGGGATGATAGGTATTTCATATGCCTTCTTGAAATTTATAAATTCTTTTAAATACCTTTTTATAGTGTATTGAATTCTCCCAATAGTGATGTGGGAGACATGGAATGTAGCCTTCTTGTTGTTTATAAGTTTCTCATCAATGTCATTCTATATCTTATATGCAATTTCTTTATCAATTAATTTATCTAGAATGAACATAGGGAGATAAAGAGGATCTACCTTATGGCCATCCATAATTATAAAAATGTAGTCTGAGTAGACCCAGTAGTCTCCTATGTTTTTGGTAAGTGTTATAGATATACTAGGTGAAATTCTAGCCAAAGGTTAGTCATGGATGACCACCCAGACTTGAGGGTAGAGATTCTCAACAATCTTCTCTATGTTCTTGACATATTAATATATGTGCACAAATTTGTAATAGTTATATATCCAATTATTATTGAATTCTATATTGGGATACAATAGGAATCCAGTGTGCCTATATATTATCCCTATGGTTGTGTCTAATAGATAATACATCATGTAAAAATATATTCCCATTGGCCTCTTATCTTTAGGTAAGATCTATTCCCAGAGGTGTGCATTGATTACTTATCCCAAAGCATAGGATGACTCTGAGGTACTTAGTAGGTATAGTAGGGGAACCCACTCCAAATACAAGAAGTAGATGTTTTCATGTCCAAAACATTTATTTAACAACATCATTCCCACATGGATCCCTATTTTAAATCAAGTGATGAGAATATAATTATTAACATTTTCTTTCAGAGTAAATGTTTCTCTAGGGAGAAGACACGTTGATATTTCTCACATAGCATTATTGGACTTCTTATAGGTAATGATAGTATGCAAATTGAAATAAACATATGGGATGGGTAGGTTTATATACCTATTAAATGCATCCCTAAAAATATACACAAAAATTATGCTATTGTTGATGTAGTGAGGGTATCTATCATATTCTATTCTTCCATTGATAAAGAGGACTCATAGTAAGTCTATGCATAACATAACCTCTAACTCAAAAGATATGTAATGTACGGATTGAGTTTTGAATGGAATTAAGTCTTTCACAAACTACTTATCCTAAGCTAAAATATCCTCTTCAAGTGAAAAAGAGTACATGTTCTCTATGGCTTCCCATAAGGATGAGGAATTAGGATAAAGACTCGTTGACCATTTTTACCATAGGACAAAATGGGTCAACCCACCACAATTATAATCTTGTATATCAGATTTTTATATTGTCATAGGGTATGTTTTAGTTCATTTTATGTCATTTCATATGACATTCTAGGTTTGGTCATATTTTAGCTTAGTCCTTGTGTCATTTAGTGTATTAGGGGTCATTTTAGTGTCATATATGCAAGTGGCAATTTTTAATGGTGTCCAAATAGTTAGGATCAACCAAGTAGAGATCCAAAAACATGAGCTCAATTTATAAGGAGGTGGGTCTAATAATAATCAATGATCATCATTCATTCAAACTGATGATCTAATGGTACAAGCTTGAATGGTAGGAAAGTGGGCCCAATCATATCAAAGCCTCACATTGCTTCATAAATCTTGATCCAATTGTGTAAGTGAAAGTCAAAATGTAAAAGGATATTCATGGTAGGAAATAAATGGACCATGTCCATTTATACCAAGGAGATTAATGGAGTGAGAAAGGTCAAAAATTCAAGAACTAATAGTAGGGATCTATGAGGCCAATGGAAAAAAAGATAACTAGGAACATTTTGATTGGTTTGAGTCAATATTTGATAGACAAAGTTAAATTAAAGTAGATGTTTTTTTACCAAGACAAACAAGGTCTTATAGGGTTAATCTCATTGAAATTTGAGCTTGGTTGAATTCCATTAAAGGGAGCACCATTAAATCTTAATATGGACCTCTGGATTGAATTTTTATGTTATGTAGGGTATGTTCTATGATTTTGTTTGCCATTTCAAAAAGAAATATTTGTGAATATGGTTAACTCTCAATTCCTCAAATATAAAATGGATGTATTTTGGACCTAATATAATCAACAAAGGGATATATATAGTCTATAGGTCTACATGATGTAATGACTATAGGAAAACCAATAGTTTGAGATTGGTTTTACATCTATATTAGACCTATGAACATGGGGACAAGTTTGAGCATGGTCCAATTTGAAAAATAACTAGAATTTAAAAGGATGCCACAAAGGAATACATGTAGACCCCAATAGTTTTATCTCCAAGACCAACTCATGAAAGTACCCTTCTCTCCACTTTTGCACACCATGATGAGCTAGTGAAGATTAGTTGACACTAGGGAAAAGATCTAACAAGTTGATATGATGGCCATTAATATATTGATGTTAGGACCTAATTTGAAACAAATTAATCCTATCATTACAACCATCAAGGAGCATCAATGAGGGAATAATGTAACTATGCAACCACTTAAAGTAACTTGGATCATTCAAAAATATTGAGTGAACATAAATATAGAGGCAGTTGTAACTACATTTCAAATGGAGTTGAGCTCATTGATTCCTCTTTTATTACCAAGATCTCTCTCTTTATATATCCCCTTTCTTCTTTAAATATAGTGTTTTAGATATTATTAAGGATCCCTCAGGCTAATATGACTAGACTCTACTAGAAATTGTATTCTACACGTCTTGGAGTAATGTATAGTTCATTTTTTTAGTTTTTTACTAATCTATGCTTAGGTTTTTGTATTTGTCTAATATGTAAAATTTATTGTCATCTTTCCCTTGTAGGTCCAAGTTCAACCTATGTTCTAACAAAATTTACTTGTAGGTCATCTAATATGTCTTAAGTTTGATGTCTTAGGGATAGAGTAGATAGTTGATTTTAAGTGCTTCCAATCAAGCCTTACCCTCATTTCCCTCCATCTTAAATTTATAAAATTGATCTCTAGGTGAAGCATTATTACTTGTATATCATTTTAGATGCTACATTAGTTCTATTCATAGTTTATTAGTGTGTTAATGAGTTCAATCTTGAAAGTGTGTCTTTAAACATTTAGTGCATCACATCCTTTAGATTAGGTTCAATTCATGAAATCTCAAACTCTTTTCCCCATAAGTAATCAATTGGCATAGATAATAGCATTTAAAGATACATTCAGAGAGATAGCCCTTAAATCTAGAGGCTCATTTCTAGTATAGGTATACCCATATTCCTATAAATGTTTCCATGTTGCTTAAATATGGAATAAGTTTGAACAAATTATTTTAGGGTGTAAGATTTCATGACAAAAATTTTGGCACACCTAGTGGGACCCATTATCTTAAAGACAACTTGTCAAGGAAAATGTTGGTCTTGATAACATCAACTACAAATTAGTGTGCTACTCAACATTTGATGACTCCTTCAAGGAAAATTTAGTTCAAGGCCATTGTTTTTTTATAATCTTGCCTTCATAATTTATGGTTATCACTAGGTCATCTTGTGGTGGAACATTAAATCCCATTAACCCACCCATTCAACCTAAAATTACTCTTGAAGTTTAGTATCCATAGACTAATCTTACCTTTGAATAACAAGTAGATTTTTATAGAGAGGAAGTAAGTGAAGAGGCTAAATAAATTGAATATCTTGAAGAAGAAGACATGGCTAGACCTCATGTTCTCCATAACTTCAATACTAATAATCCAATTCAAATTCATGTATATGATGCCATCCCTCCTAATGTCATGAAATGTGTTCCCACATTCAATAATGAGAGTCATATCACACCTAGTGAGCACATTTGATATGCTATAACTTTTTTAGTTTCCACAATATTATTTGAAAGAACATTTCCATTAGACTCCTTACCATGTCCCTTAAAGAGAAGGCTTTGGATTGGTATAGTACTCTATAATGTGGATGCATCACAACATGGGATGAGTTTGGAGTGTTGCTGACTTCTATATTTGGAAATGAAAGTGACCATACCTCTTTCATACATCGGATCAACATGATAAAAATGGGATCCAAAGAAATAATGCAAGACTTTAATGAAATTTTTTAGAAGACTTGGCATAGATTACCTCCTACCATGAGACTACCTACTATCTTCATGTTACCTACTTAATTGAAATCATTTGGGAATGAAATTATTGTCATACTTCAATCTATGGGAGATTTCACTCTTCTCAAAGCATATAATCTTTCTATTAAAGCTAAGAATAATCTCATCCAAGTTAGAATATTTTCTCCTTTATCTTATACTTTTTCTACCACTATAGAAGTGGATCAAATTATTAATGCCAATACCAATTCAAAGGTTTCTCTTAATAAGGTAGAAAATGTCATGAATCCATATTCAAAAAATTGAATGCTATAATCTTAGCTTAAGTGATTCAAAATGTAACTAGTTGATCATCAAAAAACATACCCTTACTAGAAAAAAATTGGCCAATAATATGGAAGAGTAAGAGGCCAATGAATTTATAACCCCAATAGGCTTGTTAATCTATACAGTCTTAACACTACCACCAATGTAAGGGAGATGGTACAAGCTCATAACAAGGAGATAATTTGGTGTAAGGAGAATATTGATAGAAAGACCAATTTATGGATACCAACGAGAATGGAGAGCAAGCTCTAGTGTCTCAAGGAGGATTTACTACCATCCTATCAAATGAGGATGAGGTGATGATGCAAGTTAATGAGGATTGGCAACCTCAAGGAGATATCTTCACCAATTTTCTAGTTAAAGACACTTGTATGATAAATCAAGGTTCCTCTATTATATAAAATATAAGGGCCAAGAGGAAGGATCTAGGAGGTGGAATTATCATGTGCATAGGCTCGTTTAATCCTCCTACAAGGCAATAAGACATAGTTACAAGTGTGACAATTCCAACAACTTCTACATCTCCATCAAGTCAAAATATGGTAAAGTCTACTTTTATTCCTCAAATCCTAAGTAATTATCTACTTATGAGAGCCCAAGAGAAAGTATTTATGGCTTATTTAAACATTTTAGATTATTTTAAGAACACTAAAACATCCATTTCTCAACCTCAAATCAAATTCATGGCCATGTTGATCTTGAAAATTTTCCTAGTATAATTGTTTAACCATCCACTAAGGCTAAGGAAACTCGACCATTTTACCTCACCCTCATTGTAGGTGACAAGTTGGTACACAATTAGATAGTCGATATTGGAGCTTCTACTTCTATCATGCCCAAAGTTGTAGTTGAAAAAATAGGCATGAAATATGAGCCACATATCAAAGGGGTATTTTAATTAGATGATACACCTACCAGTATAGTACGACTGATACAAGGCTTGAGGGTTTTCTTGAATTATTGTCCTAGTTTTCCTATCTTGCAAGACATAGTTATGGTTGATATTCCAACCCACTTTATAATGTGACTATTAAAGTACTTCAATGCCAAGATAGGTGGCTAATTTTTAGATAACTAGTCTTTCTTGGACTTTAGAACAAGGTATGGGGACAAGGTTACAATTTGGACACAACCCCTTACAAGGTTTAATATTGATCATTACATTGAGATAAGTTCCAATCTGAATTATGTGGCCAATGAAGAAAAGGACTCTATTGTAGATGATATCACTTCTTCACAACATAAGGATATTTTGGATTTGTATCTTGATGAATATAGAACTAATACTTATGATCATTATTCTTATGATTTTATGGAGGAAACTGATTTAGGAATGTATTGTATACATGAAGAATGATTACCAACACCTATACTTGCCAAGGAAGAGGGTGAATATGATGAGTTGTGGAAGATGTTTTTTTGATGGTTCAAGAAGTAAAATTGGTGTAGGATCTAGTGTTATATTAGACTCCCCATATCAAAAATATTATTATGATTCATACATATTTCATTTTAGTTGTTCTTGTAATGTGGCTAAGTATGAAGGTTTAATTCATACCTTCAATGGGTAAGGAGAAAAGGAATCAAGAAATTGAAAGTATATGGAGATAGAAAATTGGTTGTACATTATGTGAGGAATGTGGTTGCTTCCATTAACCATTTTATTAAGTCATGCAAGCTTATGATATGTGATTTTATTGAATATTTTAATGTATCTAATACATAATCAGTCCTAAGGGAGTAGATTAATCATGCTGATAGACTAGCTTCCATAATTGCTCAATTTGATACTCCAACTAAAATAAAAGAAGAGAGAAAATAGTCTCATATTAAGATAATCATTAGACCTTATGTCCCTGATAATGAGGTATATTGTTAACTATTTTGGAAGTGATAAACACATTACATGCTTCTTGGAAAATGAGGCTGGGATTTCTTCAAGGAATCAAAGGAGGCTCTAAGAATATTTGGGTGATCAGATTGTACAACTAAGAACTGATAAGATAATTAAGGGTTCAGTGACCTTAAAAAGTATCTTCAATTAGAAATATAAAAATAATAAGTATAAAGTGAGTATGTCTACAAAATAGGATAATTATGAAAGAGTCTTGATCTTCAAGGACAAACTCCTCAAACTAGGGAAGGTATGTTATACATTAGAAAAATAAGCATTCATTGAGATGTGTAGAGAGTTCCATTATATTTTAATTGGGAATATAAGGATGCCAAAGGATTTGATCCTATCCTATCACACCATACCATTAAGCTGGAACCTATAGTTAAATCAATTGGATAGAAGAAAATACCCATCAACCCCAAGGTTGAGCAAATCATGAGGTTAGAGCTCACCAAACTCCCTAAATATAAGATAAAATTTCACATAAAGCATTCAACATGGGCAGATAACCTTGTGCCTATTATAAATAAAAATTAAGAGATAAGACTTTGTTTAGACTTTAGATATCTTAATAGAGTGTCACTCAATATCACTATCATCTACCCTCAATGGAGTATATTTTGAAAATGGTTTCAATTTCTCAACATTTTTATCTTCTAGATGGATATTTGGGCTATAATTAGATTTTATTCAATGAGGATGATCAATTTAATAAAACATTCACTATTAAATGGGGAAATTTTTCTTAAAGTAAGATAACCTTTGGTCATGTTGATGCAACATTTCAAAGAACAATAGACATGGTCTTCAAAGGTTTTGTCAATGAGATGTTAATGGTTTATCTAGATGATATAAACATGTTTTCTAAATATTTAATGAACACATTAAACACTTAAGAAAAGTGTTTGAAATACGTAGGTGATATGGATTATATATTAATTAAAAGAAGTGAATCTTTGCTATTTATGAAGGTAAGCTCTTAGGACATATAATTTTTAAGGATAGTTTGACTATTGATCTTGAAAAAATATATTATATTCTAGGCTTATCATTTCCCTTGCATAAGAAAGGTCTTCAAATTTTCTTAGGCAAGATAAATTTTGTAAGGAGCCTCATACTTGGTTTTTCATGTTTGGTGAAACATATCACAACTATGGTCAAGAAGAACCAAGTCTTTTATTAGATCAAAGAGGGTAAGAGTAGTTTTTAATCCTTAAAAAAAGCAATTGAAAAAGATCCTACTCTTGTGAAACCTAATTTTACTACAAACTTCATGTTGTATTCATTTTCTGACCTTGATACTAATTCAACCATGCTAATGTAAAATAATGATGAGGGTGTGGAACAACCAATCACATTCTTTAATCAAGGTTTCGAAGATTATGAATTTAGGTATACCTTTGTGGAGAAATAGGTCATTGTTTTTGTAAGGGTACTAAATAATTTTAGACATATTGTTTCAAATAATAGGATTCATGTTATGGTTTCTCATCCTAATATCAAAGATATTATCTTGAGTAAATATCTTAGTGAAAAGAGGGTAGGGTAGACCAATAAAGTAATGGAATATGATGTTGATATCAAGGTGAAAAAATTGATAATGGGTAAAGATCTTTGTAAAAATCTATCTTCAAATCTTCATGAGTCAAAAGAAGAGGCTCTAGTCAATCATGATTGTTCCTAATAAGCTGGTTCATTGTCTCCACAAAGTTGGACATAGGATTTGATCAGATTTCTCAAAAATGGTGAGTATCCTAATGGTATGAGTAGATCACAATGGATATATTTTAGGTTTAAATCTATTCCCTTTTGTCTTATGAATGGTGTTATCTTTAGAAGAGACATTATTGGTGTGTTATTTATATGCATTAATAATTATCAGTTTGGAGTGTTGCTTGAGAAGTTCCATGATGGGATAACAAGAGGTCATTTCTTTCCAAGAAACATAGCTACCAAGATCATGAGGGTAGGTTATTATTGGCTTATCTTCCTCAATGATTTCCATGCTTGGGTGAGAAGGTGTAGACAATGTGATTTCTTTATAGGAAAATAGAGCTTGCAACTCTTCCTTTAAATCTTATCCAAGTAGACCAGCCTTTCATGTAGTGGGGTCCTGATTTTATTAGTATTATAAACCCCTAATAAATTATTGGTCATAAATGGATACTCAAAATAACTAATTACTTTACAAGGTTGGTTGAGGTAACAACATTAAAGGAAGCCAATGAGAATGCTGTCTTCAATTTCTATGAGATCATCATCATAAGGTTTGTGACTCATTCTACCATTATTTTAGATAATGTTCTTACTTTTATGGGTGATAAGATAGTTTATTGGGAAAATAGTAATGAAATAGTCTTGAGAACTTCATATAACTATTACCCTCAAAGTAATGGGATGGTTAAATCTACTAACAAGAATTCGATCATAATCATCAAGATAACCTTAGATAATAAATAAAGAGGTTGGCATACCAAATTGAAGACAACCTTATGGGATGATAAGATAACTCCCAAGAGGTCAATAGGAAATTTTCCTTTTGTGCTTATCTATTGAAGGGAAGCTAGTTTATCCATCTCTCAAGAGCTGCATGCCTTAGAGTTAGCACATCAACTAGAGTTACTTGAGAATACCCCAATGGAGTTGAGATTGATAAAATTAATGGAGTTCCAAGAGACTAGAGATAAATATCATCAAGTTATGGAGCATCACAAAGTATTAATGAAGAGGTATTTTCATAAGAAGGAAACTCCAATATCATTTTAAGAAGGTGACATAATATTACAATGGGATGGAGATAGAGAAAAACTAGGGAGACATACCAAAATTAACACCCTATGGAGTGAACCATATGTCATCATCAAGTATAAGTAAATTAACTCTTTTTAGTTATCAAGTATGAATGGAGAAGAGTTTCCTATCCCTATGAATGGGATACATTTGAAACCCTATTATTGAGAAGTAAAGGTCAATTTTGTAAATATTAAATTAGGTGTGTTTTTCGTTTCTTATTGTGTTGTGTTCCACAAGTGCTCATAAAGCACATGTTTGATTCTTTATTGGTGTATTATTCTTGTTGTTTTCTATTGTTTGTGTGTTTTAAAGGTAGTTTATATGTCAAACCTTCATGCTTGTGACTTTGTAACCTAATGGACAGGATTAGGTAACTAGTCATGGCATAAAAAACATACCACCCTTAGGAAATCACCAATAATGTTGACTAGTTTTACCATAGGCCAAAATGGATCAATCCTCTATAGTTAGAATCTTGTATACAGACTTTGTATAATGTCATAGGGTATGTTTTAGTTCATTTTATGTCATTTCATATGCCATTATAGTTTTGGTAATAGTCTAGCTTCATCCTTGTGCCATTTGGTGTCTTAGGGGTCATTTTAGAGTCATATATGCAAGTGGTGGGTTTTCATGGTATCCAAACAATTAGGATCATGAAAAGAGTTCACACAAGCCTCAAGAAGTTCATTCAAGCTTAAAAAATCATGCAATAAATCAATCACAAGCCTAAGTAAATCAAGCTATCACTAAGATGTCATCTAGAGATGAATGGATTGGCTCACTTGTGTATTTGATAAGTCAAATAAATAAGCCTCATGATCAAAAAGGTTGAAAATTCATGGATTTATTCATGGTAAGAACATGCTCTACAAATTTCAAGTCTATTTGAGCTTCTTAGCCCATGTTATGAGCATTCAAAGTTAGACCTACACCATAAGATGTTTATGTTAACATCAAGTTTAAGCTCCATAAAGTAACCATTTGTGTTCAAATTTCCTTAAAAGGTTTAGATTTTATCAATATCTAAAATTTCACATGAGCTCATACACATGAGATCTAATGGTTCATATTTGGCTTAAAAAAGTTAAAAGATCCCTAGGTTAAAACATTTTAAAGAGCTACTATCAACAAGATATGATGATGTAGATCAACCAAGCAAAGATCTAATGGTGTGAGCTCGACTGATAAGGAGTTGGGTCTAATCAAAATTAATTATTAGCATTAAATTGTACCAATTATCTAATGATGTGAGATTGACTAGTAGGAAAGTGGGCCCAATAAGATAAAAGGCTCATGTTGCTTTGTACATCTTAATTTAATGGTGTGAGTGAAATTCAACATGTCATAGGATCTTCATGGTAGGAAATCAATAGATCATGTTTGTTTGTACCAAGGAGATAAATGGAGTGATCAAGGTCCAAAAGTCAAGAATTGATAGTGAGGATTTACAAGGTTAATGGGAATATAGATAGCTAGGATCATTTTGATTGGTTCAAGTCAGTATTCAATGGACAACGTTTAACCAAAGGATTAGTTTTTTACCAAGGAAAATAAGGTCTTATAGGGTTCATCCTATTGCCATTAGAGCTAAGCTAAATGTCATTAAAGAAACCACCATTAAATCTTAATATGGACCTCTATATTGAAGGTTTGTGTCATGTAGAGTTCATTCTATGACTACATTTTCCATTTTTAAAAGAAATATCTATGCATATGGTGGACTCTAGGTTCATGTAAAGACATAATTGGTCTATTTTGGACCTAATATAATCAAGAAAGGGGGCTATATAACCTATAGGTTTACATAAAAATAATGACTATAAGACAACCACTAGTCTAAGATTGGTTTTCTATCTATATTGGACCTATAAACATGGGGATGAGTTCGAGCATGATACAATTTGAACAAGAGCTAGAATTTTAAAGGATACTAGGAAGGCATACATGTAAACTGTAATAGTTTCATCTCTAGGACCAAATGCATAAAAAGACCCTTCTCTCCACTTTTGCATGTCATGATGAACCAATGAAGAGTAGTTAGTACTATGACAAATCTCTAATAGATTCATTCGATGGCCAAAATTGTATTCATGCCAAGACCTAGCTCAAAACAACTCGATCCTACCATTTCAATCATCAGTGAGCATCAATGAGGGAATAATATAATTGTGTAACCACTTGAAGTAACCCAAATCAATTAGGAATGTTAATAAGCATAAATATAGAGGTAGTTGTAATTTTAGTTCAAATGGAGTTAAACTCATTTATTCATCTTTTAACATCAATATATCTCTTTCTAAAGGCCCTTTCTTATATAAATATAGCCTTTTAGCTATTATTAAGGATTCCTTAGGATGGTATGACTAAAATCTACCATAAATTATATTTTTCACTTCTTAGAGTAATGAATAGATAATTTGTATAGTTTTTTAGTAACCTATTCTCAATGTTTTGTATTTAAATGATATAAAAAATTGGTTATCATCTTCCCTTTATAGATTTAAGTTCAACCTAAGTGCTAACAAAATTTTATTGTATGTTAGTTAACATGTTTTAATGTTGATGTCTCAATTATATAGTAGATATTTGACTGTAAGTACTTCCAATCAAGACTTACCTTCATTTATCGCCAACCTAAGTCCATAAAATTGACCTCTAGGAAAAACATTATTGATAGAAAACCATTGTAGACATTACATTAGTTCTATTCATATTCTATTAGTGTGCTAATGAGTTTAATTTTGAGAGTGGATCTTTAAACATTCAGTGCATCATCTCCTTTATAGTAGGTTCAATTCATGAAATCTATAACTCTTTTACCCATAAGTAATTAGTTGGAATAGATAAGATAATTTCAAGATATATTTATGGAGCTATCCCTTAAATCTATAGGATCATTTCTAATATAGGTACACCCACATACTTGAAAATGTTCCAATGTTTCCCAAATATGGAAGAAGATTTAACAAATTCTTCTACGGTGAAATATTTTGTGACAATAAGACCATAAAATATAGTGACATCAAACATTGTGTCTAATTAATCCATACAATCTTTGATAGAGATCTTGGAGGGTGTTGAGGATCCTTTGTATGACTTGGATAATGATTCCATGGTGATTTGATGGATACTGGTATGCTACAAGATTTTGATAATGGCATATATTGAATTGAGTTTCATGGATAAAATATCACTCTGATACTAATTATGTATTTTAGGATTGCTTAAGGTTGAAGTTTACTCAAGCTAATAAATATGGAGTGATGTGAACTTTTTTGGGGGCTTGATGTTAACAACTTTATGTACAGATTTCTAGTTCATGTTCCATCTATCATAAATGTCTATGATATTATAACCTTAATTTTATTCCAATTCAATCAATTTATCATTGTATACATTCCATGTAGGATACCTTGTCATTCAGGGTGCCATAGTGTTACCTTTCATCTTTTGCCATGTTTTATTACATAGTCCAGTCAAGAGAAGTAAAATTTTACCTTCAAGCAAAAAGACTCTAAAATATAGAATGTTTTTTGTGTTGGAAAAGTTTTCAGTGATGTCATGGAGGTATCCTTGTAATTTTATTAAGTGATTTTATAGACTAATTAATAATGAAAAACTGTACAATGTGCTTGTTCCTGTGTGCTTGAAGTTGGCTTGGTTGATCTTTAGTTTTAACATGATTATAGAGGTTAAAGGATGATTATGGTTATTATATCATGTATAATAGGTCCTTAATATGTTATTTATGATTTTATATCTTATTTTCATAATTAGAATTCATATGTTAGTCCATAGTTTTCATGTAGATAGTTTGGGTATAGTGGTAAAAAATCTAAATAGTTAGTTTGATGATGTCACCATTTCCATGTGGAAATGAGTCAAGGGGATTTTATCATATGGCTATGATCAAATTATACCCTAGTTAATATGAGATAAATATAAATTCATTTATTGAAGTGTGTGTAAATATATGAGGGTGCAAAGTTGGCTTCTCAGTCATAACTCATTATCTTCCCATACATAGCCAAATTTGTAAAGTGGCAAGAAGAGTTGAGTAATAATTTTGATGGAAGAATATATTACACATGTATTTTTTAGGATAATATGATCATATGTGTTTTTTCATTTTTTACCTATTTCATTTATTTTAAATTTCATATCATGTGATGGAGTGCATCAAAAGATATGCATATGTAAAGTTGGGCTCCCAGGTAGTATGACTATGTTTTCCCATAGCCAATTTTACAATGTGGAAAGAATATCCAAGTGATAGTTTTAATGATGTTATATATTTAATGTGTTAAGGTTTCAATATAAATTGATCATATAGTTTTATTTAGTTTTGTACATAGTTGATTTGCATTAAATTCAAAATCATGCATTGAAGCATGACAAAAGCTATGAAAGATCAAAGTTGGTTTCATAGATAAAATATAGACATTGTTGATTTTGTGATAGAATATTTTGAGAATGAATTTTTATGGAATTATATATTTCATGAATGAAGGTTTTATGATCAGTGTGTCACATGATTGGATTCTCCTATACGAAGAGATCATTTGGTCCAAATTTGAGATCATGCATTGAAAGGCAAAAGAAGTTATTAAGGTTCAAAAATGGATACTTAGGCATATTTAATGGGTTCCCATACTTGGCCACTCTTGAAAGTGTGAAATATTGAGGAATATCAATAGTGTACACTACTCCAAGAAGTTAATAATTAATGAGATGAGGATAGGTGTATGATGTTTAGTGACTAAGAAAAGGTAAGGATAAGATATAAATGGTGAATGGGTGTTTATATGATTGAGATCAATAGAGAATAGTAATTCAAAATGGTCAGATTAAATAAAGTTTAATGGAGTTAAAATTTTGTGTTATTTCAATAAAGATTGATGGAGTGTGATTGGTCAAGATGAGTGAGGACACAACATGATAGAAGAGTGGTCAATGTTTAGCATTTGAGAATTGGCACCTATCTATTAAATATCAGAAGAGATTGATGGTACATATTAAATATGAGATAAGAGGACATGAGATGTGATAATTGTGTTTGAAGGTTAGCTATGACTGTTTCCATTCAAATATTTGAATTTAACATAGGGAAAAACTAGAGCTCTATATTTTATCCATATCTTTTTATAAAAGTCAAATTTGTTGGTGTTGTAAAAAGAAAAGATGAAGAAGACTCCATGGTGCATCTAATTAACCTTATTTAAAGATATGAAA